>CM051520.1:102315923-102915923 GCA_028015205.1 Mytilisepta virgata
GCTGATTATTAGAAAACCAATCAAAATGCATCTTGCTAAATTAAAGAGAATGAATGAGTCTTTTATATGGCATTCCAAAAAAAAAAAAAAAAAAAAAAAAACAAAATAAAGCAAGTATAAAAATGAATTTGCGGACAGGAGACTGGTACATACATGACATAAGCACATATGTATATGTCGGCTAAAAAGAAACTATTGGCATAGATTTATTATACAACGTTCAATATATTAGGTAACCAATGATTCACATATAGTGAATCTAATATGCACCGGTCAAAGCACGCATACAAAAATCACCAAACCAATAAACTTTTTTCTGCATCGTTTTTGGCCAAATAAAAATAAATATGAACGCATAGTTTATCGAAAACGACCGAGAGGTGTTTGGGTAATAAAACCTGAATGATACATGTATCCTATATTACATGCTAATGTAAAAAGGAACTTAATTCTGCGTCTTAAATGTCAATTCATTGTGTATTACGTGATCACAGACAAGTGTAAGCAAGCATTTGAAAACTCAGAAAAAGCTCACAATGGCCACTAGTTCTTTCACAACCGGATTATGTATTAGTATGTTCAAAACTGACATTAAAGATACAAGAAAAATTCAACTTTTGAAAAATGTCTTTTGAACAATTAAAAATATATACATCTGTAATTGTCGCAAATTTCCTAATTCACGAAAAATAATAGCTTTGACTTACCAGCTTGATTTGCCGACTCCGTTTTTTCAGTGGATTTATAAGGCATAGAGGAAACAGTTGACGTTCGCTTTATTGCCACTGTGACAGTAGACTCCATTGTTGTCCCTGATGTGGATTGTGTGGTAGTTGTTATTGGTGACTTGGTTGTAGTTACGTAAGATGTAGATTGTGTGGTAGCTGATACTGGTGATTTGGTTGTAGTTAAGTGATATGTAGATTGTGTGGTAGCTGTTACTGGTGATTTGGTTGTAGTTATGGGAGATGTAGATTGTGTGGTAGTTGTTACTGGTGATTTGGTTGTAGTTAAGTGAGATTTAGATTGTGTAGTAGTTGTTACTGGTGACTTGGTTGTAGTTATGGGAGATGCAGATTGTGACATAGTTGTTTCTGGTGACTGTGTTATACTCGTATGAGATTTAGAAAGTGTGGCAGTTGTTACATAAGACTGTGTATGAGATGACACTGTGGAAGGTATTAATGGCGACTCTTTTGTAGTTTTATGAGATGTATACTGTGCGCTGGTTGTTCCTGATATTTGGGTGGTAGTTTTCTGAGGTGTATATTGTGTTATAGTTGTTACAGGTGACAGTGTTGCAGTTGTTACTAGTGAAGTTGATTTATATGTAGATATTGAGGTAGTTGTTTCTGGTAATTGTGTTGTTGCAGGAGATGTAAATTTAGATATACCAGTTTCGGTTGTTGTATCGTCACATGTTGCGGCACATGGTAAGCAAAGTCGAGGCGTTGTTGACAGTGAAGCAGTGGTTCCTAAGATATAAATAAAATACTTTGACATTTCAAATTGTACGCACTTATGTGCATGTAAAATGAAACCATATACTATGGGTACACATTAACCCCACCACTGTTCAGTGTCCGTATCCTTATTCTCTTTTAATCTACTGTTTTGCGGTGTTTTATGGTTTTTTTTTTTTGCCCGGAGTTCTTTCTTAGATGACGTTGATTGATTAGTATAAACAAATAACAAAATGGATTACAGTAAAGGTCTCCGGGTACTCCGGCTTCCTCCACCAATAAAAACTGTCCGGGGTAAAATAGCCAATGTGCTGAAAACGGCGTAAAACCCAAACCAAACTTAAACTTTTAAAAAGCATTAAGCAGCTTGTGAAATCTATAACCCTATAATAGAGGTGTTTTAGTAATCGCATTTCGCTCGTTAAATTTTTCCAACCTTGAGCAAATTTGTGCAAAACGTACAAACTGTGGTATGTACACGCCATACGATGATGCCACATATACGTCTCAGTCAAGGAAGGGACAGTTAGTAATTGGAAAATTAAAATCGTCCCTTTTATCATAAAGTTTAGTAAGTATCTCTCAATTTTAGATATTTATAGTAAGGCCTGAAAAAGAACAATATTTACTATTTCTATTAGATTTGTTCTAATGCAGTCTTTTTGATTAAATGGCTTTTGCATATTTAAGAGCCTCGGGGTTATCAACAGTAAGTACATCATCAGGATACCTGTAATTGTTGTTAAAAATATCAATTATTATTACATTGGATTGGGTGAAATACCAGGATTTCCGAGTGAAATCAAATCCGGTAATTCACCCAGTGAAATCGAAAGTCATATTTCACTCTGGGAAGTGACCTAACAATAGCTTTCGCCAACGATGTTGCTATACAAAGGTCGTGGGGTAGTCGCATAAAAACATAATCCCTTGTATTTTCTCGTTAAATTTTACAAATACACAGAATATGTCAATGTAATAAACAGAATAACTAATCCGGAATTCGAATACCAAATACCTACAACTCGTGATCGAAAAACACTAATAATTCATAATTAATGTGTTGTTCGGAAACTCGTTGTAGATTGTTAGGTATTCGCATTTCAAGATTAGTTATACTATAAATATATCATGATTCTGTTGTTCACTTTAAGGAGTTTTTTCATGAAAGACTGTTCATAACAATCTAATCATAAGTCAGCAATAAGAGGAGCACAGTTTGTACCCATAGACCAATTAATAAGTGCACTCAACTTTTCTTTCATAATATCACGAGGAAGGGTTGTATACAATGTATAAACATCATAAATGTCCACAGCATTTACTTGGGGATTTATAGTTTGCAATTTATCCAACATTTTGAGAGATGTTTTTTCACGCCAAAAACAATTTATGCCCGTATTTTCATAAACTTTGTTACAATAATTAATGACAAGTTCTTTTATAAGATAACTTATTAAAAGAACAGACAATTTATTGGTAGTACATTTGCTAGGGGCAGAAATAAAACGAAATGTGTATGGATTTTTATGAAATTTAGGTAACCAGTACATCATAGGAACATTGTGGTGTTGAGTAAGAGCTTGGAACTGTACAGTGGTTTTAATGTGTTGTTCCCTTGTGTCTTTTTCTAGAAATGTCATTGCTGATCTTTCCTATTATCTATTTTTGTTGTTAAAGTCATGTACGAAACAGATGCAGTTAATTGATAATTACAGGTCATTTGTTAACAATTTTGGTACACATTGTACAAGGTTATTGGAATCATATTGCTCACAGTTGGTAATACTCCGATATTTCTCTGATGTCAAATGGCCTGTTCTAGAACAGTCAAAAAACTGAAATTGGTTTAACAGAATTATTTGTCACCACAAAAACGTTATACACTTCACCTCTATATCCAGTTTTCTTTTCAAAACTATCTATATATTTAATGTCTCCTAATAATGAACAATTTTAAATTATTGATTACTTATGTGAACTACTTTCAAGTTTTCCTGAGCAAAAACGGAAAGCTGAAGTTTTTGTGATTATCATTTAAACGATTAATGACAGACATAAAATATACAAAGTTTCCATATCAGAAAATTAATTTGAGATATTTTGTTTTAATGCACAGTTTTAGATGTGTTTATCACATATTTAGTAGTAATACATTTGATTTTGCATGGCAAATATGACCGGAAATGGGTGTTCAATATTTTCACTAGATAGTTAAAATCACTATTTTCCCTCAAAATCCATTTTGACCTGGAGAGAACTGGTAAATAGATTATAACATGGCATTTTCTATGTTGCCCCGGAATCAGCCCTTGTGCTCAATATGGGAGTTTCGGGTTAATACCAGGGCCAATATGGAAAATACCATGTTATAATCTGTAAATATAGAATCAACCAGCCAATTTCAAAAGATGCTAATTGACATCAAAGGTATCCCTGAATAAGTTGATAAATGCTTCAAAAAAATTCAAAAGCAAATTTTCAACACTTTTATTCATGAAAATTAACGTTTAAAATAGCCCACAACGTTGACAGTGTTTTTTAAACGCATTCCGCAAGCTATGAGTAGATGCAATTCAGCCTAAAATAAAGTTAAAGATATTCAAAATTGATTTCTTTTGGGTTATATTTTATGTTGTGAAGTTCACTTATCTTTATCTTCAAGTCGGGTAATAATATTCTAACCCGACGAATGTAAGATATGGTAAGCAGGCAAGTCAATTTTCCATACATATGATTTGTTGGAAGAGTATCGATATTATTACATACCTGATTTTCTAAGTTCTCTAACATCTGTATCAGGGATGGTGGTGGTAAACGTGCAATAACCACAGGTTGGGGTACTTGGATCTGGTTCATTGTCTGGTGTGTAAATTCTTTGTCTCTCTGCTTTTACATTTTCATCTGTTTTAAATATATACATTATTGGCTTTAAAACATATAAAGTCTATGAAAGTATTAAAATTCTCAATTTTCTTTGAAAATATAAGCAATGCATCATAGTTTCCTAAATGTATAATTTTTAAGGTGGGTCGTTCTTAATGTGTTCTTCTATGTAAAATTCATTGTAAAGTTTATTTTTCAGTTGGTCTTCGCATCGGGGCAGTCATATGTCCTGGCCAAATCTGTTTAATGTCAATAGTGTTATTTATCCTTCAATAAATAATTCTGAGGGCATATGGGAAAATTTAGTTTTTTGACTTCATTGCTACTGGATGAATTCTACTTTGCCCTGTTACAAGTCTCACTAAATCGTCTGAAGCCATAAACAATCTGCCCTGTTACAAGTCACGCTAAATCATCTGAAGACATAAACAATCTGCCCTGCTACAAGTCACGCTAAATCGTCTGAAGACATAAACAATCTGCCCTGTTACAAGTCACGCTAAATCGTTGACGACATAAACAATCTGCCCTGTTACAAGTCACGCTAAATCGTCTGAAGACATAAAAAATCTGCCCTCGTTACAAGTCACGCTAAATCGTCTGAAGACATAAACAATCAGCAAATGTTTGATTTCAGAATTGTAAAAACTATTTGGCAATTTGTCATTGGTAGAAACCTCTATAATTATTAGTCTTATGGCTTATGTATAAAGTATGGTGATCCTATCTTTTCTCTAGTAATCATTGTATTGAGCATTCGTAATTGGAAATTCAGAGTTTAAGAAATCTCTTTCAATGAAATCAGTTTTTTTTTTTTTACATTTTTCAGGAAATAAATTTGAGGAAATTATTAAACTGATGTAACATCCTAAAAGAACAAATCATAAACATTCTGATAAAATAATAAAACTGCATGTATTAATTTCTTTTTATCTTTCATTAAATATGAGCAAGGTATATATATTATCTACATTTTACATTTACTTTTCGGTGAAGCAATGATTGATCTCTTAAATACGAAAAAAGTAAAATTATGTGATACTTTAAAAGGCATATTTACCTGACAATAAATAATAGTAAAATATATCATTCGAAACTTTTGTTAGTTTCATGCATAGATAGTAATACTTTTGTGTTGGAAATTCAGTATACTTCTGGTCTCCCCTGCAATGAAGGAAATATATACACTTCTGTCTGTTGGGTAGTGTTGATTGATTGGCATTTCATTGTTGACCTTTCTAGTTTTCTATTTTGTTGTATACATACAAGGAAGACGATACGCTGCCTTTTTAGAATTTCAAATTAAGTCAGAAATCTTGTACTTATCGCATCTGTAAGCATTTGAATAATGATGCAAATACGTTATCTACACAAATAGTGCTTTGTATCATTTTATATCCTTTTTTATTCTGAATTTCCTTACGTTTAGGTTGAACTTAAGATGTTATTAATCATTCATTTTACTCTATAAACGTTTTGTATGTTTACATGTATTTTGTCAATAAGTAAACTAAAAAAAACACACAATTGTAATATTAAGGACGTATCTATATATTAAATACTAAAAAGGGATGTATTTAAGCGTTTTTTAATTGATTAGTGTTTATTCCAATATACCTAAAAACGTAAACGTTTCCAATATTTGAGATACATGTATGAGAATTTTTGTTTTCGCCGGCAACTTTAACTGGCCATCCCGTCAGTTGTGTAGAAGAAAATGAAACTGTTTCTCCGCTATTTTTTACATCTGTCCATTGTCCGATTAGATCATTTGGTAGATTACAGCCAATGTCTAAAATCAGAAATAACCCTTTCACTTTATATTTTCATGCGGTATCTATAAAGGGATAATACAAGACAAATATTAATAAGACAACTATGATATCACATAATAAATGTTTTATTATTTACAACATTATAATTTATATTTTCATTCTGAATAAAAAAAATTTATATATATTAAGACCATGAAAAATTGAAACTATATAAATATATGAATAAATAAAAAATAAAATCCTTTGCTCCAGACATTTCTTTCCCTTCCGAATTTCCTTACTATTTAATTTGATACAAAACACAATTCAAATAAAAATTATTTATTCAACTCTTTAAACTGTGATACAAACCATCCGTCACTTTGCAAATATTAAATGAATTATTCTGTAAAAAAAAATACAAAACTAACGACAAAAATACAACATGTGTCGGTTCAGGAAACAACCCCGTAATACATTGTACAATACTTATTCCCACCAATATAGCGCAATGTAATTTATTTTTCAAAACTACAAATGTACAATATCTTTGAAAGCCAAAACTATTCTGAAACTTGAATATTAACATAAATTGTTTATAACTTCATATAAAAGAGAATTTATATAAGAATTGTTTTCTAAATACTTGAAAATTCACATTTAATATGGTTTACCATAACTTTGTTAAAGCATGGATTAACGTCGATATCATACATGTAGGTAGCGCAAGAGGAATATGTAATATACATGAATATATAAGCATAGTATGTATTGCAAAGAAGCGTCATGCGTATCGTAGTAAAATTTTAAAGTCAAAACTAATTGGTAACAATTTAAACATTAACAGAAATTGTTTATAACTTCATAAGAAATGACTTAATAAAGAATAAAATTATTTGTTTTTGAAATTAGCTATCATCTCAAATATTCGACTTTCCTTACAATTTTTTTATATGAAACAGAATTTATGTTAAGAACTGTTTACTAAATACTTGAAATATGAACAATCCGAAATATTTATCAGCCACCTTGTTAAAGCGTGAATTAATGGTAGCACAATAAGTAAAACATATATGAATAGCTTTCATTGCAAAGAAGCGTGATGCCAATCGTAGTAGTGTATATGGCCAAACTCGCAAGAAACACGAGTGATAATAAGAATATATTTCTGGTCCCCTCTGCAATGTAAAAATATGTATTGACATGTGTCACATAACATTGTTATAATACAGTGCAGTGGGCTTTCTTTGCTGTTGGTTTTATCTATTTATTTATTTATTATTTGGTTCTTTTATGTTTGGTTTCATTTACCGTTAGCCCATTATGCAGCTCACTGAGCCTTTATCACATTAATGCAGTTCGAAAAATAAAATTTAATTTCGGAAAGTAATGATTATGATATTAGGAAGATTTGTATTACAGCAATTAGTCAGATGCATGATAAAAGGAAACTATGAAAATAATATTTTAATAGATATATAATTTATATCATTAATAATATAATGGCTCTTAATCGTGATGTCTTCACCTGATTTACTATGTATTGACCCATTGTTAATTTGTATGACTTTTATTCTCGATTGAGATTGAGATTGAGATTTATGTTTGTTAGTTTAATTGTATGTGTTGGTGAACATTATCCTGTGTTGGATTTTTGGTTCCTCAAATATCTTTATCTTTATCTGTATCTTTAATGCATCTTATTAAAAATTGTAGTTCTTTTCATTTCTTCGATTTGCCACAGTGCAGACATTTTTCTCCCATCGATCTTGTTAGATCATGTAATCCTTTATACATACCCAACCCTTTTCATCAATCAATAATTGTTGTTTTAAAAATTTAAGCCATTAGCACAGACAAGTTAAAATTATTGCTTTTCGGTGCATCAAAGTTAGTACCATTGAATGACTATCTTAGTATAAATTCCCAATTTTATTTATTCAGTATGATCTGTACCGTTCACTTCAGTGTCTATTCAAATTCAGCTAGTAATAACTCTATTACCTGATGTTGTTGTCATATTAGTAGTTTTCATTGTGGTCAAATCAGTAGTTGTTCTTTCAGGAGTAGTAGCCATCTGTTGAGATATAGTAGTTAACTCGCAGTTGGCATCACAAGGGAGACACAGGGATGTAGCCTGATTTAATACTTCACTAGTACCTAAAAGAAAAGGAAACAAAACAATAGATTAAACATGCTTGATGATAATATTACATGTATGTTCCAGGTTATTATTAGACTACCAAGGCAAATCTATATATGCAGACTTAGGATTGAATTTGCATTCAAATTTGAAATAAATTACATGTCTACTACGCGACAATCACACAATAATGTGCCATTATTGTTCATTTGTCTTACATGGATTGTCTGTCTGGTTGATTGCGTTTTTTTTTGTTTGTTTGCTACTTAGGTATATTTGTCCTCTACAATACAAATGCACCATCCGATATAGATGATTATGGAGACTGTTCAAATTAATTCAATACATTTGATTGTCGAAGGTTACACTATGTCGTTGTCTTTATTGAATGTGTTCATTGTTAATATCTTTCTATTATTTCGATAATATAACATTATATTTTGGGTCGTTTGTAGTACTTGTGCAGCCAAAGACCGTAATCGATCAAAACATTGTACTCAAATGTGTCTGTTTCACTCGTTTATTCTGACGAGGTGTATATATAATTGAGGCACAAAAGTAAAGATATATTTAAAATAGCAAACTTGCTACGCTAATACTATACAGTGTATATAGCTAGTCATTTTGACATTTTGCGTCAAGTGGAATTCTATTGAAAGCACTACCTAATTTTCTGAGTTCTCTGACATCTGAATCGGGTATGTTGGAAGTAAAGGTGCAGTAACCACATGTTGGAGTACTTGGATTTGGTTCAGAGTCTGGTGTGTAAATTCTTTGTCCCTCTGCTTTTATATTTACATCTGTTTTAAATAAATCCAAATTTGCTATAAAATACATAATATCTATGGAAAAGTGCGCCTATTTATTTATTTTAATTCTCTTTAAAGATATCAACTATATATCATGCATATAGGGCCCATGTTGATAGAAATGAATACAACTTTTTAGATGGCTTTGAATTCACGTTAACACAATACAAATTTTCACCCTATTCCTCTTGCAATTTTGTATTGAAACATTTAGATTATGGCGTCCGGTTTAATGCATCAAATATGCATATATCATTGATCTCTTTAGTTTTGTTTAAGGAAAATATAACCCTAACTGTAAAAGGTCAAAATTTAGGAAATTAGATAAAACTGGACTTAATGGGCACAAAAACGAGATTCTGGTTTTGCTGACATGTATTTTCATGAATAGTTGTCTATTTGTTTTTTTCAAGATGTTTAAGGGGGTACAGAACACCTAATGGAGTTAACTCTTTAAAAATCAGCTGAATGTTTTAATCCCATAATATTGATAAAGAGAAATTAAGCTTCTGAATGATCAAACTTAGTGTTTGTCAAACTGCTATATATCCAATGAAATTATTCCCGTAAATTGTGAGGTTCAAATTTCTTGAAATTTTTATGTTTTTGTTAACAGGTCAAAGTAAGTATTTCGTTAAAATTTTATGAAAATTAAACGAGCCAAATCAATTTTAGTCAAAGTGTTGGGCACCCCCTTAAATAAAATTAAAACCAAAATGTACATCCACAGCAAATTATACATAGTTCAAGGAACTAAATGATTTAAATATACATACAATGTTATAGCGGGTAACAATGTAAGAACACTCTAAGACATCTGTGTACTTACCTGACAATAAATAATAATAAAATATGTCGCTTGAAACTTTTGTTAATTTCATGCAGAAGTAATAATACTTTGACACTGGAAATTCGGTATATTTCTGATCTCCCCTGCAATTAGAAAATACATATATGGTAGCTTAAGAGTAAAACAGTAAATTGTAATGAAATGTATCTGCTTCAAAATTTACAATTCACGTCATCAATTTGAAATTATAAAAACGATGTTTTTAAATTTTATTTAATATCGGGAAAAGAATTCTGTTTCCGTGTGCACATTTCCTGTAGTTAATCTATTTAAAAACAGCTTCATTCTGTGTGAAGAGACACGCTGGCCTTTGACAAGATAGTATTTGATGGCAGGGTTATTAATATGTAAGTTTATTATCACACATTTTTCCCCTCGGTCTGCAGTTTAAACTTGTCAACTTAAAACATGAGTATGCTATCTTCATTTTAGGAATATTATTTCACAAAATGTGTTTACAGGATCTCAGTAAGAATTATTACATGTACAAATGAACCATGCATTGCTCCTTTATAAAAATTGTGGGACTTTTTCCATTTATTTCTTCCCTTTTTAACGACTTTACATAAAATTGTTTAGTATTCCTTCTTTTTGGTATTTACATGGAGCTGTTTCCTGATTGGTATTGAAGCAATTATTCATAAGATTTAAATTTTAGAGATTTTGTACACTATTAGACCCAATTTCGTCTTGTATATTTTAATTTTTTAGAGCCGTTTGGTGTCAGGGGAGGAGGTACGATGTACTTGTCAATACTTTCTTTGGTATTAAAACTGTGTTAGAATAATTCATTTATAATGCTAATATTTTCTTTAATAGTTACATTTCTATATGTTGAATAATTGATATGCATTCTACTTTTATATGTTTTAGAGAAACAAAAGTTGCAATATTAAAGACATACGTGTATTGGGAACTAATGATTTGTATTTGTACATACATGTAGATAATAATGGGCGGTTGAAATCAAAACTCTGTGATAAACGTGATGATTTTAATTTTCCGATTGTGAACTTTCCCTTTCTTGGCAGTAACATACCAAGGTCTCCCGCCTATAATGTGTACATTTCACGGTTGATCAGTTAGTGCCTCGCATGTGATTTATACGGCGACTTTCTCGGCAGGGCTAGATTGCTGTCACATAAACTTCTAAGACAGGATTATGTTTAGTCAATGTTGTTTTCATCCCTCCAAACGTTTTACGGTCATCACGAATTGATTGGCCGATACGAAATTTCTATCTCGCGTAGGAGACTAGATATCTTCAGTTAGATGTCATGTTCTAGTGGAATTGATACCCAACCGAACTTGACACTTTAATGTGCCGTTAACGGGGCAGGACATACTTACTCTTCCAGAGCACCTGATGTCACTGCCGGTTTTTTAATGAGACTTCACATTGCTAGTGCTTTCTTGTTCTAGTTTGTTTAGTTTATTATACGTTTTTATTCTTTTAGTTATTCATGTATTCTTGTCACGTTTGTTTGTTGTGTTCCATTCTCCTGACTTTGTCTGTTCCTTGGAATTTGAATTTGTGGACTTTTCCTACTGTTTTTTCCACATCGGTATTCTTTTGCAAATATTTATAAAAATGAAACATATATAAGTTTGTGATCATTGTATTTCAAACTCCAAATATTAAAAAAAACCACAAACTTAACTGATTTTTTAAATACTTTGAAGGAGAAGTGGATTTATGTAAATTTTTCGTAAAGTAATTTTTAGTTCATATACCTAAAAACGTAAACGTTTCCAATATTTGAGATACATGTATGAGAGCTTTTGGATTCACCGGCGACTTTAACTGGCCATCCCGTCAGTTGTGTAGAAGAAAATGTAACTGTTGCTCCGCTATTTTGTACATCTGTCCATTGTCCGATTAGATCAGCCGGTAAGTTACAGCTACTGTCTTGAATTATAAAGAATATTTGCATACATTATTCATGTAACGCAGGCTCTGTTAAAAAAAGTTTGAAATCTCGTACAATATTAGCAAATGAATATAAACTGATAAGAAATATTAAATTTATGATTCAGACAACAAAGACAATTAAAAAAATGTTTATAGAACAGTATTTACGGACTAGTCTAAAAATAGACAAAATATATGAAGATGGTAAAACAAGACTTTCCAAAGATGAATAACAAATGAGCAAGCAAACAGTACATCGGAAATCTAAAAACCGTCAGCAAATTCAGTTATTGGCGAAACAGAACACTGTTCAACATATAAATAAATGTGTAAATCCACCAAAGACATATATGTAACTATGTCGATTCAGGACACAAACCCTGCAATACATCGGCTATTCATCACAATATGACAGAGATATAATGTAAGTAATAACATACCATGTATTTTGGAATATTTTAATAAATTTCATTTATTTCTTCAGTATTTCAAATTGTGAAGATAAATACTCATTCTCATGGACTCGTGTGACGTGATTAATTGTGCTTTCCAGTACATCAAAGTTTATATTCCTGAACGTTTATTTCAGTTACTACCATTGGGTCTATGTCACTGCTGGTGGACTCTAAGTCCCCGAGGGCATTATCAGCACAGTAGCCAGAATGTTTGTCCTGGCATGATTCATGACTTAAAAATTTGATAAAATTTACCAGAAATTTCTAAGGCTCTTCCTGTTGATGCAGAGGTGAGTTTGAATTCCTGTTTGTTTTAATTGATTTGGTTTTTTTATGGTTGTGTTTGTTCATTCATCATTTTATCTTTAACCGTATTTTCAACACTTTGATCTCTTGCACTACTTATGAGTTGTCAGTCAACGAAATGGCCACACAGTGCATCAGATTTATTTCGGTATTTTGCGATATATTTTATTCAATCTTATTCCTTGTTATATAATGTCTCTTCCAGTTCAGATAATATTAACTGTCATACCTGGTGTTGTCATATCTTCAGTAGTGATTTTCACTGTAGTGAATTCAGTAGTTGTTCTTTCACGAGTGGTTGTTATCTGTTGAGATGTAGTAGTTAATTCGCAGGTTGCCTCACAAGGGAGACACAGGGATGTAGACTGTTCTAATACTTCACTAGTACCTAAAAGAAAAGGATATAAATATAGTAAAAAATATAATATGCATAGTTTAGATTATAATTTTTTACTGCGTGTGTTTTTCTTTTTGTGTAATATACTACTAAAGCATCCTTATTACATGTGCAGACATTTTGATTCAATTTTCATATCAATCAAGAATATATGCAAAAAACCCGTATTCTAATGCATTGTTGGTTGTAACGTTGAATTTCATTGGATGACGTCGAAAATTTCAAGAGGCCTCTGAGGCCATGACACGTGCAAAGCGTCACTTCCGGATTCCAAAAAGTCTTTAATTTAACTTAAATTTTTTGGCTCTTCGGACCATAGGTCCGAGAGCCTTATGCTGTGGGTAGCAGAATTTTCGTGATTTTGTGAGCTCCAGATCTCCAAAACGGTAACTTTCTGCAAATTGTGCATTTGGATGCATTCGGTATTTAGGCTGAAGTTGTGCATGCTTTTTCAAATCTAGTTTTACAGGTGTGGAATGCGAAATTTTGTAATGACCTATATTCCCATTATACACCATTGTAACAAAACAGTTAAAGTCCTTGACATATAATTAAAGTTGCACCGGCTGAATGTTGATAAGAGAAACAAATGGATTACCTATCTATTTTGTAAATTATACATACACAACAATCAATACAAGATTAGCTTTTGAAAAAATCTTTTTATTCGATTTGAATGGGTTTGTTTTGTTTTAAAAAAATCCTCTTAACTTGACTTTAAGTAGTATGCCAACAGATTTTTACATACACATATTCAATGCAGATCCTGCTCTTTAAGAACAACTGTTAAAAAAATGCTGTTTACACGCACTTTAGCTCCGTCCTAAAACATTAATTATTACTTATCTAATGAAACAATTACTGTAAAATATCAAGGGAGAAAAATAAATGAAAGTTGAATAAAAATCTAACCCTGCATTGAAGAAAAAAACTTTTGTAGAATAAAAAAGATCTATATGTACAATTTATATATATATATATTATCAAGAATTAAGCACCACAATGAAACGAATGGTCCTTAGAAATAATGGATTAATAAAGAAAGAAAAAGACAAATATGATATTTTTGAAAATGCATAATATCAAAATATTGTATCCCATTTACACATTTATGTATTACTTATTTTGTATATTATATTTAGTTTCATTAAACTAGTTTTTTTTATAAATTAGTTTTCATGTTTTTATTTAGGTATTTAAGTAAAAAAAAACCTTGGAACGAAGAAAAACATTGTTGTACTCTATTTTCCATATGTACAACGAATAAAAATATAATACCGATATTACAGTAAATTTAGTTCTGTAGAAGGCCTTTTCGGCAATTTATGGCTCATCAGTACAGATCACAACGAAATACTTGGAAGACCGACAATAAACTTGCATTAAACAATTGTTCACTACTGGGATATAAACTCAGACAAAAACTTTTTTTAATGTAGGTCAATCAAACGAATTTGAATGACAGATGAGTTTTGGAGTCAAAGTTCGCTGAAAATTTGGTTTCTGCAGCATGACTTCAGAACACCATCGCATATTTACCGGTAAATGAAACTTACACAGATAAAAACTTTACTGGTAGGGTAGACACCTATTGAATTTTGGGTCAAAGGTCAAGGTCGTGAATGATTATTTATGCTGAAAATTGGTTTCTGCAGCATAACATCAGAAAGCAATCAAAGATTTGAATGACACTTATACGGATTAAAGTTTTAGGAAGATACCTAATGATATTTGGGTAAATATATACACATGAAAGCATCAGGGGTAAAGAAGATTTATCTGATAAGGCGGAGTCTATATATTATTGAGCTTTGCTCAATTTTTCGGTAAAAATAGATACTTGAGATCGCTTTGTTTAACGCTCAGTTGTGCAGTGTTTTGCAACTTGCATAGAGAATATCATGTAAAAACTAGATATAGTACCTTCATAACAAAAATTAATTGCTTTCTTCAAAAGCATGTGGAAATGGTAAGATTGAAATGAAAATAACGGACAGCCAAGTGGCCATTGGCCTCTTGTTACACTAACGATAGAATAGAGATAACAGTATTGCATTCTAATATTTACCGGCATCAATTTTGATTTGATGGTTGCAAATACAATGTATCTGTTTACTGGCTCAGCTAACGCATCGCCGGTAAACTTAACTTACAACTATCAAATCCACAATTGATGCAGGCAAATATTAAAATACAATACAGTTATCTCCTAATTAAATCGCAATTGGATAATTATACAGGACTTTTCTCTGGGATAATATTTTTTATGATACGAATGTTTTAGATTGCCGTCGTCTAACATGTTACTGTGTATGATCGCAAAACGATGAATAGTTACCATATAATTGAAACATCTGACGGTCAAATGGCTTCCAATACTTTTCTATGTAAACGATAAAAAACAGTGTATTTCGGGTTGATTCTAAATATTGTACAGCTAAAAACTTAGCCAATCAAAACGTTCGCTCTGAAGTTCTTTCGTTCATATAGATTCCTCAAGAAAAGAGTCAAATTAAGTACTTATTCAAAGATAAAATTGTTTATCATTTAGTAAGGTTTTTGAAAAAAATATTCTATTTAACTATTTGACAGGTTATCAACATTATGAAACCAATGTTTTAATTGTCGCAAACTATTGTACATGGCGCAATTTACCGGGTTTTTAGTAAATGAAATCTAAGTACATATGATTGTGTAGAAAAAAGGGTAATTACATTCAGCTTTGATTACAACATATATATATATATATATATATATATATATATATATATATATATATATATATATATATATATATATATATATATATATATATATATATATATATATATATTTTGTGAAGTTTATATTATCGAACTCGGAATTAAGGCCCGCAAATAGTATTCGTTTTTAGAATATGAAAATACATTTTGTTCTTTTCCAAATATAAAAATATATTTGTAGCGGACCTGCTACCGTTATACTAGTCTCGCCTTTGACATTTTACGTCGCATTGAAACTCTATTCCTTGCAGTGCTTTTAATGAACAAAGCACGTAATAGCAATACTGGCACCTGATTTTCTAAGTTCTCTGACATCTGAATCAGGGATGGTGGAAGAAAAGGTGCAATAACCACATGTTGGAGTACTTGGATCTGGTTCAGAGTCTGGTGTGTAAATTCTTTGTCCCACTGCTTTTTGATTTTCATCTGTTTTAAATAAATGTAACATTTGTTATAAAATACATAATATCTATTGAAATATTTTTAACCATGTACAAGTATCTACCATTCATCTCAATATCTCAATTTCTTAAAATATCATATGAATATTGAATGAAATGTATAAAATTCTTAAGATGGTTCCAATCGATTCCCCTTTCGAGTTCATAAATATCTTACGATACCTACATGTAAATTTTTATTTGAATGTAGCACTAGAAATGTTTTGGGTGTTTTGCTGTTTTCTTGTTGTTTTTTTTATATTCTGATCATTTTTATTTCAGACAAAAAAAATGTTGAAAACCGAAAAAACAGCGGATATAATTACCAAATGAGTAAAATCCGATTGAAAGTTGTATTTTCGAAACACCTTTATTGTTTTCTACTGTGCACAGTATACTATGTTTTCTGTTTGTGACATTCCCGTTATCTGTTATCGTACAAATTTAGCTTTAAAAGGCCATCACAGGAGCGTCAATATTTTATTTTCCCAGTATACAAACTTTCGAGGTCATATCCGAAAAATTTGATGTGTGTCACAACTTTTAGCACGAAGAAAATTTATTTTTCTTTTTAAACTTTTGTGGTAATTTTATACTATGTCGTCAGACAAAATGAATTTTAAACAAGTCTGTGCATTTAGAATTGTAAACAATATACATGTAAACTGTGTCAGAAATGCTAAATGACCCAATGATGTATCTTAATTCAGTTTTGCATCGTTAATATCCAGCATTGTGCTGTAAATAATTTAAAAAAATTAAATTCATTAATTATATGGATCAGCTTTTCTAAATTTTGGGAATACAATATTTGAAAGGTGACAAAGTGAAGTTCATTGAGAGAGAAAATATCTCTGACCAAAATTGATATAATGCAGTGTATGTATTGAGGAAACAGTAAATTTTCAATATCCTGTTATCTGCACAAGAAAAACAGGAATTTTACTACCATTTTAACACCGTCGTACGTATGCATACACAATAGTAAAAAGTTGTTCAATACGATAATATGTAATCAGCATCATTATGTTTAAATGAGGTCCCATTGTCTCCTTAAAAACCCCGATTAACCAATTGTGCGCAAGGAAAAACGACTCCGATTTCATAATTCTGACAACTGATGCAATTAATCCACGAAGAGATACACCCTAAAGTAAGATTGAATAATACGTTTTTGGGCTTCGTATATCACTCAGACATAAGATGTGCACATTTCGTCGATTTTAAATTAAAATAGGAAAATTATATCTGTCGATGGTGTACAACTGGTAGAGTCTTCTTCAGTCAGTAGAACAACAAAAATATTCTGCTTTTATTGACATACATGTACTTTTATGTACGTTGTTTATTTGTTTTTTCAATGTTCTTAGATAAAATGAACACCGAAATGTACATAAATAGAAAATTATTGATTACAAGGAACTGAATGACTAAAATATACATAAAATATTATGACGTTAAATTATACAAGAGCACTTGCAGATACATGTGTATTTACCTGATAATAAATAATAATAAAATATGTCGTTTGAAACTTTTGTAAGTTTCATGCACAAGTAATAATACTTTGACACTGGAAATTCGGTATATTTCTGATCTCCCCTGCAATGAAAAAAATATGTATTGACATGTATCCCATAACAGGTTATAATACAGTGCAGTGTGCAATATTAAAAAAAATATTGAAAAAATATGTCACATAATGTAAAGATGTTGAACATACTGCAATCAGAAACTCCAGTTCGAGAAATATTGTATTTTACTTTTTTAAGCTTGGTACATATCCACAGTTAAACGGATTTGTGTGTTTTGTTTAATTATACATAGAAATTGAAACATAAAGTTAGTTAACCTTTGACGGAGAAGGGTCTGCATCTTTTCCGAGAACATATGATCTATTTGGGTTTTTTTATTAATGCAAATGTGTGATAGTTTCGATAGTTAAATTGTTGTTGTTGTTGTTACAAAGTTTCCTGTTTACTTTTATATTTCCCTTTAGTATTACTGCCCATTATTTCTATATCTTTTGCTTATATTTTATTTTATTTTATTTTCCCACAAGTTATTTGACGATGGTTGATGGATGGATGAGTTATTGTTTTAATGTAGAGTGGCAATTATTATATGCATATCAGGGGGGAGGGGGTGGAGAGGCTCTGATCCCGAAATCCCAGGCTTAAGATAATGAAATCCCGAATTCCCAAATTTTAAAATAATTCAATCCCGACGTCCACAAATTTTAAATGGGGATTCCCGTATCCCTAGGGGATCAATTCCGAAATCCCAAACTTAAAAAGACCCAATCCCGGAGTCCTGATAAAGGCCCCCCCCCCACATATCAGAAGAGAATATGTTGATGTGATATGAATATGAAACTCTGTTTTGTACTAGACCGACACACTGAGCCGGATCTTTAGCTCACGAAGACATATCACCCCATCCGGACACATTATACTGACTCCGAGCCGACCAGTCCTACTCCTAGATACCGCGTGCTTCGCGGAGAAGCAGCAAAAATCAATTTCCGCACTTCAGAAGAGCAAGCTACCACCAGACCTTCGAGGCGGTTTTGTAACTTGACGAATATATTCAAATTTTTCCAAATGATTATAATATTCAACATACCTAAAAACGTAAACGTTTCCAGTATTAGAAATACATGTATGAGAATTTTTATTTTCTCCGGCAACCGTTACTGGCCATCCCGTCAATTGGTTTGTTGTAAATGAGACAGTTGTTCCGCCATTTTGTACATCTGTCCATTGGCCCAGTAATTCCTGTGGCAGTGTACAACATAATGCTGAAAAGAATTAAATCAAATCACGCAAACTTTGACTTTAATACAACCTGTCTTGTGTCTGCTAAACAATGTTCCGCGTGATCAGCTCTGGCAATATTCATATCGAAAATTTAATTCGGTTGCACATACATGTATAATAGGAATGGTGGGATTTTAAAAAAAAAATCGATACCATCACCATGTACATATATATTACGTTTTAGCAAAATGATGTATGAAGATATACTGCTGGAGAAAGAAAAGAACCAAGCCCAGTCCTTGAATATCAGTTTTCCCAGTATAGATAATGTACTGTCTTTTCACGTAGGAGGTACCTAAATCCGCTATGATACGGATTTATAATATTCGAAAATGTGTCTAAATATCAAAGAGTTATCTAACATTATATTTCTATAATAAGGATGATTTAAAGGAATTTAAAATAAAGGCCGTTCACTGTAGATTGCATGTAAAGTTAAACATATATATACAATGTAATTTCACTTGTAATCGTGATTTCGCAAAAAACTATCCCTAGAATTTTCTATACAAATAATATATTATTGCTAATAATATTTCTGTTTTACTGATAGTAAATAAAGATAGCGTCACCAGCTTCGTTTTTGGCTTTTTGACGCTTGTTTTCACTGTAAATCTATAATCAATTTAATATACTCAATAAAATGAATCTTGTGACCCTTAATATATTTTCTACAAATAAAAAGAAAAACTTCCGTAGCAATAATAGACCATTTTCTCTAAGTGTCGTGCATGTTTTAAAGTACAATTGAGAAAATGAACATTCCCCTCTCAACTATAATTAATGTCTGTTATGACGTATTCCCTTGTATGAGATAAGGTGTTTTAAATTTCATAACAAAAAATATAATACTTTTACAGATTTTCAATCTTATGATTTTTTTTAATTAATCAACTAGTACATTATGATCAATATTTACTTAAACTTTATCTTAATGCTTATTGGAAATGATAATTTGACATGTTGGGAATGTTTAGATTTTGAAATGACACAATTATTCATTATTTACTTAAACTATATCTTAAGGCGTATGCCATATAATGTTTAAACATATTCACCTTAAAAATTTGTAAGGGTATACACATTTTATTTATCACTCTAAGTAACTAACATTCTTTTACTTTGTACTTTTGTTTTGTTTCAAATATAATCATCCTTTTTATAATTACATTATGTAAATGTCATATAATAAAATGTACATAATTGTATGTTTTATGCTACTGCCATCTGTATTTCTTTGTGAAAATGTCAAGCAGAAAAAAAATATGGAACAGATCAGACAGAAAGATGCCCGAAAGGATATACATTACTGCAGTCCAAAATACTGATTGGTCCAATAATTAAACTAAAACACGGTACAATGCTCCAATAGAAAATTGTGTTTTCTTATGGACAGCATCGTTAACGATATATTTGTAGTCGTTACTGGTGAATCGAAATATCTAAAAATGTACCTAATGATAAATGTATATACCCAAACTGTTTTCCATTCGTTAGATGTGTTTGAGCTTTTGATTTTGTCATTTTATAGAGGACTTTCCGTTTTGAATTTCCTTTGGATTTCGGTATTTTTGTTATTTTATTTTATTTTCTTTTTGCACATGTGAAAATTTAAGAATATGGCATATATTTAGTGAGACAAATCTCATAGCAATGAGATAACTTAGTGAGACGCATCTCATAGCAATGAGATAACTTAAGTCTTTCAGATGGTTTTTACATACTGCAGAAACTGATTCTTGATGAAAACGTTTGTCGTTACTAAAACTTTGTAAATTTCAAATGATGATCGTGTTTATTTTTTAAATCAACACTCTGTAAACCGTTAGAACCTATGTACATGCATTACAGGAAAAAAGAATTTACAATGGATGTAGAACACGTCGTATCTTAATCTTTCAGAAAACCTAACTTTACGTATTTGACTTTCATGTCGGTACATTTGTATACAGAGCCAAGAGCTGGAAAATAATCAAAAAAGAAAATAACTGTAGGTTCAGCCGGAACATTTAAAATAAATAATTGTTTAACGCCAAAGAAACGGAATTCGGAGATGATATACTCAGACCAAGCCAATATTAATTCAGCTTACATAAAGTAGAACTTTCTCTCACTATAAGCGGTTGACGAAAATGATTGCTGGTGTGAAAAACCCCATCAGAAGCCTCGTGTCTGACAAAACATTGGGACACCCTACCCTATATCTCTCCGTATGAAGGATAGTTATTGTCTTATATCATGTAACACAACACATCACGTTACCTTACATGAGTGGTTATCTGATGTCATGTTTTTGGATTTGTGGTTACATATTTGTGATATTGTTCACTTTTGTTTCCCGAGCTATTTAGTGGTTTTATAGAGGTATGGTCAGTTTCTGCTTGTTAGAGACCACACGACAACTAGATGTAGTTATATTTCCCCCATGTCCAATCCTACAATTTATGTTGACTAAAAGAGCTTGCTCAATATCCTTACATTTTTCTATTTCAGGGAGTTGCTTATCACTTCCATAGTGTACGATAAACGTTTTATCTTTGTCCAATATTAACAAAAATAGATCGTCAAATGGGATAGATTCTAATGTCACGATATACGTCTGTGTTTTGCTTTTATTCAGCGAAACAAGATACATCTACACTATACATGCTATAACAAAGGTTAAAATAATATGAAATATTATCATTCAGTAAAATATTCCATTAAAAATATGAAATAGGATCATTTAGTAAAATATAGCCAAATAGATAATACATCTAAAGGACATTTAACTGAAAAAACATTTCCTTAGCTGTGTGTGTCGTGAAAATAAAAATTTTAAATAAGAAGTCAAAAGCAAATATATGTTAGTCGTTTATATTTGCTATTTAGCATGTAAGCTACAAATAATATATGGTGCCTAATGTTTTTATAAAGTTTTATAATAGCCATCAATATTTTTATCTAAATACCCGGCTTCCAGTAAGAACTTATCATATAAAAGTTTTCTATCCTTGTTTCTATTGTATTATCGTGAATCTCTCCAATGACCCGCAGAAAATTGGTAGTTACTTAAGATCTTACCCGGCTTCCAGTAAGAACTTATCATATAAAAGTTTTCTATCCTTGTTTCTATTGTATTATCGTGAATCTCTCCAATGACCCACAGAAAATTGGTAGTTACTTAAGATCTTACCCGGCTTCCAGTAAGAACTTATCATATAAAAGTTTTCTATCCTTGTTTCTATTGTATTATCGTGAATCTCTCCAATGACCCACAGAAAATTGGTAGTTACTTAAGATCTGTTCACAGTTTCTATTGTATTATCGTGAATCTCTCCAGTAACCCACAGAAAATTGGTAGTTACTTAAGATCTGTTCACAGTTTCTATTGTATTATCGTGAATCTCTCCAGTAACCCACAGAAAATTGGTATTTACTTAAGATCTGTTCACAGTTTCTATTGTATTATCGTGAATCTCTCCAGTAACCCACAGAAAATTGGTAGTTACTTAAGATCTGTTCACAGTTTCTATTGTATTATCGTGAATCTCTCCAGTAACCCACAGAAAATTGGTAGTTACTTAAGATCTGTTCACAGTTTCTATTGTATTATCGTGAATCTCTCCAGTAACCCACAGAAAATTGGTAGTTACTTAAGATCTGTTCACAGTTTCTATTGTATTATCGTGAATCTCTCCAGTAACCCACAGAAAATTGGTAGTTACTTAAGATCTGTTCACAGTTTCTATTGTATTATCGTGAATCTCTCCAGTAACCCACAGAAAATTGGTAGTTACTTAAGATCTGTTCACAGTTTCTATTGTATTATCGTGAATCTCTCCAATAGCCCACAGAAACTTGGTATCTGTCACAGTAAGGACTACACATATGAAATTTTGTGTAATTCTGTAAAAATTGCTCTGTTTCTCAATGATTTGAATATTTTATCTTTATACTGGCCTCTGAAGAATACAGCCGATTTCTATTGAACTCTATGTTAGAGTGTTATTTCTGACTTTTTCGTTTCATAGAGTGACAGTATCCGACCACCAGCTAGGAAAGCCATAGAGTGACAGTATCCGACCACCAGCTAGGAAAGCCATACAGTGACAGTATCCGACCACCAGCTAGGAAAGCCATACAGTGACAGTATCCGACCACCAGCTAGGAAAGCCTTAGCTGGTTTTACGGTTAAATCGAGCATATTCTGACCCTGTTGTCTAAATTATGTACGTCCAACCAATAATTGAAGTTCTATCTAGCGGTAGCCGTGTTGGTAATCATACTGTATTGGCCTTTATAGTATGTTTTATACACCAGATACATTGTACCTGCAAAGGTAGAGGGGGCTTGGGTAGCCATAAAACCAGTTTATCTTCCCCACTGTTCAGTGTATGTACCAAATCAGACTATCCTTGACAGGTTGGTATTTCATTGTTGACCTTCCTTGTCTTCCATGTTTTTTTTGTTTTTGTTTTTGTTTATGTAACTTTCATTTGTGCAATTTGTCACGATGTCGAACAAATTAAGCAAGACAGAGGTTTACTTATAAATTTATATTGCATAAAATAATAATAGTTTCATAAACGTAAATTTGCTTCGATAAAAAATATACATGTGTACTACTTGTTTTCAAAGAATATTAATTAGACAACTTGAAAAAGTCTTTTTTTTTCAGTCTAACAAGTTGTGTGCAGATTTTTCAAGTTAACATAAACCTAATTCATGAGTTGTCAGTCAACGAAATGGCCATACAGTGCATCGAATTTATTCGGTATTTTGTGATACATTTTATCATAACTGATGATACAAAAAGAACATAGATAACACTTTAATACCCACTATTATGCTCGAGGTATTTAACTTAACAGGTAATTCCTAAACGTTCTCCTTATTAAACTACCTAATACAAACATTTACACGTATTTATGAAATTTATCGCTTCATGAAATGTAATATCGAATTAAAACTGTTCTTTAATGTCAAACATTATTTGTTAATATACACAGATATAATATGATACTTATCAGTTTAGGTAATACATTTAAATACTTTAAAATACATGTACTGTAAAATCTACTAGTAGTCAGTCGTACGCTTCCGTGTGTCTACTATTGTATGGGCGTATTAAACCTTAGCAATAATAAAACTCGCATGAATCTTATATTCTGATATCAAAAAGATAAAATGTGAAAAAATATTACATATATGATGTTGCTTCAGCGTCCTGCTCTAAAAGACCAAATTTATTTCCCAAATTAATTCAGTCATTCTTC
The DNA here is from genome assembly GCA_028015205.1 of Mytilisepta virgata. Taxonomy (NCBI): domain Eukaryota; kingdom Metazoa; phylum Mollusca; class Bivalvia; order Mytilida; family Mytilidae; genus Mytilisepta; species Mytilisepta virgata. The sequence continues at coordinate 102,340,178 of CM051520.1, forward strand.
AAGATACATGTATACTAAGGAGTCTATCGCGAGAGTTCCACATCGATATGGTTTATAAACAACAATGATATTACCAGTAGCGGAGTACATGTTTTAAAATGACGACTAAATATAGTTCCATTAGAAGGATTATATAAACGAATACCAAGGAGTCTATCACGAGAGTTCCACATCGATATGGTTTATAAACAATGATATTACCAGTAGCGGAGTACATGTTTTAAAATGACGACTAAATATAGTTCCATTAGAAGGATTATATAAACGAATACCAAGGAGTCTATCATGAGAGTGCCACATCAATATGATTTATAAACAATGACATTACCAGTAGCGGAGTACATGTTTTAAAATGACGACTAAATATGGTTCCATTAGAATGATTATATAAACGAATACCAAGGAGTCTATCACGAGAATGCCACATCAATATGATTTATAAACAATGACATTACCAGCAGCGGAGTACATGTTTTAAAATGGTTCTATTAGAAGGATTATATAAACGAAGAGTAACATAAATCTTCTCAATGAAGTATAAATGTGTACATTTGCTTATAGTAAAGTCTTAAAAGCGATAAAATCACGTTTTCAGAATTTCATTTCGGTTGTGTAGGACGGACATGGGAATTTAGCAGGTGGCTTAGCAGCTAGAAAAAAAAAACGATTTCACATAATAAAATCGCAAAAAGTTTTTTGATGGGTGTTCGTTTTTCAATTTTACTTTTTTTATGTTTTCAGTGTGATTGAATTTCCCTGCCAAAGCGTAAATAGATGATCATATATTTTTTAAATTTTTCTGTCAATTTCATTTTTTCTTTTTACCTCACTATTTCTATTATCATTGTAGTTTTTCTTTATTGTATTTTGTACTCAATTGTGAAGAAATAATACATGTAGGTCACCTTTTTATCACATGGTGCATTAATAGAAAGCCAGATTATTTGTGTCATGGGAGATTAAACTAACAGTTTGAAACTGTAATTGAATTAAAATTTCAATCTATAAACAAGTACATTCAAAATACTTATGTTTCAGTCAGTTTAAAAATGTATTTCTACTGATATTTCACCAATACTGTCCTATTTACACTCCACGTAAATGTACTAATTTAATTCTATAGGTGTTAAATTTCATTCAATTTTATAATCGTCATTAATACCACTAGTATGAAAAATCAGTACACAGAACATAAACGTGTTTTACTTCTAACTTGAAAATTGAAAAACAACATTGGTTTCAAATGCCATGTTATGTTTGTTATATTTCCCATTTTGTAAATTATAAATTTCAAATCGTATCTATAGCATGTTTATAAAAGCATCTATAGTATGCATCAAAATGCTCAGGAACCTGAATGACCGTACCAATTGACAACTCCATCAAGAATATATTGTAATGTTTTATGTTCTCGCGATTAATTTGGAAATCTTTTTTCAGTAGTAAAAATCTCAGTGAAAGGTTGGCATCCATTTTTACAAAGTTATATACGGCATATAACATGCAAATATCAAGATATCTCAGTCCTAAGGACCACAAACTATCTCATTCTGCCGTCGGTTATATACGGCATATAACATGCAAATATCAAGATATCTCTGTCCTAAGGACCAATAACTATCTCATTCTGCCCTCGGTTATATACGGCATATAACATGCAAATATCAAGATATCTCTGTCCTAAGGACCAATAACTATCTCATTCTGCCCTCGGTTATATACAGCATATAACATGCAAATATCAAGATATCTCAGTCCTAAGGACCACAAACTATCTCATTCTGCCCTCGGTTATATACAGCATATAACATGCAAATATCAAGATATCTCAGTCCTAAAGACCACAAACTATCTCATTCTCCCCTCGGTTATATACGGCATATAACATGCAAATATCAAGATATCTCAGTCCTAAGGACCACAAACTATCTCATTCTGCCCTCGGTTATATACGGCATATAACATGCAAATATCAAGATATCTCTGTCCTAAGGACCACAAACTATCTCATTCTGCCCTTGGTTATATACAGCATATAACATGCAAATATCAAGATATCTCAGTCCTAAAGACCACAAACTATCTCATTCTGCCCTCGGTTATATACGGCATATAACATGCAAATATCAAGATATCTCAGTCCTAACGACCAATAACTATCTCATTCTGCCCTCGGTTATATACAGCATATAACATGCAAATATCAAGATATCTCAGTCCTAACGACCAATAACTATCTCATTCTGCCCTCGGTTATATACAGCATATAACATGCAAATATCAAGATATCTCAGTCCTAAGGACCACAAACAATCTCATTCTGCCCTCGGTTATATACGGCATATAACATGCAAATATCAAGATATCTCAGTCCTAAGGACCAATAACTATCTCATTCTGCCCTTCGTTATATACAGCATATAACATGCAAATATCAAGATATCTCAGTCCTAAGGACCACAAACAATCTCATTCTGCCCTCGGTTATATACGGCATATAACATGCAAATATCAAGATATCTCAGTCCTAAGGACCAATAACTATCTCATTCTGCCCTTCGTTATATACGGCATATAACATGCAAATATCAAGATATCTCAGTCCTAACGACCAATAACTATCTCATTCTGCCCTCGGTTATATACAGCATATAACATGCAAATATCAAGATATCTCAGTCCTAACGACCAATAACTATCTCATTCTGCCCTCGGTTATATACAGCATATAACATGCAAATATCAAGATATCTCAGTCCTAAGGACCACAAACAATCTCATTCTGCCCTCGGTTATATACGGCATATAACATGCAAATATCAAGATATCTCAGTCCTAAGGACCAATAACTATCTCATTCTGCCCTTCGTTATATATTACAAGTACTTGTTTTGATGAGAATAATATTCAAACAACGTATGATATCCACTAAACCTAAGTAGTTAAGGATAACTTACATGCCAGTAGGAGTTCGTATATTTATCTATTTCTTTTTTGTATTTATTTTTGCTGTGTATTTGCTTCTATGGGTACATTTTTATATGTGCTTTGTGATATATTCCAAGGCACCAGTTCTGAGACGTGAGTGAGGTCTTTTTGATAGCTCCGTACATGAAGACATTCTAGGTTTGTCATATTTTTTGTGTGTCATCAAACACTTTTCTTAATACATTGCTTGAAACGAATACTATAGATATTCATAAAGTTTTAATTCACCTGCTCGTATAGATAGACCCGCCCGTGTTTTAATGGTCAGTATGTAAGAACACACTGTCAATGTAATACCCAAGTCCAAAATTTTCTCTGCAGTTATTCAACCCGCTATTCGCTAATAAGTTGGATACAAAAACAAGAAATACTGAAATACTTATAAAATAAAATATAAACTGAAAAAAATGCGAAATAAAAATATTGCTATGACTGATATATAGAAAAATGTTTTGTCATAAATGATGCATTCTAATTAAATCCTTTATTGTGAAGTTGAAAGTAACGCCTATGTCAAACTGTTTAAAGATCAATTTAATGTTAAAATGAACAGGCAAGTCAATAAGGAACGTCCACACATTTAGGCCACATGTTTCTTTTTAACTCCTCTATAAATGCGGTTTATTTCATATTACACGTATGTCATAAAAATTTATTTCGTATTAACACACATTTACTTATACTATTATGTAATAAACATTTATGTGCATCTTTCATTAAATATGTGTACAAAGAAAATATATCCGAAGTTTAACCGTCTACTGCAAAAAAGTATAGTTTTATTGAAGAAAAATAACATGTCACGTTTTTCATCAATCTTGTTAAAGTAAATGAGCCATAGTTGAAATCAAACTGTGAGGGTGTCACTGATATTTAAACATGTCACATGCATTGTCATGCACATGATTTAGAAATAAATATATACTCGATAGCTACGTTGACAAGACAGATAAAATGATTACAACTAACATCACTGTTAAAGAAGTAGATAATTGCTTATGAGCTATATTTTTTTTTATCACTTATTGCAATTACATGAATGTCATATTTTTCTCGTTGAAGAGGAACACTTTGAATAACCCTTATAACCCATTAATATTTTAATTGCATCACGTAACGTGTTTAAATGCTCTGTAATATTATTCTTTTCCACAGTTTTATTTTATTTCAATTACGCAATTACAACAATTTTTTTTTGTCAATTTAGAAACAACATACCTTGGCTGAAGATAATTAAACATCCTACTATTATGACACTAAGGTAGATTTTGTCAATTTAGAAACAACCTACCTTGGCTGAAGATAATTAAACCTCCTACAATGACACTAAGGTAGATGCGTGTAACCATATGACAATTAAATTCCATTTTACACAAATATATTAACTATAAAAATACATTATATATATATGAGAAAGTTACGGTTGACTATAATCCTTCACACTTTAAAATGACAAAAACCGAGTTTTTTCATATCAATCTTAGTTGAACTATCATAGACGATGATGTACATTTCTGTGTGTAACATGATATACAATACAAGTATAATAGTTGTTGAATTAATCCATTGAACTGTGTAAAATTTATTTTAAGATCGTTTTTACAACAAACCCACAAATTCACCGGAGGGAAGTACTTAACGCCAGAATTATTACGTGTAAATGTATCACCGTAATGATCGTAAACATATGCAAATACTTTTATGTAATACTTTTTGTTATAGGCAGAGTACGCTACATTTAAGAATCTTACAAAAGGTTATTTTATCAAAATTGTTTATTTCCGATGAAACAGTCAATAATCCCTCAGAATCCTTTTTCCACACACTTTCGAATTTTTTTAAGTCCGATTGGGCAACAGTTGCATTTTCACCTCATACATTTATTCTGTAAAATAATATCGGGCAATTTTATACCGATTCGTTTCCTCCATCTCTTTCGCTTTATCAGCATCACAAACTATATGATATTCTACCGTGATTCTAAACCAAAGCTGGCCGAGATATTTTTCTATAGGAATCCTCTTGTTCATAATAAATCAATCATTTATTTTCATCAGGCGCATCACCAGTTGGCGGATAGAGGACACCCTCGTCTTAGTTGTTTTAATGTCACAAATTTCTTTTCGTTAAATCCTTCTTCAATGGACCGTTGCAATTAGTATTTATTATATAAGGTAAATTGGCAATTTCCATTTTTAAAGAAAACCCAAGACTCCCTCTCGATTTTTTGCTTCCAGTTCCAATTTTCTAGCTTTGCCACTGATTTGTTTCAACCATTAGATTTTCTAGCTTTGACACTGATTTGTTTCCACCATTAGATTTTCTAATCTATATTTGAAATAAAATTTGAAATCATGTAAGATAATCGTTTTATTAAATTAAAATTCAATTTTTGAACTAATTCTGCGATATGACCATCCATTGTACAACTGCATCTAGAACATATTGTATTACTCCATGAGACAGAGAGCACACACACTTAACCATCCAGAAGTGGAACGTTACTGTTTGAGAAATACGTCAACATGTTTTCATTAAAATTGTACATTTTAGTCATGCAGAGTTTTTCTAAAATAATAATGTCAATGTTTAGAAAAGTGGTTTTTATCACCCACAAAATGTTGCTGGGATTGATAGGAACGGGTTAAAAAGAGGTTAATAAAACGTATCACAAAATACCGGAAAACAACTGACATCAGCAGTGCCCGAGATCAAAAAATTAGTACCACAGTCATAATGCTTATACATTTACATGTATCGAGAGAACGATTAATTATATTATATGCCAAAAGAATGTTTTCGTGTTTGGAGATTAAAAAAAGGTGTTTAACCTCTGAAACGGTGTTTCCCTATGTTTCATGCGAATTGATGCAAAAGCAACATGCGAGGCTAACATTTGTTATTCATCATGCAATCCCGGGTGTCCGTGGACGTGTACCTCCGTATAGAACCTCACTATTACATGTTACTTTGCCTGTAATATACTACAGTGTGAATTTTACAACTCCCAAATATTTGGTTTCGTGATATATGTGTGAAAATTTTACATAATTGTGTAATGAATTCGAACTTCTTTCCCTTTAACAATACCCAAACGTGTTATTTTGCTGTTTAGAAAACCATGTATCGATTTACCCTTGGCATGTATATAATATTTTAACTTATGGTATTTTTCATGTTTAAAAAGTTGATACAACAAACATGAGACTTTTTACCCAATCTTTTCAGTTAACGTGTTAATTTCCCATGAATACTCCCTTCCAAAAAAGAGAAAAACCAGGTTAAAAGGAAATCAGCATATTCGTTGCGCGGTATGTGTAGGTTTTCAGTTCGGTACTATTTCTACTAACTGCTTGTGTATATTTAATCTCCGGTTGTGTTAATATATTGCATGAATGTCGGGAACCTTTTCGTGATTCTGATATTCCAGAGCTGATTTCACTGTAGTACATATGTACCATAGTTCAGGAACAAGGTAGTTATTCCACGATAGTACGAGTCCTAGCTTAAATCATGTTAACAGTACGCGCTTCGGTGTGTACATTTATATGGATGAAGACCGCCCAATGAACTTTTGATATGAGAATACACTGCTGTAACATCAAAAATCTAAATAATTGAACAACTTACATATCTATATGTTTTACTGAACTGAGGTTTGAACTTTAAAGATCTATCGAAATCATGATATCAATAAATTCTCAATATAGACAAAATAAAATTCTTCCTGTTTTCGTTACGTGTAAGTTAATCAAATAATGGTTATCTTTTGAGTGATATAACCATTGTTCCTTGAAGATAGCAAGTTTGGTTTATATACCTATTTAAGTAATTTTCAATGGGACACGCCACGGTTCAAACGTACGTTTATCAATTTTTTAAATCAGCTTTTCATAAAGGTTTTTTTCATAATATAATAAGTTTATAATATTACCATCTATTTACTTATGAAAATTTATTCAACCCCTACAAATTCATTTTAATGTAATTATATCATGGAGAGCCAGATTTCAAATCTTTTATCCTTATGCATCACCATCAAATATGTACTAATAAACAGAATATTACAAGTTTACAACCAATGTATTAGAATTTTTTAATATAATGAAGAATTCCACGGTGTTATGGTTCTGTTATTGTATATCTATATATCCATTAAAGTATTGGAAAACGAAGAAAAGGGAAAGAAACATCATCTGATTATGTAACATTCGTTAGCATCCAGAATAAACGAATTTCCTTTTTGAGACTAGAGTGAATGAACTGAATACTACCATAAAATTTTCTTTAACCTATCTTGACACGAATAATTAATGAACCAAAAATATACTCTACGGCCACCATTGCCAAGGTCAAAGTTAACTTTTTACAAAGTGTAACGTTGTTGCTTTGTCTTGATTTCTTTTTTCTTCCTTTTTTTTACAAAATTTCCAAAGTTTCTGTCTTGCCTATATCGCTGACAGGCATTAATTATCAAATGGATGGTTGAATGGATGGATCAATGTATTATAACTTTGTAATTGAAGATTTACCAATTAGAAGTTGATAATCAATGAATATACATGAAATATTTTTACTTTATAGCATTGTTACTGTATTGTGTGTTTCTTTTTGCGATGGTCTTTAGGTCTTTATATATTCTTTTGATTATTTATGAAGACATTGATTATATATCTGTACATCTCAAACGCAAATAAAAACCAAAAATAATCATTAGATAATATTATAAGTAAGTCAAGAAATACCAAAGGGATATTCGAAGGAGGGAAAGATCGAAACAACTGACAAACTCCGTAGAACAATGAAGACAAGACTAAAACAATACATGCACTACAATTAAAAACTAAAAACATATGAACAAAATGGAACCCACCAAAAAACCGGGCCTAGACTCAGGTGCTCCGGAAGAGTAAACAGTCTCTGCTTCCTGCAGGACACCCGCCATGCTGCCCATGTCAAATCCGGTACGAGGAAGGGATAACGTCAATGGAACATATTGTATTGTTAAATGAGTTACCTTCGTTAAATAAAGAATTTAGTTAGTTAGTTAGTTAGTTAGAACAGGTCCATTTTCATTTGGGAAACGTTTTTTTTTCATACCTGTCAACCAAGTCATGATGACGTCCATAAAACTTTTGTAAGGATGACTCAAACTTAGGAGCAACATACCCCTTCTGAGCAACTTTGCCGAGTTCATTGTTGACGCACAGAAACTAAAGCACCAACAATGTTATCATTCTGGTAGCAAATAAATTAGTGATACCATCGGGAACTTGGGAGTCCACCAGCAGAGGTATCTAAGCCGTCATAAAGAAGTCCACCAGCAAAGGTATCTACTCCGTCATAACAGATACCTTTGGAGACTTGTGAGTCCACCAGCCGTAGTATCTACCACGTCATAATAGATACCATCGAGGACTTTGGAGTCCATCAGCAGAGGTATCCAATCCGTCATAATAGATACCATCGGAGACTTGGGAGTCCACAATCAGATGTATCTACTCTGTCATAAGAGATACCACCAGGGACTTTGGAGTCTACCAGCAGAGGTATCTATCGGAGACTTTGTAGTCCACCAGCAGAGGTGTCTACTCCTTCATAAAAGATACCATCGGGGACTTGGGGGTCCACCAGCAGAGGTAATAGATAATAATGATGCAGGATTGTCCTGTTTGTCTTAATTTATCATACATTTTTCTCAATTTTGTGCATCACAATGTGTATAAATGAATTTATTGTTAACAGTGCGCCGATACCTCTGCAAGCGAACACCGAGTCCTTGTGGTATCAAAAAATTTATTATTACCACTGAGCCGATACCTCTGCCCGGGAACATAGAATCTTTGTGGTATCAAAGAATTTATTATAACCACTGAGCCGATACCTCTGCTAGTGAAAACAGAATCATGTGGTATCAAATAATGTATTATTACCATTGAACCGATACCTCTGGTGGTGAACACCGAGTCCTTGCGGTATCAAAGACTATTATTACCAATGAGCCGATACCTCTGACGGTGAACACAGAATTCTTGTGGTATCAAAGAATTTATTATAATCACTGAGCCGATGCCTGTACTTGCGAACACAGAATCCTTGTGGGATCAAATAATTTATCATTACCATTGAACCGATACCTCTGGCGGTGAACACCGAGTGGGATCAAATAATTTATCATTACCATTGAACCGATACCTCTACCAGCGAACCCGAGTTCTTGTGGTATCAAAGAATTTATTATTACCACTGAGCCGATACCTCTGCTGGTGAAAACAGAATCATGTGGTATCAAATACTTTATTATTACCATTGAACCGATACCTCTGGTGGTGAACACCGAGTCCTTGCGGTATCAAAGACTGTATTATTACCAATGAGCCGATACCTCTGACGGTGAACACAGAATTCTTGTGGTATCAAAGAATTTATTATAACCACTGAGCCGATGCCTGTACTTGCGAACACAGAATCCTTGTGGGATCAAATAATTTATCATTACCATTGAACCGATACCTCTGGCGGTGAACACCGAGTGGGATCAAATAATTTATCATTACCATTGAACCGATACCTCTGCCAGCGAACACCGAGTCCTTGTGGTATCAAAGAATTTATTATTACCACTGAGCCGATACCTCTGCCCGGGAACATAGAATCTTTGTGGTATCAAAGAATTTATTATAACCACTGAGCCGATGCCTGTACTTGCGAACACAGAATCCTTGAGGGATCAAATAATTTATCATTACCATTGAACCGATACCTCTGGCGGTGAACACCGAATGGGATCAAATAATTTATCATTACCATTGAACCGATACCTCTGGCGTTGAACACCGAGTCCTTGTGCTATCAAAGAATTTATTATTACCATTGAACCAATACCTCTGGCGGTGAACACCAAATCATGGGGGTATAAAAGACTGTATTATTACCACTGAGCCTATACCTCTGCCGGTGAACACAGAATCAGTGTGGTATCAAAGACTGTATTTAGCAAAATTCAAAAATAAAAGAAATAATAAGGGTTCATTCCTTGTATTGCGCATGGTAGATCTCCTTAGCTACAATTTGGCTTCCTATTTTTGTATTTTTGGTTATGGGTACTTCTTGTTCTAAAATAAGTTTGGTTTTTTGTCTTGCAAATGTTTCGGTTTTAATGCTGCTGATGAGAGGTAACTCCTTGAAATGCGTCGTATACAGCATAGTATAAATTTACTATATCTAATATTAGTATCTTTGGATGTTATTTTGAAACTCCTGGGACGATGCCTCTGCATGGTGGACCCTAGGTCCTCGAGGGTATTCGCCAACCCAGTCGTCAGACTTGTCTGACATGATTATTCATTGATTTGTTACAGAAATTACCAGTATTTAGCAAAATTCAAAAATAATAGATATACTAAGGGTTCATTCCTTGTATTGCACATGGTAGATCTCCTTAGCTAAAATTTGGCTTCCTATTTCGGTATTTTTGGTTATGAGTACATCTTTCTTTAAAATAAGTTTGGTTTTTTTGTCTTGCAAATGTTTCAGTTTTAATGCTGCTGATGAGAGGTAACTCCTTGAAATGCGTCGTATACAGCATAGTATAAATTTACTATATCTAATATTAGTATCAAAGACCAAACTGTTCCACTTATTTCTTATTCTTATACAAAACCCATTGCAACCAAGATTTTCAATTACAAACGGGCATTGCGGGACCTTAATTCCGATGACCTCAAGTCTAAACCCCCTGACTGCTCCTGTTCGACATCTCCATTCAATTATAGTCCTGTGGGTCATGTTATCACTGGAGATCTCAATCTAGTTGATAATCAAAAGCTTAAAAATATGCTAGCTAAAGGCCCCAAATACCGAGAACCTCAGCCAATTAATTGGAAATACAATTTCAAGTTACTTATGGATTCGGTTGAGGACTATGCCAGAAAATGGACTTCAAAAGAACAGGAGCCTGCTGACACACTTTCAGAGTGGGTGAAGGCTATTAGGTCAATGATACAAATCAGAATTAAAAGCCTCCAAGGGTCTATGAGCACTAAAGCTATATCCATCTTTAAAGACCCTAAGGTTGTTGAAAACTTGACTCGCCTCCATGACAAATATGTAGTTGTCCCAGCTGACAAGGCCCCCAATAACATCGTTTTTGTTTGTAAGAACTATTATTTTGAGTGTCTTAGAAACGAATTGGGAATAGATAACACTGCGGGTAACCCAACTTATACACCGACCACACTCACTAAGCAGGAAGTCCTTGATAACCACAAGACCGTTCTTCATTCCTTTGGCATTTCTACAAAGGATGAAGAAATGGACCTTCCTGCTCTTTATTGGATTCCTAAACTACATAAGAATCCGTTTAAACAAAGGTACATTGCTGGGTCAGCTAATTGCTCTACAAAACCTCTTTCAAAGATTTTAACATCCATATTGACATGTGTTAAAGAGGGCCTTCAGAATTACTGTGAAACATCATATTCCACCAGTGGCGTCAATCAGATGTGGATTCTTAAAAACTCCAAAAATTTACTTCAATATCTAAAATCAAAATCTTTGGCTACATGCAACAGCATAAAAACTTTCGACTTCTCTACACTCTACACTACCATACCACATTCTCAATTAAAAGATCGCTTAAAGCAACTAGTTCATCAATGTTTTTTCAAGAAAAATGGGACACGCAGGTATAAATTCCTTGTTCTAGGTAGAGAAAAGTCTTATTTCGTGAAGAACCACTCTGATTCTGACAAAAAGTATTCTGAAGATGAAATTACAAACATGTTAGATTTTCTCATAGACAACATATTCGTTGAATTTGGCGGTCTAATTTTTCAACAAACAATCGGCATTCCAATGGGAACCAACTGTGCTCCTCTCCTCGCCGATCTGTTTCTGTACTCATATGAAGCGGACTTCATTCAAGGGTTACTACGTGAAAACAAAAAGAAACTAGCCCAATCCTTTAATTTCACTTTTCGTTATATAGATGATGTGTTGTCGTTAAATAACGACAAATTCCAAGACTTTCTACATCTTATCTACCCCAGTGAGCTTGAAATTAAGGATACTACAGATACACCAAAGTCCGCTTCATATTTGGATTTATTTCTTGAAATAGACTATGAGGGACGTTTGAAGACAAAACTTTATGACAAACGTGATGACTTCAACTTTCCTATTGTTAATTTTCCCTTCTTGAGTAGCAATATACCAGCATTGCCTGCATATGGCGTCTACGTTTCTCAGCTTATCCGATTTTCAAGGGCATGCGTGAGTTACCCTGACTTTCGACAAAGAGGATTACTGCTGTCACAAAAGCTTCTTAACCAGGGTTTTATCAGGGATAAGTTGATGTCATCACTTAAGAAATTTTACGGTCGTCATCATGAATTGATTGACCATTACAGTGTTCCAATATCTAAGATGATGTTGGACCTGTTCCCACTGTCGTAACCTTTCATGTGACTCCTACGATTTGTGACTTCCACCGGATTGACCTTGTTGAACTTCACGACGGGTGCCGTATACGGAGCAGGAACTGCTTACCCTTCCGGAGCACCTGGGTTCACTCCTGGTTTTTATAGGAGTTCGTGTTGTTCATTGTTTTTAGTTTTCTGTGTTTATTTGTTGTGCTTGTGGTTGTTCGTTTGTCTTCCCGGGTTTGTCTGTCCAATGGATTACGTTTTTTTGATTGCTCCTTAGGTATATTTGTCCTTTTTTTTTCGATTGTTATTTTGAAACTCCTGGGACGATGCCTCTGCATGGTGGATCCTAGGTCCCCGAGGGTATTCGCCAACCTAGTCGTCAGACTTGTCTGACATCATTATTCATTGATTTGTTATAGATATTACCAGTATTTAGCAAAATTCAAAAATAATAGAAATACTAAGGGTACATTTCTTGTATTGCACATGGTAGATCTCCTTAGCTAAAATTTGGCTTTCTATCTCGGTATTTTGTTGATGAGTACTTCTTGTTTTAAAATAAGTTTTTGGTCTTCCAAATGTTTCAGTTTTAATGCTGCTGATGAGAGGTAACTCCTTGCTAAATTGTGCATAGTATAAATGTACTATATCTAATATTAGTATCTTTGGATTGTTATTATTTTATTACCATTGAACCGATACCTCTGCCGGTGAACACAGAATCCTTGTGGGATCAAAGAGTTTATTATTACCATTGAACCGATACCTCTGGTGGTGAACACAGAATCCTTGTGGTATCAAAGACTGTATTATTACCACCGAGCCTATACCTCTGCCGGTGAAAACAGAATCCTTGTGGTAGCAAAGACTGTATTAATACCATCGAACCGATACCTCTGCCGGTGAACACAGAATCCTTGTGGGATCAAAGAGTTTATTATTACCATTGAACCGATACCTCTGGCGGTGAACGCAGAATACTTGGGGTATCAAAGACTGTATTATTACCAATGAGCTTATACCTCTGGTCAGTGGACACAGAATCCTCGTGGTATGAAAGACTGTATTATTACAACTGAGCTTATACCTCTGCTCAGTGGACACAGAATCCTCGTGGTATGAAAGACTGTATTATTACCACTGAGCTTATACCTCTGCTCAGTGGACACAGAATCATCGTGGTATCAAAGAATTTATTATTACCATTGAACCGATACCTCTGGTGGTGAACACAGAATCCTTGTGGGATCAAAGAATTTATTACTACCACTGAGCCGATACTTCTGCCAGGGAACACCTAGTCATTGCGGTATGAAAGGACTTAGTTGAACAACGCATAGGTATATGTAGTTTACTTTATTTACGTTTCAAGATTTCTGGCTTAAAAATGAACAGTCATTTGGTATATGTATGTATTTAAAATTAAAACTGCACTGGAATAAAACATTATGGATAGTTTAATATTCATTACTTTTTTCGCCATTATGGATAGTTTAATATTCATTACTTTTTTCGCCATTTTTTGAAAACGGAACGTTGTTTCACAAAAATCGAGATAACTGGTTCCAGGTATCGATTATTATTAAACGTATATATGTTAACATTTATCTCATAAAAGTTATCTCTCCTTCATACTTATACTTGCTATCAATGTTACACACTTACTACAAAAGATGTAACATGAACCTTGTTCCCAACTTTGCTAAAATTTGTAACATTTGTCAAAATGGATCTGACGACACCTGATATGAGTTATAACCCTTCACGTCTCGTTTATATGCGAATGTTCAGTTAGAATTGTAGTATAAATTACATGATACTTGGTTGGTCTCCCATCAATGAAAATGAGGTCAAGGTCAAAGATCAAGATCAAAAATTAATTTTTCACCAAGTATGCTCCTCTTGAACGGCATTTAATAGGGACCAAAGGTTGCGGTCATTTAGTCTTAGGACATTCATCTTCCAGCTTTTTTTTAGCCTAAAATATTTTTAAAATATAATTTAACCAATAACGCATTACCGCTTATTCCTACGACCTTGAAAATGATTCTGGGCAATTAATTTTGGAAGCCCAAGTACAATTTCTTGTAAAAATTTTAATCTTCTTCCAAAATTTTTAGTTTACAAATAAAATAAATAAATAAAAATGATAAACAGCATCAACAGCGATTGAAATTTGTCTCAGTTGTCTTTCGTTGTATAGGCTGTTGTTTTACCTTAAGTTGTATAACACAAACATAATTCTACTACCATTTGATACATGCAAGAAAAAGACTTATCAGGTTCTCGATGTCAACCGGGGCGATGGAAGTACAGACTGAACTAAAACCAATCACAATTTCTAAGCAATTAACAATATACAACAATCTAAAATGAACATAAAAGGACAGGTACAAATGGACACGCCAATAGATAAACTACATCATACCATAAACCACAAAAATAGTGAATAATACAAATGTAAACAAACACATGAAGAGAATCAGAGACAGGTAAGTCTCATTTAGTTCAAACTGTCACTTAACCGTAACGAATAATTGAATCATTTCTTTTAATTAAATAGAATAATAAATATTCATATTTTGCGTGTCCTGGAGTGTCCTTTATCATCTACGTTAAACACCAAAAACTATGTATTACATGTACCGAAAATTAAATGAAATAGTACTGTAAATATGGAAATTATTGCGATGTTTTTATTATTGCGAAAATTGCGATTGGTTTGGGATCGCAATATTAAAAACTCGCATTTTTAATGCATATTTTCATGTCCGATTTATTATAAATGTGTCACCCTTTGTTTAAATTTACACAGGTAACGATTTATTATAAATGTGTCACCCTTTGTTTAAATTTACACAGGTAAGTTTCTGGTCATTGATTGCCGACATCCGGAAACAGGTTAATTGGTAGATACTTAGTTGTATAGTTATTGTTTGGACAGCTATTATATATAACTGACATTTTGAATTTTATTATTTTTAAAACTATTAATTAAAACGATTTCATTAATAAAACTTCCATCTTCAATTTTTACCCGATCTCCGATTGAAATAATAAAGCCTTTTAGTTCTCAAGCGGTCAGCGATCGCAATAATTAAACCTCGCAATTTTGCCTGGAGCAGAAGAATCGCAATAATAAGTTGACGCGAAAATTTCCGAATTTACAGTACATGTATAAACAAATTCCACATACGTCACAACTGCACCTTACTTTTGTTGCCGCCTTACTTTGAATACAATCTTAGAATTTAATCCATTTCCATGATGGAAAAACGGACCATCGAATTTTTATGTAATTATTTTATTATTTTTACAACTTAGTTATGCCATTCAGAAATAAGAATTTAAGTTTTCAAGTCTATTATACATTGTAGTTAATTTGGTTCATTTCATTTTTAATTGAATACTAGTATTTAGAAAGAAAATGCCTAACTCTTGCAACACTTTATATGTCGGAGAGTTTACTGTAAAGATTTTGAATACTGGATCTTGAAATAATGCAATGCTTCGACTCGGTGGTCTCATGGTAGCGTGCTCGCCTCGAGTGCGGAAGGTAACAAGGCCAATGCAGAAATCACCAAGCGACTCGGGCCTATAGGGCAAACGTCTGACCAATAGGAAGGAATTATTGATTGCATAAATGTTTTAATTTGGTGCTACAATAATGACAGTATATGTGAATCATTTCCATATTTTACATGTACATTGTTCAGTTGAAAACCAATTTTCCTCTTACTCAATTTAAATATATCTCGCTTGATGGTTTTTAACTTGTACATTTGTTTTTACATTTTGTTTTCATTCATTTTTTTACCAAAAATATTTCCTTTATTTCTTTACTATATGTCGTTATTGTAATTCATCAAGCAAACATTTATTCTGATGTTTTAATAAATCTAATTTTTAAAGAAAGAAAAAAATATTAACAAGGGAATGGTCAATAATTGACTGCTGTGTTGGCTAATTTAACAGTCAACTGGAATTAAATTTATTTTTATGTGTTCATCTTCAGGGAGCTCTAGTACTATCCCTTTAGCATTTGTTTTATTGGAGAAATGAGGAAAAATTATCCTGTACATAAATAAGTTATCTCATGAACAAAATGTACTCGAAATTTTACTGATAAAACTTGTTGGGATTTGGGAACTGATCTATACCATATATGGCATTATATTTAAATGTCTTTTTGGTTCTATCTTTTTCGGTCGTTTTGCCATTTCGGTTTGTTGTTCCGGGTTTCCATATCAAGTTCTGCATTGGTCACTGTTGTTTTGATATACCTTGCTGAATTGTGCAACAGTGCATTGGTCACTGTTGCTTTGATATACCCTGCTTAATTGTGCAACAGTGCATCCAAGTTCTGCATTGGTCACTGTTGTTTTGATATACCTTGCTAAATTGTGCAACAGTGCATCCAAGATCTGCTTTGGTCACTGTTGTTTTGATATACCTTGCCGAATTTTGCAACAGCGCATCCAAGTTCTGCATTGGTCACTGTTGTTTTGATATTACCTTGCTGAATTCTGCAACAGTGCATTAGTCACTGTTGCTTTGATATACCTTGCTAAATTGTGCAACAGTGCATCCAAGTTCTGCATTTGTCACTGTTGTTTTGATATACCTTGCTAAATTGTGCAACAGTGCATCCAAGATCTGCTTTGGTCACTGTTGTTTTGATATACCTTGCCGAATTGTGCAACAGCGCATCCAAGTTCTGCATTGGTCACTGTTGTTTTGATATACCTTGCTGAATTGTGCAACAGTGCATCCAAGTTCTGCATTGGTCGCTGTTGTTTTGACATACCTTGCTGAATTGTGCAACAGTGCATCAAAATTGATATAACAGAATATTTATTTATGATGCAGTTTTAATAAATTTCTAAAATATTACCAGTTCATGATCCTGCAAAACGATAAGTGGGTGCTCCATTAGGAAACTCAATAAAAGCGCTTCAATTAACACGTTAAACAAGATTAACTAGAGCAAAATTTCTGTTTCGTCACTCTATTTTCTATATTGACAACCGCCTCGGTAGTCTCGTGGTAGCGTGCTCGCCTCGAGTGCGGAAGGTCGCAGGTTCGATCCCCGGCCAGGTCAAACGAAAGACAATACATTTAATATTTGCTGCTTCTCCGCCAAGCACGCAGCATCTAGGAGTAACCGCAAATGACTGGTCACCTCAGAGTCAGAATAATGTGTCTGGGTATGGTAATATGTCTTCCTGCGGGCAGTTACCTCGTGAGCTAGCACATTAAAAATCCAGCTCAGCGTGTGGGTCTTGTACAAAGCAGGGATCATATTCATATCATATCAACATGTTCTCGTCTTGATATTCTCCTAATGGTTGCCACTTGACGTTAACAATAATTCATCCATCCATCTATACTGAGAACGTATATTGTACTTATACACGCCGATAGTTTGTTGCACTACATTTGAACAAGTACCGAAAGTATTTATTTATTTTGAAAATCACTTACGTTTAATATCTTTTTACCACCTATAAAAACGCGTTGATTCATATCGTTGTAATCTTACTGACTGATCAAACGAAGACTGTTTTGTAGATAAAATGCATAAGATTTAACTAAACACAAACATGACAAAGGTTGTATTGGGCAAAGATTTAAATCCTTGCCGTGGAAACCTTAGTGTCGGTAGATCGTTTTCTTTTATAGTTTTCTGTTCTTTATGTGTCCTTGTTATTTGTTTTATGTTTTTTCCATACTGTCTTATTGGTCTCTGGGTCGCAGCTATTTATTTCAACTTCATATTTCATTTGAAATGTCGTCAATGTGACAACTAAGTTTTTAACACTGGGAATATTTAGCGTTTTGAATTTTGATTTATAAAACAGAACTCCAAGATACAATGCAGATACGGGTAATTAAAAAGAACAATTTAAATTGTACTTTAGTTTCTGTGCTGTCTTGTCCTAATTTTGTTTACTTTGTTATATATCTTTTATTCTTTTATATCCTTGTAGTGTTTGTTTGTTATATTACATGCTCCTGACTTTGTCTTTTCTTTGAGTCTGTGGACTTTTCCCACTGTTTTGTAGCTTCGGTATTCTCTTACGTTTCTGTCATTGCTTTTACTGTCCAACATTTGTTAATAATAAGTGAGATTGTCTGTACACTTGGAGTACACCTTTGACAGCGTGTATAAGCTTTGTTTATTGGAGTACACCTTTGACAGCGTGTATAAGCTTTGTTTATTGGAGTACACCTTTGACAGCGTGTATAAGCTTTGTTTACTTCATTATTGGTCTTGCTTCCTTAGTGATGATAATTGCATTTTCTACCTCAGAAACTTTCAATTTTCCATTTTTGAATGGATAATACGATATAACCTGATCTGAGACAGTTTACACTATATAAACCGGTAGCCAATCCCTCTAATTTAATTTACAAAACTTTTCACGCGAAAATGTTGATTAAAGTCTTTAAATAACTAAATTTTAGATTGTGGTGTATTGCATGTACATTCGCGATGTCATTATAACTTGGGTCGCCAGACTAACAAAACTGCTCGTTACATCCCAAATTCAATTAATATATCAGTTTATCCGGAATATCGCATATCAACTTCGAAAGTGATGTTCCTTTGATTGGAATCTGTCACGTGTATGCATGGATTTCATGTCAAAATTTCTTCTCGTATCATTTATGTCCTTGTATGTATTCCACCAGTTGAAAACAATAAAAAAGTATGTGTGACGGACCTGGGATATTTCATCATACTGTATGTTCTTATCATAGTAGTAATTCCAGGGTCTTGTTATTTCTCCGACAACGGGTCTTGCTTTTTCATAAACGAGTCCAGCGGTGGGCCAGATTGGGGGGGGGGGGGGGGGGGGGGGGGGGTGGCGTAATTCCCTATATAAACCTATACGGGGTGGGCGGAAAATTTGGGTGGGGTTTTCGTGATTTTTGGTATTATTCAATTCCTCAGATATTTGTATATAAACATCAGTATTAGTTCGGGTGTGCTTTTGCGATATGGCTGTTTTTCGGGTAGGGATTTTCAACAAAATTATTTTTTCCAGTATATTATTGACAGGTATTTGCTCGAGTACCTTTTCTGAAGCCATTTCAGCACACCCTCGTCAAAAATTCAGAGGGTTAGCCCCCCCCCCCCCCCCCCCCCCGGGAAACGAGGATCGTACATTTTTACAACCCAATGAAAAGCTTTGCCCTTTTTACATTACCTGATCTTGTTTTCCATCCGAAACAATATCCTTTTAACATACTCAAACTTGGATACTGTTTAACTTTTAAAAAAAGGGGGGACTATTATCGAACAAGATAATCCGAAACAATATTGTGAATGGTAGATTTATGAAATTACCAAACTGAAAAATTGATGCCGCAAAAGGAGTAAACACTAAATACATGTACACATGTAGATATATGCGATCAGAATAATTTGGACATTCATATTAATTGCGATGGTTCAAAATAAAAATTCTCCTAAAAATAAAGGATGTTATAGATCGCCCTTTAAAAAATATTTTTTAGATTCATGGTCGGTCAGTCGGTAAGAAATTCAATAAAACTGCAGTTTCAGCAAAGAATTTATCTGTAATAGTATTGAACGTACAATAATATCTGCAATATCTCCTCCTTTAATGATGAACTCTCATTGTTGTTATAGAAAAGGTTATTTGCCAATCTGTTTTCTGTCTAGAATGAAAGGAAATTAAGGGCCTAATAATGTTAATGCAAATCAAGAAACATCTATTGAGAGAAAATTATTAGACTAAATCCATACAAAATACTGATATATCTGACTTAATGACGGAACTTGCTTTTAAATTGCTTGACAGGAGGGAAGTTTAAGCGCCATCATTTCCGGATTTTTATTGAGTACCTTTCAGATCATTCTGAGGTAAACATTTCATTGCTACATGTCCAATGTATGACCTTTATCAGACGGAATTCCTACACGTTAAAACTTTGTATTAGAAATACACCTTCGATTCTTATTTGTATTTATTTTTTTTCAGTGAATTATGACTCTTAAAATTGTGATATATATATGGAAGTGCTCCAGAAGATTATAAATGCAACTACATGTACACGTATGTAGAACTTTACATGTATAGATTAAAAAGACGATCTTTTCGACATCATCCCGTGTATAATACCGAGATCCCCTTAATCATATTATTAGCCTGAGACTTAAATGGGCCAAGGGATTATACCTGGGCTGATCTATTTAAATTATGATTTAGAAATACATGAAAAAAATGCGTCACAGTAAATGTCTGGGCAACAGTTTTCACCCTTTCAGATCCCCAAAAAATCATAAAAATAGGAAAATTCAATATATTTTATTCAGCATTCATTTATATAACATACTTTTGAATATTGTTATTCAAACGCATATAGACTTCCGGGAAAACAAAGGCATAAATTTAGCGCTTCCCCTGCAGGATATGACCTTATTACGGCTCGACGTACATGTACCTATTACGGACAAGAGCTGTCATGATATCAGTTGTCAGCCCAGGTCGGTAAAATATTTGAACATACTTATATACTTTGAATATAAAAATAAATAAATCTGTACATTCTAATCACCGGGTAAAACTCTTAGATTACGTTAGTCTTTATGATGTAATTTACCAGTTGTTAAGCTAGCCTGTATCCCGGGCAGTATCTGAATCCGTCAAACGTTAAATTGATCAATTTATTTCATCGAATAGAGGTAGAGGAGATACTTCACCAAGATAATTTATTTTAAATTTGCAATTTTAAATTATCTAAACCCTAAGTCAACAATATACCGGATGTATTATGTTAAACAGACACAGAAGCGATGTTTTCTAATGAAATTTTTTTTCCGGCGGCGGACATGAGTCCAAACTATTGTATTTTAAAAAAAAAATGTATCCTCAGTGTAACATTCATCCGCTATTGCAGATGACAATCCGCTACTGCAGATGAAGTTGGCGTTAAAATTACAGAAAATTATGTATACCATGTATACAATCGATTAAACGCGATGAGATGTACAAAAAACTATTAATTACTTACATGTACTGTGTGTGATAAATTTATTTTTTAGGAAAGTGCTACGTTACATTTATAGTCATGCTCAAAATATTTTTTATAGTAAACTGAAGCAGATACTAACAAGTCAACGAGGAATAGATTTTTAGTCGATTGCAGTAAACATCACATGTATTCGACCACCTCTGATAACTTCTGAATAACACAACATATGATAATATCTTGCAAAATTGTCCAGATTTATTTTTATCTTTCGGGAGGTTAATAAATATATTGCATACTGCAACAATGAACCTAACACAGGTAAAATTTTACGAGATCAATAAATAACTACCACAGATCGATCGTGTATTGGAGAAGGATCTGAAGATACCTTTATAAACATACAATCTAGTATATGGCTTATATCATCATTGACAATCTGTAGGTGGTTCCATCATTAGCACTATCGAACATAATTACAAAATCTCAGATTTTTCTATACGTCAAAGTATTTTTTTATCTGGTTTGGAAATTATATTAATACTACATGTGGTTATAACTTGCAATTTGCGTGATGAATTCATGTTATTTTTGCCCGCTAGCAAATAACTTTTTAAAACCTTATTGGTTAGATGACTGGATACAGCGTCGTATTCATTAGGAACTAATTTGTGGCAGTAAGGATGTGGAAAAGAACTCTGACGGAAAGTTGCTATTCATTTTCTTATTGATTCTTATCAGATAAAACCTAAAATAGATTTTAAAATATCGTAATTATAACAGTTGTTTTAGGTTTTTGATAACTTTTTACGGAATTTGACAGTTTTAATTGCTCTTGTAATTGCTTTGAATTTTAGTGCGATACAAAACTACTTTATAATTGGAAAGTCGCTGACGTAAAATTTGAAATTAATCTAAAACTAACAATCCCATTTATGGAAACTATGTTCTTAGTTAGTCTAGTTCCGTAGCATGGCAATGTTGGTAAGGACAGGCACCGTAGTTCGTAAAAATCGTCGCCGATCCAGCAGCAAGGGATCAGCAAGACGAGGGTCGGCACCGACAGTTCTGCAACCGACTGCGCCATCACCATCATCTCATCTTGGTATTGGTCAGAATGTTCGAACGTACCTCACACCTCAACCGTCACCGTCTAAAAGTGTGACATTTAGTTTTGATTCAGAGAGAATGACTGCCTCTGGTGCTAGTTCACGGCAGGTAAGGTATTTTCATATATTGCCTCCCCTAAATGTAAATTTGATAGAGTTAGTCCATATTAACTTTGGTCATGTTATGATACTAAATAATAGCCCTTTTCATCGGACCCTTATTAAATGCTAAGCTTTAAAAATTGATTATAGATTTTAAATTTTTATTCTAAGTCTTTCAAATTTGTTTGATAGAATTCAAAATTTGTACACGTACATGTGTATATTTAAATAAAAGAATTAATAACTTAACGACCTGCGAAGGTCAGAAGGTCAACTCCCGGAGCAATTCCAATTTGTATCACCAGTCAGACGTGTAAAATAAAAAATGTACCATAAGCAACATTTTCAATGCGCTTGAGTTTATTTATAAGAAATTTATGGTTTTATATCCCTGTACCAACTTCTCATTACAAAAAGTTAGTTTAGAAAACCACACTTGCTCCCCATCACAAACAATTTTATGAACTCGTAAACAATTCTAACTGAATAAATAAAAAAAAGAAAATATTTGTTTGCTGATATCAAAAGTGACTTATTGTGTGTCCAATATACTCTTGCAACTGATTTCCCGATAAAAAGTTCGTAATTCAAGCCGATACATACTGAAGAATAAACATGGGTAAATGTTAAGAAACAAAACTTACATGTCATTAATGTCACACACGCTTGTGACATTATCTATTAAGGTACACACACACACACACACGAATATCTATCCTTGAAAACTTGATGCATTTCAGTATTAGAAAAATAACAATAATTAATTACGACTAATTCTAGGGGAAACAATAAATAATTCCAGTAACAGTTTTTGTTTTGCCACCCCCCCCCATAAAAAAATATAATAATAAATAAACCACAAGGACGAAAAGCTACAGGGAAAATACATTTAAGAAGACAAATCTTAAGTACGAACAAAGGAGTAAATGTCCAGCAGGCGTTGCATCAAATACCATAGAAAAAAATTCATATTGCTGTCGTAACATGCCTAATGTATTGTTTCTATGGACGTATGATTACACAAGGTAATTGAAATATAAATTCAAAATTGATTTCAGTTTTCTAAGTCAGTAAACCATTTACTCAGGCGGAAAATATTAAAATACCACTTATGCATAGATGAGTTTTCCATTTGTTCAGTACGCCAGAATAAGACAGTGTGAATTAAGTGTTATATTATAATACCTGAATTTATTTTGTTTTGCATAGACAATAATTTTTTTTTTACTAAAAATATGTTCCTTTAGAATATCTCATACAAGTTTAGTTCTGCTGGAACAATTTAAGGCATGGATCAGGAACAAAATAACAAAAAGAAAACAACAACAACAAAAAAAAACAACAGAAAATGATAGAATTTACTGTTGTTTAGGAACGGTCAAACTTGCATAGATCAATGGTCAAATATAAATGATAGGGACGGTCAAACTGGAATTTATCAATGGTCAAATATAAATGATAGGGACGGTCAAACTTGGATATATCAATGGTCAAATATAAATGATGCACACACCGTTTATGATATTCAGTCATCGAATGCGTGTTGACAAAGAGAGTCGGTTCATATTGAATGTTAATATACAACGTGCTAAGCAGACGATAGCAAAGGGTAAAGGTTATTGTATAATTTTACTAGTATAAACACTCTTATCTAATGTCATATAACTATAGAAATAATTACTTTGATTTAATACGTAATTTTCTGAGAAATTATTTTTTCTGAGCAGACATTATTTTGATATAAGACTATTAGTTATTTTTGTTACTAATAGGATCACATCGGCAAGAATGTACTCTGTTTACCTTTCATTTCAGTTAGGATTAGCAAATATAAGTCGGCATGAACTATTATTCAAAATAATATATCGGTAAGACTCGATATACCATGAAATGGCACGCAACCGTCAATTATTTAAAGAACAAGATTTCAAATAAGAATTAGAATCATGTAGACCAAGAAGTGTCATACTATAAAGAGGACAAATGTACCTAAGGAGCAATCTAAAAACGCAATACACTAGACAGACAAATGAACAACCACAAGCACAACAAATAAACACTGAAAACTAAAAAGCACGAGCTCCTATAAAAACCAAGAATGAACTCAGGTGCTCCGGAAAGGTAAGTTCCTTATCCGCATACGGTACCCGCCGTGAAGTTCAACAAAGTCAATCCGGTGGTAGTCACAGATCGATGGAGGTAAATGAAATGTTACGACAGTGGGAACAGGTCCAACATCATCTTAGATATTGGAACACTGTAACGGTCAATCAATTAGTGATGACGACCGTAAAATTTCCTAAGTGATGACATCAGCTTATCTCTGATAAAACCCTCGATAAGAAGCTTTTGTGACAGCAGTGATCCGCTTTGTTGAAAGTCAGGGTAACTCACGCATGCACTTGAATATCGGATAAGCTGAAAAACGTAGACGCCATATTCAGGCGATGCTACTCAAGAAGGGAAAGTTAACAAAAGGAAAGTCGAAGTCATCACGCTTGTCATAAAGTTTTGTCTCCAGATGTCCCTCATTGTCTATTTCGAGAAACAAATCCAAATATTATAAGATAGGGTTATTTTTTTGGACAAAATTCGGATAATTTCAAAAGTTAGGCAATTGCAAAGCAATTAAAAAACGAGATAGCTTATCTCAATTAATGAGCAAATACCCGCTTTTTTGGAAAAAAAATGCATCCGAAAGAGCATAGCAATTCGTCTTTTGCCTTAATATGGCAGACTTTCTCAATATCATATTCGTCTTGAATTCTAAATAGATCTGTTTCCGGTTTACAATTAATACCTGAATAACAAAGACTATGGTAATCATTGCACGTTCCTTTTATCATAGAATTCAAAGGGATGCAATTTCTTTTCATATGAACAAAATTACTTCGGGAAAATAGGTATTATGGGAATACGTGATTAATATCAATAAACTAGCGAAAATATAAAAGAAACGACGCAATTACGAAGCTTAAGAAATGATCTACGGATCAACATAGACAGATTGTTTCTTGGCGATTTTACTTCGGATAGAAATTATTTTGCATTAAAATTTTGCCCCGAGCTTTTACATGTATTTAATCCACCGTTGTTGCAAGAAACGATGTAGAATTTTCTACGTGCAGATAATAACACGTGTTCAGGGATAAGTTGATGTTATCACTTAGGAAATTTTACGGTCGTCATCACGAATTGATTGACCATTACAGTGTTCGAATATCTAAGATGATGTTGGACCTGTCCCCACTGTCGTAACATTTCATATGCCTTCATCGATTTGTGACTTCCACCGAATTGACTTTGTTGAACTTCACGACGGGTGTCGTGTACGGAGCAGGAACTGCTTAACCTTCCGGAGCACCTAGGTTCACTCCTGGTCTTTATAGGAGTTCGTGTTGTTCATTGTTTTTTTAGTTTTCATTGTTTATTTGTTGTACTTGTGGTTGTTCATTTGTCTTCCTGGATTTGTCTTTCCAATGGATTACGTTTTTTTATGATCCTTAGGTATATTTGTCCTTTTTTTGACATCTGAAGGTGAAAATGTATAAACACGTAAGTTACATGTATGAGCTTGGACAACCTTGACAATTTGTTCATCTTTGTTTTCATTGCAATCTATTTCAGTTTCGGGAGACGGGCAAATTTTGATGTATTTCCAGAATTAGTTTGATATAAACAATCTCATTTTAATTTTTATAAAAATATACACACATGACACAGGGAATACATTTTTAATCAACTGACTATGCATTAACGGATTAGATGTTCTTCCAATGACACTTGCCTGTAGGCCGAAAGTTTTTGAAATGTCATTATCTAGCAGATTTAAATCGATTGGTCTTATGTAGAAACGTGTTAGCAAAATTAGCCCAGTTATCTCCCCGTGACCAAGTTTCCATGGGGAGATAATCGCATTATTTTCCTTTGATTCTTAGGGCCCAAGGCTTAAGATAGGCAATTTTATTATCTTTCCCGACATTAATGACAGTAGTTTAGGGAGAGGGGTGTAAACTCGAACGGATTTTACTAAACATATGATCAGATTAAAATAATAATTTTATTGTTACAATGTAAAATTATTGTTATTTTAAAGACTTTTGTTGGATATATTATACACTTATAGTTAAAACTGTTATGAAAATTCAAATATTTACTTCAAATGCAATGTCTTCAGTACACAACATCTTTTTTGACGAAGGGGTTTGCAATAGCTGCAGGTCACCTACTGTCCATCCCAATACATATTGAAGAGGGATTAAAAGAGCATATGTGCATTTATACATTCAGCGTAAAAGATTCCACCTGAGCTAGGCAGCCATCAAATATAACAGTAATGAAGTAGTTTATATAAAGTTTAATTCTTTAACGAAGAAATCTTATAAAATGCCGTTTATCTCATGAAAACAATCAGTTGTATCTACAAGTAAAGATAATCTAAACGTTTACTACAAGAGCCGACTTAACTATGTTAATCGCAAAGTATATACTAATAATCATATGACATGTATGAAGCAAAGTGAAAATGTTACAATTATTTTTGCTATAGGAGTTGGTGAAAACATTTAATCATACCTTGTTACATTATCAACAGTTTGACTGTGACTGTTGGTTACATTGTACCTCACAATTACTTAGCTTAATGAACAGACTATAGTTATGTTAGAAAGATAATATATTTGGGTGTACTTATTTACCTAGACAAACATAGATTTTCATACATAAGGTACTATAATCAATACTTCATTTGTACTTAACAATTAAATATGTGGCTGAATTTGAGAAAATAATGAACCATAATCTACGAACATTTCTCGTACAAATCACATTGATTTCGAGGCTCAAATAACATTTTGTTAGAAGACATATTCTCTATCTCCTCATATTTCACCATTATAAGAAGTGTGAAAGAAGAAAAGTCAATAGTTTGACATTTTGGAATTTATATTATATTAGAGAACATAAAAAGAAGACCTACTCACTTTAGTAAAAGACAAAGTTGAAACAAATATCTATTCCATTTTTATTGGCAGGCTCAAGTGCTAAACGTAGATTTTAGAAGAAGAAAATATCAGCTAAATCATTAATGGGAATAAAAGGTCACATTAATAAATTACAAATGTCACTGTATAATCCATGTATTTTTGTAGGCTACATTTAAATCTCTGAATTATACATCATTTCACACTATCATCATACAAACTCCTACTTCTATCTTCCTGTGACGGATCGTAGGTCCAAAATTATATAAAACACTGGTACAGTGTAATAACTTATAACTTATGATCGTACATTTCGTGTCTGGCTGAGTAACTGGACAGATGAAATTAAAACTGTGTGCACAGGCCGATTGAAACTTTTAAAATTTTGCTAAGACTACATGTTTCACCCAGCCCTCACCTTGTCAACAGATGAGGTCATATTACATTTGGAGTCCCATGAAATATTATACAAATACAGTTGGGGCTTTTGGTTCATGCTGGTCTTTCGCAGGTGCCGCCGATTTCTATTCAGCTCTATGACGGGATGATATTGAGCATTGTGAGAGTGTTGTTTCAGACTTTTTCGTTTCGTTCAGACTTGGTGTCCGGCCTGAACCCGTAAGAGCCTTGGCTGGTTTTGCAGTTAGGGCGAGTACATTCTTACTCGGCTCTGTGTTGTGTGCCCACTTATTCTGAAGTTCTGGCGAGCGGTCGCATTATTGGTGATCGTGCTGTGTTGGTTTTTATAGTTTTCTGTGCACTAGAGTGTCGGGATAAATAAAGGGGAGGTGTGGTGCCCATGTAACCAGTTTAATCTCACCTTTTTTCAGTGTCTGTGCCAAGTCAGACCACACTGACTATCTGTTGTGATCATGTTTGTGTTTTGTACTCTTTTATGTTGTTGTTTATCTTGAGTTCTGTCTCTTTTGTTGACAGTTTTAGCCCAAAAGAAGACTTTTCCTCCATAGTAACAATTGTGAAGTCTACCAAACAGGCTATACATTAGAATATATTACATGGAGACAATTAATGATTTGAAGCACACAAAATGTATAAAAGAAACTACATGTATATACAAATATTATTATACCATCTTGAAGATCGATACATAGCTAGCTAGATCATCTAGTTGATTTTATATTTCTATACCTTGTTCAGTGTTCTGCAGACAGTTTGACAAGTTGGGCATATGAACACTTCCGGACAGACATAGGACTTTACATGTATTGTCTGATGTACATCACATGTGTCTCCCACCGTCACATTTTTTTCAGAAAACATGAAAACTTTCTTATAACAAGTATACTATGTAAGTTATGTAAGGTATGATGAATCTATTGTTATGTTCTGTACATGTATAAAAGTAAAGTCAAGAAATATCAAAGGGATATTAATAAATTTGTACATATGCATGTTGTTTACGGATTAATTGATACAATGTACATTATCACTTGTATACGTCGGCATTGTACCACCCGAAAAGGGCTTCTGTGCATCCTGAAGGGAGGTAAAATCTCAGTGGCCACGGCTATAAACGTAGATAACGGATTTATCCCCGATTTAATATGGTAAAAATATATGATCGCGGTCGAATAGCAAGAAAAATGCTACGTCAATTTCGTTACGCATTTAAAATTAAACATACGAATTATGCAGAAAAATCCTCCATTCCATGTCAAGGATTGTACCTATGGTAGCAACCTCAGAATTTTGTAATTTTATTTAATTTTTATAACCAAATAGTGTCTCCTCTGTCTTGAGCAAAATGATGTTAATATGTATACATATGTATTTACTAAAGTATAGATAATACAAATACGACATTTCAATGTGGTTTCCGGGGACCTTAAAACAACCAGACATTGGTTTTTAACCGACGTCACGTAAGCCAATAAACAGCCCACATTTATACCAATCCGGGGATAAGTACATGTTGTGTATTGCCTTCGCACTTTTTTTACCGAGATTTAATTATAAACATAGCTTTAAATTCTAATTTCAAGAAAAACAAATTATTATACATATTAAAACAAAATGATTTTAGTCAAACACAAAAACAAAATACAGTCAAGAAATACCAAAGGGATATTCTGAGGGAAAAATCGAAACAACTGACAAACTCCCGAAAACAACGAAGACAAGACCAAAACAATACATGCACCACAATTAAAAACCAAAAACATATGAACAAATGGAGCCCACCAAAAAACCGGGAATATTTAATCTTTTTGGCATTTATTCCGGCTTAAAAGTCATATGCTCTTCACATGTTTTAATCATATTTATAGTACTCGGGGATAGACAAAATGTCTGTATGGGAATCTGATGCATTATAATTGATATCATAAAATGTTTTACATGAGAGCAAATAAACAACCCACGTCAAGGAAGAATGCACAATCAGTATCAAAGATTTCCGAAGATGTCTGAATAAGTGAATAAATTAGAATTTTACCTATATTCTGAGAATTAAAATTCTTTGAATATGCTCATATACATGTATACTAGTGACAAAAAGAAACCTTACACCAGTTAATATCGATGTTCCTACAATGTATGTCTGAACATTTAAAAGTTATGGTGCACTCTTATCGATTTAAGTCGTTTAAATATGTTCTGGAATGACGTTACGTCGTTTTTAGAAATTGACGCTTTTTTATTTATTCCTAAAAATAGCTTCATCAAGGTGTAGTTTAAATCTTATGAAGGTCACAAACTGTGTCATTTAAATCAATAAATAAAAGGTGAATTTGAAATCGATAAAATTAAAACACGTAAGTCATTTCCCCATCTACGTCAAAATGAGAGAAATCCATTGGGATGTTGTTAGTAGGAATGCCACAAACTGCAGTTTCCAATCAATTAAATGTCTCCGGAATGACAATTTATATTTAAATTACTGTGAACATCATATTCCACCTGTGACGACAATCAGATGTGGAAACTTAAAAACTCAAAAACATTACTATAATATCTTAAATCTAAATCTTTGGCTACATGCAACAGCATACAAAATTTCGAATTCTCTACACTCTACACTACCATACAGCATTCTCAATTAAAAGATCACTTAACACAACTAGTTCATCAATGTTTTTCAGGAAAAATGGCACACGCCATAAATTTCTAGTTCTAGGTAGAGAAAAGGCTTATTTCGTGAAGAACCATTCTGATTCTGACATATAGTATTCTGAAGATGAAATTACAAACATGTCAGATTTTCTCATAGACAACATATTTGTTGAATTTTGCGGTCTCATTTTTCAACCAACTTGCTCTCCTCCCCGACCCTTCCGGAGCATCTGGGTTCACTCCTGGTTTTTGTAGGAGTTCGTGTTGTTCATTGTTTTTTTTAGTTTTCTGTGTTTATTTGTTGTGGTTCTGGTTGTTCATTGGTCTTCCCAGGTTTGTCTGTCTAATGGATTAAGTTTTTTTTTGGTTTGCTCCTTAGGTATATTTGTCCTTTTTATAGACTTATAGTTCGTCTATGGGATACAGGTACAACATCTGACTGCTAATTGTTACGATGGAGTATTTGAAGAATATTGTAAGATTGAGAAAAGGGTAAAGAGGTGTTAGAATGTAGGGAGGTCAAGATTGAACGGAGGTGTACGCGTGGCGAGTGCTGACTTTACTTAGTGTTGGGTTCTCGCTGAAGGACATTCATAGAAGACGGCTATTATTTTTTCTCTTTCGGCGATTACTTGTTAATTCAGTTTAAGTTAGGTCGAATTTGACTTTGTTTTGTTTATAAAAGTGTAATTTGTCGTCGCCGACTTGATATTGACTTCGCTGGATTATTTTCACATTGAATAGTTATATTAATTTGTGTTTGGTCGTTTAAAACAGGATTTTATTTCCTCATTTTTTATTTCCCCTTTTTCATGGTTTTGCATTATTTTTTAAAGAGACCAGCTCGTCGTTATTATGGACATATTGTTTATTATATTGACATTAGTATTTTCATTTTTGGGTTTTGTGTTATTTTGTTTGTCCTGTTTTATGTTTGTGTTGTGTGTTTGTCTTGTTAAAGGCAATTTTTGAGTGGTCCTTGATTTAAATGTTCCAGGAACTCGGTGTTGATTAGTTCATTTCAGAACTCAGTATGTATTTGTTCCTATTTTTTTCAGATTTTTAGATTTGAAAATTATGATTGCTTTTTAAATATTATGAGAAAGTTGTTTGAGAGTTGCGTTACGTGAGATACTTATTTTTAAACCTATTTATTTTATTTCTGTTACACCGCAACAGGAAGACTTCGAACTATGACGTATCAGGACAGACACATTCGTCTTGTACGCCTCCGCAATCTATTCATGACTGCAGTAGCTAAGAGAATGCGTATGGCGGGAAGAGGCAGAATATTTTTCTTATTTTTTTAATTCTTGAAATATTCATTCATTGTTATCAATGTTGTTATCTTATAAATTATATGATCTAAAATCGATGCATCTTTTTTCTACTTGAATACACGTAATCTTTTCTATTTTTAATTGTATTAATTGTTTTTATATATTTATCTTATATTATTCTTTTATTTATTTATTTTTATTATTTTTTATGTGTCTTTTGTTATTATATTCATACCATATTCATATGTAGACTTTTAATTATAAAATAAGTAATTTCTGTAATTTGTAATTAAGGTTAATATATAAGGACAATCATAATCTGTATTTTGTACTTATTTCAAGGCCAATATCTTTTTTCATATATTATAAAATCAACATAGCATATGTTATTTAATCGGGATATTTATGTTCAGTGAAAATAGAATTTTCAAATGGCTAGTCGTTGTTACAATAATATTAAACAAAATTGTCAATTATACCCTTTTCATGTTGAGGATTTGTATGCTGTAAATTGCAAAAGGATCCCCAAGTTTCATTTGTTAGACTTTATTTAAAGAGATTTAAAACTATAAGACATTTCATGAAAACGTAGTTTATACTGAAACCCCTGGTTCGTTAACAAGAAATAAACAGGGATGAACGTATTGATATTTTTGTTCCATTGAGCATTTGACAAGTTTTTTTCATAATAATTGTTTATTTGCTGTTAAAAATAATTTTTAATTTACAATTTGAACAATAACAATATCATTTACGCTTGCTACTTGTTGTTTTTGTTTCAGTAACATGACATCTTCACAAACCTTAAATAAATCTCTGTTATCGATAAAAGGCTACTCTGGAAGGCTGTGTGGTTTCTTTACTTTAAGTCATTTTGCAATATGTATAGAAATCGATTTTTAAATTACAGAAATCTATTTTATCTCCTTTGTATTTTCTCCAATTCTAGGGCGACCGCCTTCATGGTCTCGTGGTAGCGTGCTCGCCCCGAGTGCGGAAGGTCGCGGGTTCGATCCCCGGCCGGGTCAAACCAAAGACATTAAAATTGGTATTTGCTGCTTCTCCGCCAGGACGCGGCATTTAAGAGTAAGAGCAAAGACTGGTCGGCTCGGAGTCAGTATAATGTGTCCAAATGACGTGATATGTCTTCCTGCGGACAGTTACCTCGTGAACTAGCACACTAAAAATCCGACTTAGCGTGTCGGTCTAGTAC
The DNA here is from genome assembly GCA_028015205.1 of Mytilisepta virgata. Classification (NCBI taxonomy): domain Eukaryota; kingdom Metazoa; phylum Mollusca; class Bivalvia; order Mytilida; family Mytilidae; genus Mytilisepta; species Mytilisepta virgata. Next base: position 102,373,355 of record CM051520.1, read on the forward strand.
AAAGCAGGGATCATAATCATTATCATATCAACATGTTCTCGTCCTGATATGCACCTGGTTGCCACTGAACGTTAAACAATAATTCATCCATCCATCCATCCAATTCTAGGGGGACTTTTTATTGGACAAACCAAAAAGATGAGTGGAGTTTTTCCAGTTTCTTTTTGTCCACACATTTCCTGTTTTATGTTTGTGTTGTGTGTTTGTGCTCTGACTTTGTTAGGTTCTGATCTGATCCTGGATTTACTATTATACATGTAGTTATCTTTTCTATCAAATACTGTTCAAACAATATCATGAATAACCCGTGCATAGCTCTGTCCTTGGATTGTTTTGGCTTTACCCTTTTGGTCTTTTCGAATTTGATTTTCAACTTTTTGGGTTATTGTTTTGATTTTCAACACTTTAGGCCTTGAGCACAACTGTGGAATCTTGTTCAACAACATATATCTAAATAGATAAAATTGGTATAATATCTATATATAACATGTAATATAAGAAGAAATAAGTGACAATCCAGGTTTAATCATTAAATTAGTATTTACTGATCACGCTGTTTACATTTTACTGACTTAGTACAGGTCTTTAAAATGTGTCGGTTTACACCCATATAACTGTATCCCTGTCTGCTTGTTGTTTAAGAAATAATATTTTAACTTGACCAAATTTTAATCCTATTACAACATATATCTAATGAGATAAAAGACGGTTAACATAAATGTGAAACTAACCAATTTTATACAGAAACATAAAACAAAACAACAAAAAAACAAAAAAAACAAAAGCATGTGAACAGCACTTCTTGTTTTTGGTCTAGTACGTGGCTGTAACGTCTATAACTATGAACAGCACTTGTTGTGTTTGGTCTAGTAAGTGGCTGTAACGTCTATAACTATGAACAGCACTTGTTGTGTTTGGTCTAGTACGTGACTGTAACGTCTATAACTATGAACAGCACTTGTTGTGTTTGGTCTAGTACGTGGCTGTAACGTCTATAACTATGAACAGCACTTGTTGTGTTTGGTCTAGTACGTGACTGTAACGTCTATAACTATGAACAGCACTTGTTGTGTTTGGTCTAGTAAGTGGCTGTAACGTCTATAACTATGAACAGCACTTGTTGTGTTTGGTCTAGTACGTGGCTGTAACGTCTATAACTATGAACAGCACTTGTTGTGTTTGGTCTAGTACGTGACTGTAACGTCTATAACTATGAACAGCACTTGTTGTGTTTGGTCTAGTAAGTGGCTGTAACGTCTATAACTATGAACAGCACTTGTTGTGTTTGGTCTAGTACGTGGCTGTAACGTCTATAACTATGAACAGCACTTGTTGTGTTTGGTCTAGTACGTGACTGTAACGTCTATAACTATGAACAGCACTTGTTGTGTTTGGTCTAGTAAGTGGCTGTAACGTCTATAACTATGAACAGCACTTGTTGTGTTTGGTCTAGTAAGTGGCTGTAACGTCTATAACTATGAACAGCACTTGTTGTGTTTGGTCTAGTACGTGACTGTAACGTCTATAACTATGAACAGCACTTCTTGTTTTTGGTCTAGTACGTGACTGTAACGTCTATAACTATGAACAGCACTTGTTGTGTTTGGTCTAGTAAGTGGCTGTAACGTCTATAACTATGAACAGCACTTGTTGTGTTTGGTCTAGTAAGTGGCTGTAACGTCTATAACTATGAACAGCACTTGTTGTGTTTGGTCTAGTACGTGACTGTAACGTCTATAACTATGAACAGCACTTGTTGTGTTTGGTCTAGTAAGTGGCTGTAACGTCTATAACTATGAACAGCACTTGTTGTGTTTGGTCTAGTACGTGACTGTAACGTCTATAACTATGAACAGCACTTGTTGTGTTTGGTCTAGTAAGTGGCTGTAACGTCTATAACTATGAACAGCACTTGTTGTGTTTGGTCTAGTACGTGACTGTAACGTCTATAACTATGAACAGCACTTGTTGTGTTTGGTCTAGTAAGTGGCTGTAACGTCTATAACTATGAAAAGCACTTGTTGTGTTTGGTCTAGTACGTGACTGTAACGTCTATAACTATGAACAGCACTTGTTGTGTTTGGTCTAGTAAGTGGCTGTAACGTCTATAACTATGAACAGCACTTGTTGTGTTTGGTCTAGTACGTGACTGTAACGTCTATAACTATGAACAGCACTTGTTGTGTTTGGTCTAGTACGTGACTGTAACGTCTATAACTATGAACAGCACTTGTTGTGTTTGGTCTAGTAAGTGGCTGTAACGTCTATAACTATGAACAGCACTTGTTGTGTTTGGTCTAGTACGTGACTGTAACGTCTATAACTATGAACAGCACTTGTTGTGTTTGGTCTAGTAAGTGGCTATAACGTCTATAACCATGAACAGCACTTGTTGTGTTTGGTCGAGTAAGTGGCTGTAAAGTCTATAACTATGAACCAAACAGCTGATACTTTTCATAAAGATCAGGACGACCCTAAGCATCCCGAATTGCTATTAAACTATAACCGCTAGATTTTGCCACAATACTTCACCTCCTGGAAATGCACAATATTTTTGAAACTGAAGTTGCAGTAATTGGATTCGACAAGAGAACCCTTTTAAACATGTTCCCTTGTGTATTTGGTTGCTGTTTTGCATTATCACGAGTGTCTTTGGCTTCGGTAATCCTTTACATCTGCATTGTCGCCCCTATCTGACTTGATCTCTGCTAAACATAAACGAAAACATGTTCAACAGAAGAAAAGTAATGACTATTCAGTATAATTACCTATTTTCTGACAGGCGAAAAGTAAATAATTGCGATGTTTTCTCTATCAACAGTCAGGCGACAATGAAATTATCTCCGTTGAAACAACTTTCCAAAATAACTGCTAAAATTACCTTGCTATAAAGATATTCGTCCAGTTTGGTAATACGATATCAGACGTATTATATGCCACTTAGGATGGAAAGTGGTCTGTAATTAGTCGACTATGTAACATACCAGTGAAGATAAAAAAAACACTAGATTGATAATACAGCGGTCCTTGAACTTCTTCTATTGAGTAATAAGAAAGACACTTTAAGTATTGTCGTATCTATCGAACTAGTACAAAAAGATACTATTCGCTCAACTCAACAAAAAACTAAGCTGTTTACCAAAGACTAAGTTTCCCCTTAAATTCTACAATAAATCATCGATTTATTCATGGTAAACGAACGTATTAAAGATTAAACCTCATGCACGGTATTTGATGTGGATTTTATTAATTTGTCTGTTAAGATTGTAAGAATGATTTCGTTGTTGTTTTGCTGAACTGCTGCTAGTGAATTTGGTAGAAGTTATATTGAAACCATCCAGGTTTAAGCATACATTATATATATGTATATATACATATAAGTACAATGTAGCTGACAAGTTCTTGATAGCAAACAATTTGGTTTCGAACTTGTCTAAATATTTTGGCAAGCCATGAAGAGATTTTATTCGACTCTGTTTTGTTTGTCTTTTTCACATTTTATATTCTAACAGTGTTTTGTTGTTTTCTACTAAGAAATTGTAATAATATTGCCATATAAATATTCATTTTTATAGGTCTCCATTTAAATGTTTTATTAATCCAATACATAACATAGAATCAGAATGAGAATATTTTATTGGTTTAAAATTCAAACATAAGGATTGTCACCAAAATATAACAAACAAAAGCATAAACATGATGAAAGAAACAAATGTATATGAATAAACATACACGTATTAACAATCAAACCTTGGACCCATGCCCCCATTAAATTTTAAAAATTGTAAATAATAAAATTCTTTGATACTAATTTAATATAAAGGAGTATCTATTAGACTAAATATAAAAAAGCATGTAATATATGTTTAATTAGAAACGATTTGAAACAATGAATATGGGGGGGGGTGGGGGGGGGGTGCAGCAACAGGGACTCAGTGTATGTGCAGATTCTCCATTCCATCATCAAACCCTATATTAATTAATTATACAAAAAAAAGATTACGGCTAATCTGACAGTTCTTTGTTACTCATGGTTTCAAAGACAGGAACAATATTTTAAATCTTTAACAACAATTCATCTCTGATTTCTTTCAATGAAGTGCACACAATTGTAAAATGATACTCATCGTCAACATCTTTATCACAAAGTTTACATATTCTATCTTCAAAAGCTACTTTTTCAAACCTCAAACGTTCAACAGCCAAACGGCTGTTTCTGATCCTTAAATAAATGAAATATTTAATAACATTCTCATCGATGTTCAGTAAAATGTATTTTTCTACTTTATGATTTAATTTGTCTGTAAGTTCTTTAATGAAGGGAGAAAATTACATATCAGGAAACGCTTCCTTTTAAGGATAAATATACTAAAATTTCAGGACTTTATGTGTTGTAAAACACAATCTATTTAAAGAAAATTATGCCAGTTCATTGGGATAATAAACAACTTTCACTTGCTCTCCTAGGCGACAAAATATTACCACGTCTATACCCCCTCCTTTATATATAACATATATGTAAATATTCATTGATATCTTCTCTATACCATGGTACTGACTTGGTTTGTGAGAATAAATATTGTTGTTGTTGTTGTTGTTACTTAATGTTCTAAATTATGAGTTGTTTATTTAGCGAAATATTTTCACATAAATGTACAAAAAAAAATCTTTTTTCTATAACTAAACTTAACCCTTATAACAATACCATAATTAAAAATTATTCAACAAAATATTGAAAAATATTTTTCTCATAACTCGTATGTATTAGAGACTTGACTCAAAAAATAATGCATGAATAAACTGAAATAAACATGGGAAAATCTGTTGTCTCAAAATGAAATTCAAATTACATGACTTAGGAATTGTGAAACCTATAGCATTCAAATATGATCTAAAACAGTTCGTCTGTTACTTAAAATTGAAGACTTACAAATTATGAAAATGTTGCTATTTTCAGCAGATTATTTGATTCTACACACCTACTTCTTCAATTGTACTTTTCTTTTCAGTATAATTGGAAAATCAGTGAGCTATTGAAACCATTGGTTACATGTACCAAAATACATTGCACTTTAAATAGGAAAATCACTATATACATGTGTATATGTATAGCAAAATAAAACAAAACAGGGGAACACGAAAAGTACAAAATTAGGTATCTTGAAGACACAATATAGGTTAGATATATGGTGGTATATACATAAGGTACGTGCCACAACAACATGTTCAGGTAATCGCACTTTCGCCGAGAATTCACTATCATGTCGACTTTTTCCCACTTAACTTGCATATTTCAAACATGAATTTACATACCAATACATGTCGATATGTTTAGAAAGATGCGGGATTTCTATATCCTAAATAATTTAATAAATTTAATACGGAAAATGTTGCAGCAGTCATTGACACTGTTGATTTTTCCTCAGATAATGTTACACGTCTATTTGCCATTAAGCAAATTATTTCTTTCGTGATCACTTTTATTTAATAGATTTGTACTAATTGCAATAGACATAAAAATTGATCGGACTCCATAGATACCGGAGACAGGAATCTGGCTTTCTCGGGAAATTGAAAACTGTTTATTATCGTTCCGTAATTTAAATGCAAAATCTGTTAATTAAAGTTGAAACAAAATAATTGTTTTATAAGAAGAAAAAATACAACATTATTAACTTTAACAGGAAAACAATACAAAAGAAAATGCTACGATAATGGAAAATCTCTGAAATAGGATAGAGGTGAATACTTAAAATGACCAATAAAATGAATACAAAAGATATTAAAAACAAAAGAAAATGTTGTTCGGAAATGAAAAAATATGGAATCCTGCCGTCAAACTTCTGTATAGAATACGGCTTTTAACCACAATGCTCATAACATGAAACTTAAATCTATTGCCTCTGTTACTTCTTACTTGAAATGCAAACTGCAAAATGAAAGTAATATTTTTTTTTATTTCAAAATAACAAAATATGTAATGTCATATTAAAAATTAAATTATTTCATTAGATAATTCCGACGGGAAATAAAATCAAACTCTGTTAATCGTGCTGCTATAAATATTGTACGGAATTACATTATATTGTTTGCATATATCGAAAACTTTATTAAAGCCTTTTAAGTGCGTCTTCTTGGTTCGCATATGCATATTCATGTAAACGTATGCTTATTGACGTAAACGACCTATATAAACCTTCATAACTCGGGTTAAGTAGAAATGAACTGTTGGTTTGAATTAATGAAGAACACGTTAATGCTGTATGTCCAATACAATGGACAAAATAAACAAGGAGCAAAACCTAGGGTTAAATAATTATAAATAAATATAAAACACAGAAATACTGAAAACAATCTTTCTTTTGATGGAAAACATTAAACATTCTATAATACTTTGCATGTTTCCTCAATTGGTTCCAGAAAAATCAAATGTAACCCGTCTGTATAAAAAAAAACTGAAAAATGTCTGTTTACAAAAAAATTGCATTATCTTCCGACGATTTTGGTATTTTACCCCTAATTTTTTTTTATCAGCTTCTATAAAATTTAAGTCCAAATATACTTTTACTAAAAAGGACAAATATACCTAAGGAGCAATAAAAAAAAACGTAATCCATTGGACAGACAAACCCGGGAAGACAAATGAACAACCGCAAGTACAACAAATAAACACAGAAAACTAAAAAAAAAACACAAACTCCTCTAAAAACGAGGAGTGAATCCAGGTGCTCCGTATACGGCACCCGTCGTGAAGTTTACTAAAACAGGAAACCTCCAATTTTGGAAGACGATCTTTCATTATCTTCAATAGCAGATGTAATGTAAAAGTACCATCATACATTTATGTTTCAATAGAAATTACCACGTATTATTAATTTCATTTCCATTTTTAGCATAGTATAGTAAGTGAGAAGCCCTCAAATTATGGAAGTGTAGTTCTATGGAAAGAGAATTCCGAGCCAGATTTTTCCGTTACATTCATGAGCAGCTTGTGTGAGGCAATGGCAGAATCCTATGGAACTTGCGATTTTATCCAACGTGCCTTTACTATATTCTGTGGAACATGTAAGTATATGTAAATTTTTGGTTGTTTGTTGTTTTGAAATGTTAAAAAAAAATATATCCATTCGGCTGTTCATCTGATCTAAAAATCTAAATCATAAATTTAGCTCGTCTTCAGCGATGTAAATCCACATTTACAAAGGCCGATTTTTGAATCATATGACCCAATTACTGTCCATTTTAGTTTAAACAATATAAAAGGGGGGGGGGTTTAGAAATATACAATTATACTATTAGCATTTGTGGATGTTTGATAATTTTCTGATCATGAGTTGGCATCACATTACTAAATTTTTGTTTGTTTGCGAAAAACAATATTATGTTCAAGTAGAGATTCATAGAAGTCCAGTTGCTCATCCTGAGCCAAATAGAAAATCATGGCCAGCATTTGTTTAAACTTAAAATATTGGGCATCTTGTTTCAGTATTAAAACATTGTTGACATCTTTGTCCTATATGCTACTGTTTATTTAAAATTTCGACAGAAACTAGTTCAACAGCGTTGTTTTAAGGAGAACAGTGCTGTGATTCTGACACAGTACTGTTGTAGGTCTATAGTTGAACAGTGTTGTTTTTAAGGAGAACAGTGCTGTGAGTCTGACACAGTACTGTTGTAGGTCTATAGTTGAACAGTGTTATTTTTAAGGAGAACAGTGCTGTGAGTCTGACACAGTACTGTTGTAGGTCTATAGTTCAACAGTGTTGTTTTTAAGGAGAACAGTGCTGTGATTCTGACACAGTACTGTTATAGGTCTATATTTCAACAGTGTTGTTTTAAGGAGAACAGTGCTGTGATTCTGACACAGTACTGTTGTAGGTCTATAGTTGAACAGTGTTGTTTGTAAGGAGAACAGTTCCGTGAGTCTGACACAGTACTGTTGTAGGTCTATAGTTGAACAGTGTTGTTTTTAAGGAGAACAGTGCTGTGAGTCTGATACAGTACTGTTTTAGGTCTATAGTTCAACAGTGTTGTTTTTAAGGAGAACACTTCTGTGAGTCTGACACAGTACTGTTGTAGGTCTATAGTTGAACAGTGTTTTTTTTAAGGAGAACAGTGCTGTGAGTCTGACACAGTACTGTTGTAGGTCTATAGTTCAACAGTGTTGTTTTTAAGGAGAACAGTTCTGTGAGTCTGACACAGTACTGTTGTAGGTCTATAGTTGAACAGTGTTTTTTTTAAGGAGAACAGTGCTGTGATTCTGACACAGTACCGTTTTAGGTCTATAGTTGAATAGTACTGTTGTAGGTCTATAGTTGAACAGTTTTTTTTTTAAGGAGAACAGTGCTGTGATTCTGACACAGTACTGTTTTAGGTCTATAGTTGAACAGTGTTGTTTTTAAGGAGAACAGTGCTGTGAGTCTGACACAGTACTGTTGTAGGTCTATATTTCAACAGTGTTGTTTTAAGGAGAACAGTGCTGCGATTCTGACACAGTACTGTTGTAGGTGTATAGTTGAACAGTGTTGTTTTTAAGGAGAACAGTGCTGTGAGTCTGACATAGTTCTGTTGTAGGTATATATTTCAACAGTGTTGTTTTAAGGAGAACAGTGCTGTGATTCTGACACAGTACTGTTGTAGGTCTATAGTTCAACAGTGTTGTTTTTAAGGAGAACAGTTCTGTGAGTCTGACACAGTACTGTTGTAGGTCTATAGTTGAACAGTGTTTTTTTTAAGGAGAACAGTGCTGTGAGTCTGACACAGTACTGTTGTAGGTCTATAGTTCAACAGTGTTGTTTTTAAGGAGAACAGTTCTGTGAGTCTGACACAGTACTGTTGTAGGTCTATAGTTGAACAGTGTTTTTTTTTAAGGAGAACAGTGCTGTGATTCTGACACAGTACCGTTTTAGGTCTATAGTTGAACAGTACTGTTGTAGGTCTATAGTTGAACAGTTTTTTTTAAGGAGAACAGTGCTGTGATTCTGACACAGTACTGTTTTAGGTCTATAGTTGAACAGTGTTGTTTTTAAGGAGAACAGTGCTGTGAGTCTGACACAGTACTGTTGTAGGTCTATATTTCAACAGTGTTGTTTTAAGGAGAACAGTGCTGCGATTCTGACACAGTACTGTTGTAGGTGTATAGTTGAACAGTGTTGTTTTTAAGGAGAACAGTGCTGTGAGTCTGACATAGTTCTGTTGTAGGTATATATTTCAACAGTGTTGTTTTAAGGAGAACAGTGCTGTGATTCTGACACAGTACTGTTGTAGGTCTATAGTTCAACAGTGTTGTTTTTAAGGAGAACAGTTCTGTGAGTCTGACACAGTACTGTTGTAGGTCTATAGTTGAACAGTGTTGTTTTTAAGGAGAACAGTGCTGTGATTCTGACATTGTACTGTTGTAGGTCTATAGTTCAACAGTGTTGTTTTTAAGGAGCACCTGCTTTCATTTCATGTTGTTTAAATTTCAATATTTCTGTGTCCACATCTCCGAATTATGTAGTTTTACTGCTCATCGGGTATTTTGTCCATTTTACGATGACGAATGAAGGACCCTAAGTTTAGTTTTCTTTGTCCATCAGACCAGGATAGCGTCAAAAACGGCAGACAAGTTGTAGGTCTATAGCTTCATGCTTTGAGCTAGTTTCAGTGATTATTTAAAGATATCCACATGTTATTACTTTCTTCATTGAACTTTTTGTTTGTTTGTTTGAATATTCAACACCAGTATTTTGTGGAGACCATCTGAATTATATCTACCAAATACGACTTCCCAGCCTTTGAAAATATGCCGAGTAAGACATTTATTAGAACTAATTTTGCATAATACTTCGTTCTTTGATTTTACGACATTTGAAATTGCATGATATAAACCTACTTCGGACGTTCTTTGATGTGGAAAATAAACGACATGAAAAACAAGAATATGATATAATAAAAATTAAACAGGTGGATGATTAAACGTTTGATATGTACATTATGTAACAGAACCTGATCAAACGACGATTGTATTCCCATGAAAAATGATCTGTTAACGACTTTATAGATTTTCGTGACATTTTAAACCTTCATTCAAATATTATAGTGATAAATGCAGACTTTACAAACGTTTTATCATTATGCCCATCTTCTTGTGCGACGAAGCTTATGACGAGGCCAGTGTTCATAGGAATATCGACATATGTCTGTCTTTTGGTCGTTAGCATTTATATATTTTCTATCTTATCTATTTAAATGGTCAAAATTTAATGTTTTCATCAGCCATTTTTTTAATTTATAATAATTGTAATGACACAGATTTAATATGTTTGTTAAACTTTATTTCAAAAACATATTGTATTAATTTATTTAATTTCTTATTTTGAACCTCAAAAATTGTCAACAATTTCTTGTTTTTTTAGATAATAAATCTACATTGGGAAAAGGTCGAAATTGAACCATTGCAATATATATGCCGTAAAGTGCGTTTTTGACGTTTCTTCACAAATTAATTTGTCATGGATTAAAAGTTCTATATATCACACCTGTAGTAAAATATTATACATGTTATGTTGCTAATTATCAAATATGTCACTTCCTCAATTCTTTCGTAAATGGCCAGATATGTGAGATGACTAGTTGAAGATCGGTTCACGAGACCTCATTACCCACCGCACGAGGCCTCATCTGCTACTGCTTTTAGACCAATCAAATCGCGCCGTTCACAAATGTACACACCTTTTAACCAATCCGGCATAACTTTATTTAACTTTGACTATGCTCATTGAATTTGCTGAGGTACAACTGGAAACTTAGAAATCTAGTATTTACGGAAGAAATCGAAAATCGTCAATAGTTTTAAAATTCAGTTTCTTTTACCTCGTTCTGCTTTGCTCCACTCGGGATATACGTGAATTTTAAAAACTTGTCGAACATTTTCTAGTCTTCACTTTGAACTCGTGTCAGAACCTACTAATCTACTAATTCTGATTGTAATGTCTGATCTGCCGTGGCTATGTCCTTACCGTGGTTATAATTTACGAACTGTTTCTTTATAAACAAAATGTCTGCCCTCTTATTTGATTTCGGTTTGACAGAAATATATCATGATACTACAGGATATATACACACTTGTATTTGTTTCCTCCGTTATAATCTCATTTACCAAGCTGATATTAATAATAAGACTATTAAATCAAACGAAAAATCAATAATCTCTACAAAATACTAATAGCAGTACATTAGAAGACGAAAGAAAGCACGTGTTAATTTTTTCAAACATTTTTTGCATACTCTATTTTGTCTATTTCTAAACCTAAAACGAATGTAAATTGTCTTTCGGTATAATAATATATACTTATTGCATATAAATAAAAAAATATATAATTTCATTGGTCTAAAAGCGATCACATGTCATTTTGTATTCTGTGGTATTAATACAATTCGTCCAAATTTCTGGTATTGCCGAGCAATACCAGATAATGGACCGCTCAAGTTCGATGAGAGTTACTCCCCTTTAATAAAACGCAAAAGTGATTCGGAATAATGTTGACAGATTGAAAAGTTAAATCTGTAAGTTAATCAGATAATGTGATATAATTTCTTGATGAGAATTGAATTACTGTTTTCATTCACATTGTCATTTGTATTTGTTAAAGTTGTTACTGGTTGACAGTAAAATATTTAAAAAATTGAACGTTTTATTTTATCAGCCCAAATTTTAAAAAGTAAAGAAAAAATCCGACAAATCGCATTGAATTCAAAATACTTAACATATAATGTTTTGACTCTTTCTCGCGTAATGTATGTACAGGATGCATTGCAATGATTTTAACTATTTTTGTGATCTTTGGTTTTCAATACAATAAACACAATAGTTTCTAATGTATAGTGCAATATCAGGATATACGGACTGCCCTCGGGGGTCATGGTATGGACCTCGGACAGTCTGTATATCCTGATTGCCCTATACATCAGTAACTATTATGTACGTATTGACTGGGTGAAAGGGGAATATAAACTTACTATTCCCCAAATATGCAGTCAGTAAGTGTTTTATTATACCGAAAAAAAACTTTTACCGGTCAATAGTACTGTAAACTATTGACCGGTCAATAGTAGTAGAAAATATTGACTAGTCAATAGTTTCAAGTTTAGAGACAGGCAAAATAGTAAAATTATTGTCTTAATTTTTGTATAGAAAAAACATACTGAGGTATAATAAAAAAAAAACCTTATTGACTATAAACTCGTCATATTCGGGGAAAAGTAAGTTTATTGTCCCCTCGATACCAACTATTGACCCTAGGCCCGCCCGGGGCAATAGTTGGTATCTCAGGACATCAAACTTACCATTCCCATCATACCCAGTCAATACTTATATAATATTGCTAAAATGGACATGTTAAGCCTATGTTTTATACACAAATTACCCATTTTTTAAAAAAGTTGTCCTATTTGTCAGATTTTCATAGTTTCCTATTATAATCCTAAAAAGGAAATCCAAATGGGGCAATACTTTAATTATGGAAAATGCAGAGGCAGGCATTAGACTAATTTCGTCATCTCTTGCTGTTTTTATGAAAATTCTGACTTAAAATATGCAGAAAGGTGATTTTATTCGAAATTAAAATATTTTTTCATCTCATTCGTGTTATAGTAAAGTTTAAAGGGTGTGTTTTTGTTATTATGTCTTTTTTATCATTTTTAATTTACATCGAATTTCCTTTTCCCTTTTCGGGAGAAAGATGTTCTATTACCATGTTTACAAGGTGATTAGGCAACCTGAATGTAACATAAAGAAATACGTGAGCTAGTCGACTTTATGAATCATTGTGTTATTATTTACGTATTATTTAGACTGCATTTTACGTCCCTTACATGTTCTTCACAGGGCCAGTTACAGTGTTTACCGGTGTTTTATTGTCACTTCCAATAGGCATGATGATAATAGGTAAGAATCATTGTAACAAACATTTTTTTCACTTACTTTTTACAGGTACCTTTTTCTTTGGCTGTGTAGAATAACATGCACTAATAGCGAAAATGAAAGACTTTCACGAATCCTGTTTTTTCATTACAAACTAAAATACCGGATATTTTACATACGGTATTATGAATTTCTGAGTCAATCTTCATCGGCCACTCCTGCAAACAAACCCCTGGAAAGCAAACTATCGTCAAAATATAGTGCGTATTAGCATTAAACATGTTAACTAGGCCTTGAAAGGATAGCCAAACTTAAGGTGAAGTCAGTTTTTTTTCGAATAGATATTTTTCACTTTTAATAGCTTTAACGAGGCATATGATGCATACACCTCAATATGTATAATATTTTCAGAGTTCGATTCATTGTTTCAATTGCAAATTTTTTGCCTCCAATTCAATATATATCCTACAAGCAGTTATCCATGAGATAATACAAAATAATGCATTAAAGATTACTGCTAGTCAAACTTGTAGTAGAAAAGAACAAACATTTAAAAACAAAACAGTTAACAAGGAAAATTGGAAAGCATACCTTGGGACAAATGCTTTATAATCGTATTTTAATCGTAAATCCAACCTTATAAAATAGTTATGTTTTCCTATTATTATTTTACAGGCGTAAAATATTTAGACGAATGTCCAAAGGAAAGAAAAATCCCCATTTATTTGCTAGTAGGAGGATGTTTTGGAACGATAAAACTAACATTTATGTTATGCAATCAGATCCGGTTGCTAAAAGACGAAGATGAGGACGAATTCCACGATGAAGATGAATTAGTCACTATCAGCAAAATGGCCAATGTTGGTCTAAATATATTTCTGTCCATTTGGTTTGTGTTGGGAAATTATTGGTTTTTCGGAATTTGGAAACCAAATTTTCGTTCTCCGCTACATGAGCCAAAGAACTGGTGCGATATTACAGTTTATAACTTTACTTTTTACCAGATAGTAATTTGTTATACTCTGATTGGGGTCGTGATATCATTGTCAATTTTATTCTGTTGTTGTTTTACGTGCTTCAGATGTGCTAATGACTTTGAGAAGGGTTAAGATACATTTTCTTTTGATTTTGAAGGAATTTTTCAAGAAATTGTTTGTTCCCCATACCTTTGGTTTTTTTGGTGAAGATTAGTTCAAGATTCTGGTAATTTTGGTATCGGCTTTCAACATTTTCAGCAAAGCACAAGCGATGAATCGTAAATCGAAGAAATATGTATATCTTTGCATTAAATAATAGTCTATCTATTCTTTGTTCAGTCCATAAATATGTAACACGGTCTGACAATTTTTAGTTGCGATCATGTCTGATAGAACTGGCCAATATATATATATATGTATCTAAATCTATAAGAATGTTTTTTTTTCTTGTAAATCATCACAGGAATCGCACAAAGTACAATGAGTTTTGAACTATTGATTTCAAAATGAAACATTTATTTCTACTTCTAAGATTCTCCTATCTAACGAATAAGCTTTAAAAAGGTACAAGTGAGAGTGACATCGGCCTTTGTCGAACTTACAATACACTCAGAAGATGTCATCGTCTTTGATCACGATAATTGAAAGAGTTATAGACCGTATGGTATTATAAAGGAGATAAAATTGGCTATATATCATAAAAAAATCACAAATATTGTATGTTTCCCCTTCCAACTTTAACGAATAATATATATATTTTTGTAAAAGTTGCATTAAAGATGTTATAGTAATAATTATTCTTCTTTTTGTATCAATTGTGCTTAGTGAACAGGAAATAGAATCACATAGAAGGAAACGTTTTTGTTACAATGGAATATTAAAACGATATAAATGTTCTTATTGCTGTTCAATAATCCGTCAGCTGGAAATTATCTAAATATCATGAGAACGTGTAGTATTTCTGAACTGACCTCGACAGAATAACTTGAACTCGGGTATGTTCACATTTCCTTGAAAGAATGTAACCTATCATATTTCATCAAATCAAAAACTTTTGATATATTCTACATAAAACAGAATTGAATTGAAAATACTTTTGAAAAAAGAAGCAGTTAGTGTAAGTTGTTGCCCGCTTATTTCTGATTCTGACAAAAAGTATTCTGAAGATGAAATTACAAACATTACATGGTAGATGTTCTCATAGACAACATATTTGTTGACTTTTGGCGGTCGATTTTTTTTACCAAACAATCGGCATTTCAATGCGAGCCAACTGTGCTCCTCTCCTGGCCGATCTGTTTCTGTACTTGTATGAAGCGGACCTCATTCAAGGGCTTCTATGTAAAAGCAAAAAGAAAATAGCCCACTACTTTAATTTAACTTTTCGTTATATAGATGACGTGTTGTCATTAAATAACGATAAATTCCAAGACTTTCTACATCTCATCTACCCATGTGAACTTGAAATTAAGGATACTACAGATACATCGAAGTCCGCTTCATATTTGGATTTGTTTCTCGAAATAGACAATGAGGGACATTTGAAGACAAAACTTTATGATAAACGTGATGACTTCGATTTTCATATTGTTAACTTTCCCTTCTTGAGTAGCAATATACCAGCATCGCCTGCATATGGCGTCTACGTTTCTCCCGATATTCAAGGTGCATTCGTGAGTTACCCTGACTTTCGATAAAGAGGATTCGTGCTGTCACAAAAGCTTCTGAACCAGGATTTTATCAGGGATAAGTTGATGTCATCACTTAGGAAATTTTACGGTCGTCATCACAAATTGATTGACCGTTCCAGTGTTCCAATATCTAAGATGATGTTGGACCTGTTCCTACTGTCGTAACATTTCATGTACCTACACCAATTCGTGACTAGCATCGGATTTACTATGTTGAACTTCACGACGTGTGTCGTATACGAAGTATGAACTGCTTACCCTTCCGGAGCACCTGGGTTCACTCCTGGTTTTCATAGGAGTTTCTAGTTTTCACTGTTTATTTGTTGTGCTTGTGCTTGCGGTTGTTCATTTGTCTTCCCGGGTTTGTCTGTCTAATGGTTTGCTCCTCATACATCCTACCGTCTCCCTGACATATAACAATAGTGGAACGGAGTGTAATGAATCGGTATAAATACAAATGTAATTAAATATCCAGTGACATTAAGAAAGTCCTATATCGTTAAAGTGAAAGCTGTAACCGGTTTATCGACATATTTTCTTTTTTATGACACAAATAAGACCATTACTGGTATTTATGGCGTTAATAGCATTAACTGTAAGTAAATACCAGGATAATGTCTTACCCAGAATATTAATTAAGATATTGTCGGACCGAAAGGCGTTAGAATATAGAATTTAATTGCGCTCGAATATATATGAACATTTTGAACATTTCACATTTGCTTGTGTTTCTATAATGGTCCTCTTATATGTCGCAATATTAGAATATAAAATAAGAAAATAATTATATATATATATTGATATTAGATGAAGACGAGAGCCAAAGGAGAACAGAATGAATATATGATTTTTATATTTATATATCATTACATAAAATTTTACCTAAAAGAGGTCACAGCCAATCTGAAAATATTTACGGGGTAAGTAGCAAGGGAGAATCTGGAAAAATGCAGGATCCAAACATTTGAAGACAGCAAGGCAAGAGTGTATAGTAGTAAGTTTTGAAAATCTTTAGCGCTCATTGATGCCGAGCAACAAAATTCAAGGATCAAAGATGATTTTCTTGTTCTCCTCGCCAAGTAATGTGTTCCTTACAAAAATATTATATTTCTTACATTTTCAAACCAAAAATAATAATAAAAGTATTTATATCACAAATTGTCTTTTAATAATGTATTTTGGGTAGGGAGTTTGATACATTTAATAAAAGGTGTTGTCCGATAGTGCTTATTTAAGGTAGGAGGTACTTAAATCCGCTAAATTACGGATTTTCATGAAATTTTACGTGCAGCTAGAATACTCGAAACTGCATCTAAATATGGAAAAAATTGTATATTTAGCTTTTATATTCCTTCAATAGGGTTGATTTAAAATCCTTAAAATAAAGGTCTTATACTGTAAATTTCATATAAAAACTGCCGACAATAATTAATGATTTGACTTCAAATCTTCATTTCTCTAAAACTAATCCCTAGAAGTTTCTATAAAAACGATATGTTATTGCTTTCAACTTTTTCGTTTCAATGAAACTAACTAAACATAGGGTCACCAGCTTCGTTTTCGTTGTGGAAATTGTTCAACCATGCGTCCTGTCTGTAAAAACACTAAAAATCTTCATTTTTTATCGCGACGTCTTGACGACGTTACTCTTATTTTGGCTTTCTGATGCTTATTTTCACTCTTTATTTAGTAATAAATCTAATATACTAAAATAGCGAATCCGATGACCCCTTGATAAATTTAATATCAATAAAAAGATAATTTCAATGATTTTTTTTTTAATTCTAAGGACTGGATTTTGAGAGATCATAATTTAAAGTCTAAATACTTGACTTTTTACAGCGAAATTTAGCCCAATTAGGTACCTTCTTTGTTAAAAAGGGCAGGTCAAAAACACGTACCGAAAGGTTGCGAAGATACGAATATAACAAAAAGATATACAGTATGTGTGTGTGGAGACTAGTCAGTTATTTGAAAACACTTACTACTTGTAAAAATATCCATACAGGTAAAACTATACATGTACATACCCTTCAGACAAAATCTTGCTTGCTTTAAGGACGAATATCAATCAGACAAAATCTTGCTTGCTTTGAGGACGAATATCAATCAGACAAAATCTTGCATGCTTTGAGGACGAATATCAATCAGACAAATCGTGCTTGCCATGAGGACGAATATCAATCAGACAAAATCCCGCTTGCCATGAGGACGAATATCAATCAGACAAAATCGTGCTTGCCATGAGGACAAATGTCAATCAGACAAAATCGTCTTTGCCATGGGGACGAATATCAATCTGACAAAATCCTGCTTGCTTTGATGACGAATATCAATCAGAAAAAATCTTGCTTGCTTTGAGGACGAATATCAATCAGACAAAATCTTGCTTGCCATGAGGACGAATATCAATAATTAATATTTCTTCGGTATGTTTACTGGATTTACAATTTTGACATAAAACTTCTACGTCAGTAATGGAATTGTTTTTTCTAAATTTGGTTAATGTAAGTAAAAATAAACTGAATTTATTGTAGATCTGAATTGTATAAACTCAGCTGTGCTGAATCATGCGTCATCAATATCTTTACAATAACGTTATGTCGTCAATATTTCCTGTTTCTGACTTTTATATTTATGGCAAAGGTTAACATAGGAGCTTTTTGAATGTTCTTCTTTTCTTTATGTTCTAGCTGTGTTTCTTAATTATCTATATGTTCTATATTTATGCGATAAATCTTTTATATAAATGTTACTGTATAATGATTGAATCTATTGTCAAACGAAAGTCCTATACACTAAAATAGGTACCTTAAGTTAGCATTTAAAAAATGCAATTCTTTTCACTAATACATGTTTGTACACAAAACGTAATACTGAAAACATTGATTTTATTCCATGTTTTTAACGTTAACGTCAAACAGCTTTAGCTTACAATGTGTTAGTTCCAACTGGGTTCACATTTCTTGTTTCAAACTTGAGAAAAACCTTGTTGCGTCAGAATGGTATGACCATACACATTTTATTCAATGTTTAAAAAAAACTTTGCAATCGTTAATAGAAATTTCCGACGGAATTTCGTTTTTCTCTTGGTTTCATGATGATGTTTGTTTCCAGCTATTTACATAAAAAAATTAAAGAGAACTTTCAATGTAGGAAGGATTATCAAAATCACAAATAATCACAACCATAGTTCACCATGCACCACCGTCAAGGCGACATCTTTTTATTTCCTTATTAATACTGATATCATTTGCAATCCGGATCCTTGTTAGGTTAGAATGTATTATAAATCCAAAAAAATATCGTCATTCGGGTATTACCATGTTCTTTGTTTTTTTTTTTTTTTTTGTCATTTTTGTTTCATTATGGTGAATTAATTAAATTTAAGTACCAACGATGCGAACTTAATAAGCGGCAATTAATCGAAGAATCAGTTAATATGCCGACAATTAGCAATTACATTTTCTCAAATAATATTTAAGCTTGGTCACAGATAGTATAAAATAGGGGTAAATGACTGCCTCAGTGTTACCAAAATATAAAATTCAAAATGTCAACTTCGGGTTCAGATAACGAAAGCTTTTCGCTAGACGAATCAGATTTTTATGAACAAGGAAGTCTATAGCATTCCAATATGAACCTGAATATACCGAAGAAGAACAGGCTGAAATTGACGCATTTCAAGGAGTTACCTCTCATCAGCAGCATTAAAACATCAAGTGTTTTTAGTTTTTAATTGTAGTGCATGTATTGTTTTGGTCTTGTCTTCGTTGTTCTCCGGAGTTTGTCAGTTGTTACGATTTTTCTCTCCTTCGAATATCCCTTTGTTATTTTTTGAATTTACTTAAACACACCACAATCTTATCTAGGGGTAATGTTTACAATATGTTTTGTAAATTTTCCCTAAAACTATCACTTTAATAATATTTTAAGATATTTGATAGAAACAAGTTCAAGTTCAAATCTATGCTTAATTTGCAAATGTTGTATGCAAAAGATATGATCATTTAACGCTTTTATTTAATTGTTTTTTTTTAAACCAAATAAATTGAATGAATTACATAAAAGAAAAAAACTTTAAAATAATCTGTGCAGGATTATTAATTTCAACATTTTCAAATATTTGACACCGGTGAAAGTTCGTTCTAACAATATTTTAAATTGAGTTTGAAATATGTTCTGATAGTTTCTGGAAAGGTGAGCATGTCCTGCGCCGTTAACAACACCCATCACATTGCAATTGGAAGATCAGACAGTGTCAAGTCTGTTAAAGATTTCATTCTGATTAGAGACGAAATATAATTGAAACATTTTTATTCTCATTTGTGAGAAAGAAACTTCGTATTGGTCATTGAAGTCGTAAACTTTCTGGAGTGATGATATTAGCATAAAATTGTCATAAAAGTTGAGAAAGTAGCATGCCAAGAAAGTCAACGTACAAATCAAATGCATTACGTAGCGAATTAACTATGAAATGTAAATATCTTAAGTGGGAGACGAAAGGGGAAATGTAGGTATGGAGTGAATGTTTCGGTGGTCACTTCAAGTTCATTGGGGTAGATATGAATATTGTTGAGTTGTGAGCTAACGTTTTTATATGCTATGAAATTGATACTAATGATACTATCGGAATTCAGCAACACATTTTCCATCCAACAGGAGACATGCAAATAAAAGGTTGAAGTTGAAATCCATTCTGAAATTATAATTAACAGCGACATGTTATTTTTTATATGTCAGTTCCAAGTATCCTATTTTCATATGTCCCTCAGGAGTAAAAATTTGGATTTTATTATGGCTTGTCGAAGGAATATACCTTGATTGCAAAAAAAGTTTTGCTGTTGGAATAGATCTTACAGTCATTACAGAATATTTATTGGTGGGGTCCATGTTGTTCATATGTTTTTAGTTTTAGTGCTTGTATTGTTTTGGTCTTGTCTTCGTTGTTCTCTGGAGTTTGTCAGTTGTTTCGATTTTCCCCTCCTTCGAATATCCCTTTGGTATTTCTTGACTTTACTTAATACGCTTATTAAATTTTTAACTTGTTTTAAAGTAGAACTTTACACTTATAAATTACCTTCCAATTAAATGCATTCTTGAAAATTTTTAGGATAATGAAACATGTTGGAAAACTAATTATAGCAAGTGAAAGTCAACATTATCAATAACAAGATAAAATTCTTTTTATCTTTCCTTTTCCATTTTTAAAATTTCTTCTCTTGGTTTCTTTTCTCCGTTGACAATATTACACAAAACTAGATTTAATTTAGATGTTAAATTTACTCCTGTTTTAATTGACGCACGTTATTTTAGTTGGCATAACATAAATAATTAGTAGAATGCAATCGATCCAGACATCAAATGGTACAATATTAATGTCTGCAATAAAAGTTTTGCATTAACAATAAACATCAAAACTTAACTAATCATTAAATGTTAACCAATATACTCAGTGGGGTACATCTGACACACTGTAGCTTTTTTGCACCAAATATTGTTTTGTCTTTTCGGCCTAAATGTTGGTTGATTCTCTTCTGGATCCTTTTCATACATTCATCATTGGCAAATTACATGCATCGAACATATATATCCTGATGTTCCCTGTCATTTTAGTGTGTTTATCAATGTTGGATTTAATTGTGATAGTACGATACTGTTTGATACTGTTTTTAATTTGTAAAGTTTCATAATTTATGGTTATATTTACCAGGTAGGTTTTTAAATAGATCGATTTCTTCACTTACCTTCATAGACGAATCAATAATTAAAAATGCAACACCTTCTATATGCAAGTTATAATTGGCAATTGACTTTATCCTGGAATCAATTAATTAATAAAACAAAGAAGATAAAAATGTCTATAAAAGTGAAGAATATTAGATTTCCGACGTGCTCACCTTGTGTGGAAGGTATGGAGTTCGATCCAAACCTAGTCAAACCAAATACTGTCGGTTCTGATTCATAACAATGTGTCTGGGAGAGGTGACATGTCATCCCGAGGACTACAACCTGTTATATCCTGAGCCATCACATTAAAAATCCTGCTCAGCGTGTTGGTCTAGTACAAAGTAGGACTCTCTTGGGACGGTCAACGGACAATTCTAAATCCGATCGTTAGATTTCCAAGGTACTGCATATGTCGACCTCTTTGACACTGCTGAGGTATTGTACAAATGCGAAGTCGCCCTTTCTATGTACAATGTTATTTTATTAAATTTGTGATTTTTTTTGGCACATAATTTGGCGTATATTTGTTATCGATTTAACATATACATTTGTATTTAAGATATATAATTATATTCAATATAAGGGCGTTCTTGCCAGAGTCAAGATTGCGATTTCGTACCCACATCAGCTCCGATTTTAATTGACTAGGATTGGCAGTTTTCCTGCTGAATAAAACTGGCCTCCATGACAAAGACAATGCTCTTTTAAATAATTTAGAGTTGTACTATATTGAACCAAGTAAATTTGAATCTTTCAGTTTATAAGGAAAACTTGTGATTACCTTTTTTTCTCTTTTCTTTAACGGTATGATTGATGAGACATTCTACAGCCTGTCCTGTAATACAATTTCAAATCTAATTATACATGTAATAATCAACGTCACTCTATCAGAGTTCTCACTTCAGACTAACAAACTGCAGGAGGACAGTAGTGAAAATGTCATTGTGTGATACATCAAATGGTTGTCATATACACAGCTACGACAGTTGATATAAAACAGCGATGGCTTACAAACAGTATTGCGAAACAGGCCGGTTATTTTTATTTACACAAGGCTATGGCTAGATCTATATGTTTTTATAGAAATCTTTGTTAAAGAAATATCTTTGTAATTGTAATTGTATAAGATGATACTTATTTTCTTATTAATCCCCGTGTTGGTGTGTGAATGTATGTGTGCCTTCCTCCCCGCTGACAATTTCTATGGAGTATAAATTATTTATTAAAAGATTCCATCTACATGCAAAAAATCGTTTTCTTTTTTCAATTGGGACATTAATCTGCCGTTTAACAAAAATCAACCAGTGAAGAAAGTGCCGTTCAATTAATTCATAATACATAAATATCGCCAAAAGTATACCAGAAGCGATAAGACTCTGGAAAAATACAAAACTCAAAAGACACCACGAAATAAATACCACACAGACAGAACAAAACGAATAACAAACACATACCATAACGTTTGACAACAATGCAAGTTATTTTGCCGATGAACATGAACAATGTTGAAGGGTTGAAAGAAAAAGTCCGCTCTAAATATGTTGATACACTGAATGTGCACAATGTGTCTCATCAGCAGCACTCAAAGCAGAACATTTGAAAACCAGAACCGTTGTATAAAATATACAAATTCCGACAAAAGATTGGAGTATTGTTTTTATTTGAGATATTTTTGTAGTTTTGGCTTCATTTCATCTCAAATTTTCAATATACTCCCCTTAATATCGAAGGACAAAACAGTGGAAAGGTCTACAAATTCGAAGTCCAAGTAACAGACGGGCGAATGGAAGACAAAAACGGCACAAGGATACATGTAAAACTAAAAGAATAAAACATATATATAATAAACTAAACATAAAAATACCAAGACAGCAAAAAACTTAAGCACTGACTTAAAAAGATTGTTATACAGTGATCACATTCCCAGTGTTGAAGACTTTCCTACTCCTTCCATTTTTTGGTTTTTTTCTTCTTAGTTCTGCTTTATTGTGTGTTTATTCACATTGTACATTATTCCATATCTCCATTCATTATCTATGTAGACTTAGTTTGAAATTAAAATTTATAGAAATCTTAATTAGTAATTTAAGTAAAGACAGCGTCGTTGATTAACCAAGAGCCCCT
This sequence comes from Mytilisepta virgata, assembly GCA_028015205.1. Lineage (NCBI taxonomy): Eukaryota > Metazoa > Mollusca > Bivalvia > Mytilida > Mytilidae > Mytilisepta > Mytilisepta virgata. The sequence continues at coordinate 102,396,781 of CM051520.1, forward strand.
CACCAAACTCTTAGAAAGTTCATAATTTTGAAAGAAGAGGTTGGCATGCAAAATGATAGGCCTACATATCTATCGGAATTATATGAAATTATAATGACAAAGTGCTTGGAGATATCTTCTTTTCTATAGTTGTTTGTATGGTCATCACGAATTCAAATAAGGGTCTGATGTTTTTAATGTCACACTTGAGAATTAAATTATCTGTTCCAGATTCTCATAATATGTTTTATTACGTCTCATCAGACTATTTTACTTGACGTGGTGCTTAAATCGGAGATTGAAAGTTTCTCATGAAACCTCATTGTTTTATTTACATTTTAAAGACATAATCGTTTTGGTTAGATGTGTATTTATATTGTGACTATGTATTTATTTTCTGTCATATTGTTGTATTTGACCCATACATGGTGGTTGTTTGGATTACAGTCTTTGTGGTTAGATGTGTATTTATATTGTTACTATGTATTTATTTTCTGTCATATTGTTGTATTTGACCCATACATGGTGGTTGTTTGGATTACAGTCTTTGTGGTTAGATGTGTATTTATATTGTTACTATGTATTTATTTTCTGTCATATTGTTGTGTTTGACCCATACATGGTGGTTGTTTGGATTACAGTCCCTGTGGTTAGATGTGTATTTATATTGTTACTATGTATTTATTTTCTGTCATATTGTTGTGTTTGACCCATACATGGTGGTTGTTTGGATTACAGTCTTTGTGGTTAGATGTGTATTTATATTGTTACTATGTATTTATTTTCTGTCATATTGTTGTATTTGACCCATACATGGTGGTTGTTTGGATTACAGTCCCTGTGATTAGATGTGTATTTATATTGTTACTATGTATTTATTTTCTGTTATATTGTTGTATTTGACCCATACATGGTGGTTGTTTGGATTACACTCTTTGTGGTTAGATGTGTATTTATATTGTTACTATGTATTTATTTTCTGTCATATTGTTGTATTTGACCCATACATGGTGGTTGTTTGGAGTACAGTCTTTGTGGTTAGATGTGTATTTATATTGTTACTATGTATTTATTTTCTGTCATATTGTTGTATTTGACCCATACATGGTGGTTGTTTGGATTACAGTCCCTGTGATTAGATGTGTATTTATATTGTTACTATGTATTTATTTTCTGTCATATTGTTGTATTTGACCCATACATGGTTGTTGTTTGGATTACACTCTTTGTGGTTAGATGTGTATTTATATTGTTACTATGTATTTATTTTCTGTCATATTGTTGTATTTGACTCATACATGGTGGTTGTTTGGATTACAGTCTTTGTAATTAGATGTGTATTTATATTGTTACTATGTATTTATTTTCTGTCATATTGTTGTATTTGACCCATACATGGTTGTTGTTTGGATTACAGTCCCTGTGGTTAGATGTGTATTTATATTGTTACTATGTATTTATTTTCTGTCATATTGTTGTATTTGACCCATACATGGTGGTTGTTTGGATTACAGTCTTTGTAATTAGATGTGTATTTATATTGTTACTATGTATTTATTTTCTGTCATATTGTTGTATTTGACCCTGTATGGGTCAAATACAACAATATGACAGAAAATAAATACATAGTAACAATATAAATACACATCTAACCACAAAGACTGTAACCCAAACAACCACCATGTATGGGTCAAACACAACAATATGACAGAAAATAAATACATAGTAACAATATAAATACACATCTAACCACAAAGACTGTAATCCAAACAACCACCATGTATGGGTCAAACACAACAATATAACAGAAAATAAATACATAGTAACAATATAAATACACATCTAACCACAGGGACTGTAATCCAAACAACAACCATGTATGGGTCAAACACAACAATATAACAGAAAATAAATACATAGTAACAATATAAATACACATCTAACCACAAAGACTGTAATCCAAACAACCACCATGTATGGGTCAAACACAACAATATAACAGAAAATAAATACATAGTAACAATATAAATACACATCTAACCACAAAGACTGTAATCCAAACAACCACCATGTATGGGTCAAACACAACAATATAACAGAAAATAAATACATAGTAACAATATAAATACACATCTAACCACAAAGACCGTAATCCAAACAACCACCATGTATGGGTCAAATACAACAATATAACAGAAAATAAATACATAGTAACAATATAAATACACATCTAACCACAAAGACTGTAATCCAAACAACCACCATGTATGGGTCAAACACAACAATATGACAGAAAATAAATACATAGTAACAATATAAATACACATCTAACCACAGGGACTGTAATCCAAACAACAACCATGTATGGGTCAAACACAACAATATAACAGAAAATAAATACATAGTAACAATATAAATACACATCTAATCACAAAGACCGTAATCCAAACAACCACCATGTATGGGTCAAATACAACAATATGACAGAAAATAAATACATAGTAACAATATAAATACACATCTAACCACAAAGACTGTAACCCAAACAACCACCATGTATGGGTCAAACACAACAATATGACAGAAAATAAATACATAGTAACAATATAAATACACATCTAACCACAAAGACTGTAATCCAAACAACCACCATGTATGGGTCAAACACAACAATATAACAGAAAATAAATATATAGTAACAATATAAATACACATCTAACCACAGGGACTGTAATCCAAACAACAACCATGTATGGGTCAAACACAACAATATAACAGAAAATAAATACATAGTAACAATATAAATACACATCTAATCACAAAGACTGTAATCCAAACAACCACCATGTATGGGTCAAACACAACAATATAACAGAAAATAAATACATAGTAACAATATAAATACACATCTAATCACAAAGACCGTAATCCAAACAACCACCATGTATGGGTCAAATACAACAATATGACAGAAAATAAATACATAGTAACAATATAAATACACATCTAACCACAAAGACTGTAATCCAAACAACCACCATGTATGGGTCAAACACAACAATATGACAGAAAATAAATACATAGTAACAATATAAATACACATCTAACCACAAAGACTGTAATCCAAACAACCACCATGTATGGGTCAAACACAACAATATAACAGAAAATAAATACATAGTAACAATATAAATACACATCTAACCACAGGGACTGTAATCCAAACAACAACCATACATGGTGGTTGTTTGGATTACGGTCTTTGTGATTAGATGTGTATTTATATTGTTACTATGTATTTATTTTCTGTTATATTGTTGTGTTTGACCCATACATGGTGGTTGTTTGGATTACAGTCTTTGTGATTAGATGTGTATTTATATTGTTACTATGTATTTATTTTCTGTTATATTGTTGTGTTTGACCCATACATGGTGGTTGTTTGGATTACAGTCTTTGTGATTAGATGTGTATTTATATTGTTACTATGTATTTATTTTCTGTCATATTGTTGTGTTTGACCCATACATGGTGGTTGTTTGGATTACAGTCTTTGTGGTTAGATGTGTATTTATATTGTTACTATGTATTTATTTTCTGTCATATTGTTGTATTTGACCCATACATGGTTGTTGTTTGGATTACAGTCCCTGTGGTTAGATGTGTATTTATATTGTTACTATGTATTTATTTTCTGTCATATTGTTGTGTTTGACCCATACATGGTGGTTGTTTGAATTACAGTCTTTGTGGTTAGATGTGTATTTATATTGTTACTATGTATTTATTTTCTGTCATATTGTTGTATTTGACCCATACATGGTGGTTGTTTGGATTACAGTCCCTGTGGTTAGATGTGTATTTATATTGTTACTATGTATTTATTTTCTGTCATATTGTTGTGTTTGACCCATACATGGTGGTTGTTTGGATTACAGTCTTTGTGATTAGATGTGTATTTATATTGTTACTATGTATTTATTTTCTGTCATATTGTTGTGTTTGACCCATACATGGTGGTTGTTTGGATTACAGTCTTTGTGGTTAGATGTGTATTTATATTGTTACTATGTATTTATTTTCTGTCATATTGTTGTGTTTGACCCATACATGGTGGTTGTTTGGATTACAGTCCCTGTGGTTAGATGTGTATTTATATTGTTACTATGTATTTATTTTCTGTCATATTGTTGTATTTGACCCATACATGGTGGTTGTTTGGATTACAGTCCCTGTGGTTAGATGTGTATTTATATTGTTACTATGTATTTATTTTCTGTCATATTGTTGTATTTGACCCATACATGGTGGTAGTTTGGATTACAGTGTTTAACTGTCCTAATGTATGGTCATGATCATGGTGCATGTCTTTGTCTCCGCTACCTCTTAGTTTATTAAATGATATACTGACACGATATGGCACCGCTGGACATAACTACTCGTGAATTACTTTCGGGCCATTCAGTGCTTGCGGCATGGTACGTGTGGTTTTCCACCACTGAAGACCATGATGTGATATCTGGATGTTTGTTTGCTTATATACTTGCGATCTTGTGCTTTCGTTGTAATTTCACTCCATGTCCGTTTTTTTCACATTTTTTAACATGTTGCTGGGATATCATGTTGCACATATATATGAGTTAAATTGTACGTATCGGTTGTTGTAGATCTGCAGTCTCATACTACTTGTAGTACACTATTTGAAATAGATAAACACTCTCTGTATGGCGAGTTTGGAGAAATAAACTATTTGTATTTACGGACAATTCCACTTCATGAAGGAAATATTTTTATATTTTATAACACTGATCGAAAAATTCGTTTTGATTTATTAGAGGGCATCTTCTTCTGTGTGAAAATATGTACGGTGTCCACGCAAGGTCCGATGTAGAAAGGTTTTAAATGATGTTTCTTAGGGTGTGATGTTCTTTGCGAAAGATTTTCGTCCGTATCGAACCATTTACCATTCATCGGAATTGAATAGAAATTGAATAGAAATTTTTGCCATTAAATTATTGAGTCTACTTGAATGATCAACACACATAAATTTATTACAGAATCGAAAACTTACAATTAAATTATAATTCCGGTTTTGAAATATATACCACAAATCTCAATGATCAATATTTTTTTCCGGCGACAGTATATTATCTTGATAAGGAATTTTAATCCCATATAATCATAATTACATCTTGTGCATGTCTTCATGTAATACAATCACGACACAAAAATAATTTCAAACTATGATTGCATGGTATAATCAATGTTTCTGTGGTGATTTGATAATATCAGAGACATTTCTGTTTTATTACATAACGCTTTATAATAATTGAATATTCCGGTCTATGTCTATGTCTGAACTTCGGATAAGTAGAGAATGATTTCATGAAAAGTTACCGAGTGAAGTACAAAGTGTAAAGCTGATTATTAATTACAAGTAATGTGAATTTTATTTTCTGTTCAATAAGGCTTGGCTTGTTTGGGTATTTCTAAATCTGCTAAATAAATGTACTGTTAAAAATTTAGATCTTTTCCAAACAATATGCTTTTCCGCGAATACAAATGAACAAAAATTATCAAATTGAAAAAAACTTCTAAAGAGGATTTGCATTAGAATGTCCCAACGTTTATAAATCCTTGTAATGTGTTTACCTATTTATTTGTTACAAAACTACACAATTATTGCAACATGACATGTCTACCTTTCCGGAGCACTTGATGTCACTCCTGGTTTTATGTAAGAGTTCACAATTTTAGTTTTGTGGTGTCTTGTTATAATTGTGCTTGCTTTCCATGTGTTATTTACTCATTTGTTTGTGTCTTTTTAGTAGTGTTTGCTGTGTTAGTATTCTCACGAATCCGACTTCCGTTTGGTCTTGCGGAGTTTACCGTTTCCCTTTAATTAAGATCGGAGTCGAACACAACCTGCCACAGGCGAGATTCGAACTCACAACCTCAGTGTTGACAGTGATCATTTGTAGTCATTACGAACTTCTTAGACCACTCGGAAACCGAGGCCCCCTGTAGTTTGTAAATAGACACTAGTTCGATTAATTGGGTCGTGAAAATTTTCATAGTATTTGTCTCTTCAACCATTTAGTGCTACAGGTCTGATATTTATATAAATGGAAAAGTGATTTTAAGGGAGAAAATGTCGATGTTTTTTAACATCGGACTCGGACATCTTTTAAACTGAGTATTGCTGTGTGTTTGTTAATTCCGAATTGGGTAGAGGTATAGGTGGAGGGTTGAGATCTCACAAAACATGTTTAACCCCGCCGCATTTTTGCGCCTGTCCCAAATCAGGAACATCTAGCCTTTGTTAGTTTTGTGGTTTTTTTTTAAATTTTGGTTCATTTGTATGTTTCGGAGTTTAGTGTGCCGTCCATGTCGCTGAACTAGTATGCTTTATTGTTTAGGGGTCTGCTAAAGCCCGCCTACGGGTGCGGGATTTTCTCGCTGCATTGAAGAACCATTGGTAGCCTTCAGCTGTTTTCTGCTCTTTGGTCGGGTTATTGTCTCTGACACAGTCACCGTTTTCATTCTCTATTCTATTAGACATCATACAAAATTGATTACTATACCGACTTCTACAACGAGTTCTACAAATACACAGATACGTACCAGGGGTCGACTCAAAATACCTTTATTCACAGGTAACCTTTTTACCGAGTCAGTACGAGTTAGTTTTTCCTAAACATAAACAATTTATACCAAAGCGAAAATGACCAATAAAGACGTTGTTTTAGTATTTTAATAGTTTGGAAAGAATCCTATCAATTTTCAAGGTCAGAAATCAAACGACAAGTTCATTAAGGAAATGTTGTAATTTGCTGTTGCGAGGGAATGATCCGCCTCGCAGTGTCCTTGTTATATACTTAATTAATGTCCGGGGTAACGGCTATGTTGAAGTTAAAGATATAGACACAACATCATGTTCATCCAGGTTTTTTTTTTCTCCCTGAAGAGAGAAAATTCCACAAATTTGAATAAAAACTTTAAGACCCAGGATTAAGTATAAGGATTTTCATCCTTGTCGGACCAAGACTTTAACTGATTATAGATAATTCGTTTGAAGTAAAAGGAAAATTTAGATTATTAATTAATTGATGCATCAAATCCATAAACATCCAGGAATATCAAATCCGTACATATCCAGGAATATCAAACAATCTTGAAATTTGCGAAACACTATTTTTCAGGCTTAATTATGTCCTTGGATTTTTTTTATAAAACATTTTAGCTCTGGAGAAAAGCGTTGCATGTCTTCTTCTGGACTGTTATCATGTGATCCAGCACAAAACCAGTCTGTCTTTTTAGTACAAAGCCGGATGTCTGCATGTTCATTTAACGTCCGTAATTTCTGTAATTTAATCAAAAGAATAGTCAATTTCTTTAATGACAGTTTCAAGCATTGCATTTTAAATTGAGAGACCATATATTGATGGTTAACCGATTTCAAAAATGATATAGTGATTTAAAATTGCATCTATGTACTTAGATTAGAGGACAGTATCGTTGAATGACTAATCGCAGTAAATGAAAAATAAGTTTGAAACTGTATGATTCATCCTAAAATTACATAATCATTTCTTAATTGCAAATAAACTTTTGATGTCAGTGTTATTTAAAATAATCGGATAATTAATTAATGCAATTATCGACAATAATTTTCTCTTTTTACTGTTAATTAGTAATAGTGCTGCTTATATGTCAGATGATCATATAATAAATGTTATATTATTTGAAGATGAGGGTTGTTTTATCTCTTGACTGTTGCCGATATATATCATAGATATCAATTTGATGTTCATTTCACGAACTTTACACGACATTGCGGTAACGAATTTAATCGCTCGCTTTATGCTAATTGTTATTATAAAGGTTATTAGAGGATAATTTCTGTGGGATTATTTTGAAGTATATAAATACCATGTAATTTTCATTCTATCATACCATTTTCAGCTATTTTAACCAGTAACAAGTGGTAGAGCATCACAATTCAATAACTGGTATGTTTTATTTGTATATTTGTAACATTTTATTTTTAAACTACGAAATAAACTGAAAAGGTCGAACGACAAGGGAATAATATTACATGCATAATTTGACATGTACAACGAACGTAATTGTAGAGACAAACTGTCATCTGTACTAAAATTTAATATTATTATCTTAATGTTATCTCATTTAATATTTCCGCGAATGTCTAGAACAATAAAATAGTAATTATTTTATGTTGCACATATTTTAGTCAGAAGTTTTTTCGCGAATGGAGACGGACTATGACGTCACGAGGTTGCACGTTTGAAAGCTAGTTTTTTAGTTTCTTGGAAAATCATGAACAAAGATTTCCAGACTGATTTTCTTTTTAAACAAATGAAAATACACCCTAATGTATGTATTTATATCGTTTATAAGATATTTTACATGAACATTCAGGACATATATATACTTATTGGTATGGTAAACAACGTACGTGTTATTGTCGTACTTTTCCCGCGATAATTTGGGAGAGTTTAGAAAGTTTACAAATATTTAAGATTAGTAATTAAGATGATAAAAATATTATCTGCATTTTGACAGCTAGATATCGTAATGTTATCATGGTTATCTCATTTAATCTTTCCGCGAATGTCTAGAACAATAAAATAGTGGCATTCAAGAATAGTTTATTCAATAAGAGAGTTAACCAACTAAAGATTAGCTTATGTGTTGTCAATGGAAATACGATTTATTATGTTATTTTTGCCTATTCATTATCAGTTGTTTATTGGGAAATTTTTTTGGATGTTTCGTATTTGTTTATATGTATACATTTTGATTTTTCTGTGCTCGTGATAAGCTTTTTCGGTTTAATCGTGTATTTCAATACTTTTTTTTATTTGTTGGTCATTTCTGTGTTTGATTTATATAGCCCATTCGAAAGCGAACTGATCGTTTGTCATTTGTTTAGCCATATAATTTATCTCTTAGTGGCTGATCCTTCTTTTTTGTGCTCTACAGTTATACAACAATCCACATTGACATCCCAGTAATACAACAATCCACATTGACATCCCAGTAATACAACAATCCACATTGACATCCCAGTAATACAACAATCCACATTGACATCCCAGTAATACAACAATCCACATTGACATCCTAGTAATACAACAATCCACATTGACATCCTAGTAATACAACAATCCACATTGACATCCAAGTATTATCACTTGTATTGTCTCTTACTACGTACTGCAATTTGCTGTTCTGATATCAACATCACACGTTTTCTACATACATGAATGGTGCTAAAATATATCAACGACAAAGGGTCAAGAGCATTTCACCAGTGATAGAAAATTGTGGGCTTCCGCAAAAAGACTAACGAGGATTGTTGGAAACTTATTGCTGTAATTTGTCATACTGTCAAAAGTGTGCGGTTTTTGAATGTGAAGTGGAATGCATGAGATACGCGTTAGATACCATTACTGGAAAATTTCAAACCAATGTAATTCAAGAAACTGTTGCTTACATCTACGAAAATAGATTAATTCACAAACTATATATTGGAAATGATCGAGGAAACGCTAGTTGTCATAATAGGCTTACATCAATTATTAAATCGAAGGCTATAAATTGACAACAAAAATGAAAAGAATAAGTCGTTCCTTAAAATTATCACGTACCAGTATATGCCTGAATTAAACCTGGCATATTGGTATTTATATTTATCATCCTTCCCTGCGATTCTATTAGCTTGTTGAGCAGCTCCGTAAAATTCGTATCAAAAAGCGCGTGCGCTGAGCAGGAGTTATCAACAGTCAGCAGGCATTATCAACAAATTCTCCCAACGTTTGGCAGCTTAGAACTCATCAAATAACTTTCAAAATTGCAAAATATTAATAAATATATCAAGATCTGGTGTTCATGTTTTATATTATGGCGTTTTATTTAAATGAATGATGAAGAAATTTATAAAAGTGACGTCAACAAAATGTGTCTTTCCTCGATGCTGATAATGTCTGCTGGGACTTCTTTCCGCTCTTTCCATTGCATTTCATTATTTGCGATTAAAACAATTTATTAAATGTACGCTTTATATTTTTATGTCCATATTTTCGCCTGAATTAGTACTAATACAACTAAATGATGTTTAAATATGTCGTCTCCTTGGTTAAAGTTGAGTGATAATTTTATGTTGCGCATATTTTAGTCAGAAGTTTTTTCGCGAATGGAGACGGACTATGACGTCACGAGGTTGCACGTTTGAAAGCTAGTTTTTTAGTTTCTTGGAAAATCATGAACAAAGATTTCCAGACTGATTTTCTTTTAAAAAAAATGAAAATACACCCTAATGTATGTATTTATATCGTTTATAAGATATTTTACATGAACATTCAGGACATATATATACTTATTGGTATGGTAAACAACGTACGTGTTGTTGTCGTTGGTGTGAAGAATCCATACTTTTCCCGCGATAATTTGGGAGAGTTTAGAAAGTTTACAAATATTTAAGATTAATAATTAAGATGATAAAAATATTATCTGCATTTTGACAGCTAGATATCGTAAAATATCATCCCGCTCGACAGAATATGAAGACTTGGGTCTCGTTCGCTACGCTCACTCGTCCCAAACTTCATATTCTGGCTCACGGGATGATATTTTACGATATCTAGCTGTCAAAATGCAAATAATATATACGTATATTAACCAGACGGTAAAAAGTAGAAAGCAGCGTCTCTGGAGTCAATTTTACATGGGATAAATAGATACTAGAATTTTCTTATTTTCAGTAAATCGTTTGTTTACAAGAAAAAATTCAATTACTAAGGGCGTACAGAACACCTACGGGAGTTAACTCTTTAAAAATCAGCTGAACGTTTTAATCACATATTATAAGTAAAGAGAAATCAAGCTTCTCAATGATCAAAATGAGTGTGTATCAAATGAAATTATAAATTTTGTGGTGCAAATTTCTTGAAATTTTTATATTGTTGTCAACAGGTCAAAGTTAATGTTTGGTCAAAATTTTATGAAAACTAAACAAGCCAAACTATTCAAAGTGTTGGGTACCCCCTTAACCAGTAACAAGTTCATTTTTCTGGGGAGCATATTTGTAGGTCATGAATTTAATATAAAGGTTTAGGGATATGGCCGTGAAGGGCACTGGGAACCAAAACCATGACTTGCTTACTGTAAAAATTTAGTTTTGGTTCTGACTTTTCGTTAAATGATGAACAACGGTTTTAAAGATGTGCTAAAAATGTCTACAAAGGCGATGTTTAAATACGTAGCGTATTTTCTAGTAATCTGATAGATTTATTATTTCTAATATTAGTATCTTTGGATTGTTATTTTGATACTTATATTTAGCGCATCTCGAGAGGAACGGTCCTGATAGATTTTGAAAGGCATCAGATGAAAGTTTTGTAAATAGCCCGAGATTTGAATATATTATTTGTGATATATTGCATGTAGTATCCAGCAGAAAATATCTGTGAATAACAAATACAATTTTTTATGATGAATATAAGGTTTATGTCAAGGAGACTGCAACAAGATTCTTAAATTGACCTATCAGTCATGCTGCTTCCATTGCTCTCCATACAACAGAAAACTATTGCCGCTTTACCACCAGACTACACATTTTAACTTGAATAAGTAAAGTCAAGAAATACCAAAGGGATATTCGAAGGAAGAGAAAATCGAAACAACTGACAAACTCCGGAGAAGAACGAATAAAAGACCAAAACAATACATGCACTACAATTAAGAACTAAAAACATGAACAACATTGACCCCACCAAAAAACCCGGGGTAGATTCAGGTGGTCCGGAAGAGTAAGCAGTCTCTGCTTTCTGTAGGACACCCGCCATGCTTCCCATGTCAAATCCGGTATGAGGAAGTGATAACATCAATGGGACAGGTCCATTTTCATTTGGGAAACGGTTTTTTCTAATTCACCGACAAGTTACTCAAAAATCGTTATTTGGACCGAGGAAAAGCTGAGTGACCTGATGGTACTATATTGGCATTTGAGTTTTATGAACAATTCTTGTATCAGTTATTTATACACCGCTGAATATGTATCTGCACAAAAAGTGCAAACCAGAAGAAAAGCATGCTATTTTGCGCATAACAATTGAAATGGTGAATATCATGTATTTTCCATTTTCTAATCGTATTTAGCATCAGAAATTCTCAGCTCCTTTATAAAAGCATCCTGTCGACCTGTTTACAACTACACGTGTGAACAAAACTTTACAATTATACGAACCTGGACGGTTTATAATGTCCAATTGAGTAAAAATAAAATCTATCAGGAGAATATACGTAAATAATGACCTAACATGTAAAATAACATACATGTGTAAGGTTACTACAAGCTGTAAATAATTTACATGTACACATGCGATCATTGGTGTTTTTATGGAATCCATTTTTATTAAGAATATTGTACGGTGTATAAGTAATTAGGCACCTTGTGTAAAATTCTCTTTATACCGCCAAACGTTTGTCTTCAAGAAGGAAAAAACATTCTAGTCAATACAATAAATTGACGTTACATTTGAATACAAAATATGATATTTTAATTGAATAGCGATCTTGCTCTCGGACAACACTGTGTTGATTAAATTTAGAGAAGTCAAGACGTGCTGAATTACGCTATAAACAGAACGAGACAATGGATACACATTTTTGGAAAACAAATGATCCAGCAAGTGACGGTGAATTACTTTGACTTGACCTTAACATAAGTGCACGTAAATAATGTGCAAAAGAAAGATTACTTATTTCCTATGAAACGGAAAAAAAGGAAAGAATCTTGACTTTGTACCAGTCCACATCCTATTAAATCAATGCATCTTAATTATATTTATCATTATCCGGACATTGACCCTTCGGAAGGTCTCAGTAGTGCATGTAACTGTAAGTATATGCTTTGCAATAACTAAATGTATTGTGGTTTGTCATGAGAAAAATAACTTGTCGATATCAAGCAATAGAATCAGTTGGTCGAAAGCCCAAAAAAAATAACATATGGCATATCTATAAATATCTTCAAAGAAGACTGAACCCAATTGAGTGTTTAGCAAATGGATTTTCAATTGAAAAACCTAACCTCCCTGCCCCCTCCCCCTTCCCGATTTTCAAGATTTTCCTGAACATTTGAACAATTTGGATATTAATAAAACAGTATTTGTACATTTTAAATTTACAAACTAATGGCTAACAGGAGACTGTATTGTTCACTTGGATATCATTCGCAGATTTAAAGTAGAATAAATTGTATGACTATGTCCATCTTGGTTGGGAGTGTGCGATATTTTTGTCAAGTTGGGTTCCTACTGGTTCACTGGTTTTGCCAAATTGGTTTTCAGATTGGTCATTAATTTCAGACAAGAGTTTTTAGTTTCTTAGGTTAATATTCACATAAGGTCCTAATTTACATGTAAACTATTTTAGGCTCTAAAAGAGTGTCGACTAAAGGAGCACTGCTGCCAAATTTTGTGCCAATTAGTTCAATGGTTGCAGACAATAAAATTTTAAGTGAATTTTTCCATAGGGTACAATATTAAAATATGTTCGGCTGTAGTTCCCATCTTGGATGGCCGGCAAGGTCATGGAATATAATTTTGATGGCCATGGGCCATTGCTGCCAATAAAATATATCACAAAATACCGAATGAATTTGATGCACTGTATGGCCATTTCGTTGACTGAAAACTCATCAGTAGATCAAAATGTTGGAAATCCGGTAAAAGATATGTACATATTATCAGGTTTTCTGCAAACGTATATCGTAAAATATCAGCCGCGAGACACAATGTGAAGCTTTTTCGGCGAGTGAGCGTAGCGAACGAGCCAAAAAGCTTCATATTGTGTCGAGCGGCTTATATTTTACAATATTTGTTTGAAGAAAACTTGATAATAAATTTATCGTATTGTTAACTAGCAATCTTAATAGGATTTCTTACTTTTCAATGGCCATCCGCCTATAACCGGATGTTTTCCTGATATATTCGGGTCAACGTTGGGTCAAACATTATGACGTCGCTGATATATTCGGGTCAGCTCATATTAGGGTCGGGTCAACTCTTTATGACGTCACAGTGCCGAAATACGGGAAATTCTGAAAGCCTCAGCAGGTCGATATAGTCATAGGGAAATACGATAAAATGATGAATTAATAAGCACAACCATCAAAACCCAAAACAATTAGAACAAAAAGGAATCCATATTCAGTTAAAGGTTACCTCTGCATCAAAAGGAATAGCCGTCGAAATTTCTATGTAAATTTTGTCAAATTTTGAACGGACAATTTAAAGGTATTTAAGTAATGAATCATGGCAGGACAAACATTCTGGCTACTGGACTGATAATGCCCTCGGGGACTTACAGTCCACCAGCAGTGACATAGACCCAGTGGTACTAATAAAATGTATCACAAAATACCAAATAAATCAATGCATATGTCAAAAGCTCTGGAATAACGTATGAGTTGTGAAATATACATTCCATACGCCAGCGCTTCTGGAATGTTGTCGCTCAAAAATGGGAAGTTGACGATTGGAAAGTCTAAGTCATCCCGTTTGTCTTAAAGTTTTGTATTCAGCCTTCCTCTTGTGTCAATTTCCAGTCGAAGGTCAAGATGAGATGCAGACTTGGCAGTGTCTGTGGTATATTTAATTTCATTGGGATAGATGAGGTGTAAGAAATTCCCACATTGTTGAGTGAAGCCTTAAGAAGCACACGATGGAAGTCTGACTCATATGAGTAAAGGAAAGAATCAGTCAGGAGTGGTGCACAATTCATGCCCATTGGACTGCCAATAGCCCGTTAGAAAACGCATCCACACTAATATGTTGTCAATCAAGAATTCAATCATCAGGACAATTTCGTCAATTATTAGATTTATAGTGGTTTCTAACAAAGTAGCATTTATCTCTACCAATGAAAAGGTATGTGTATTTGCTGTTACTGTCAGAAATGGTTCTTGGGTAAACCTGTCCAAAACCATGTAGGACAGAACTGTCCAGAACGGATATAGATCAGGACAAACTCTCTCATAAACGGATACTAGAAGTGTCAGAATGAGTTAGAACTGAACTCAGCTGTACGTCGTAAGTTTCCCCGAAAAGTTGTGTTGAAATAGAAGAACACCTGATCAATATCTTATCTTTTGTTATTTTTCTTTATCCTAATATATGCTTAAAATGAAGCTTAACAAGTTTGTCTTATACAGTTGTGTTAAATCCACAAGCCATATTTATTACGGGAGGCGCGTTCAGATTCCCGTTCAGCTTAAATGGATTACGTTTTTTTTTTATTTGCTTCTTAGGTATATTTGTCCTTTTTGGCGGCTCTGTAAAAGTTTACTGAACAAAGAAAAGAAATGCAATTGCTTTGGTACCAGATACGTTAATGGACACCAAATGACATGTAAAGATACATCTACAAGTGTTCTCAGTGAAAAAGTTGCATTACTGAAGTCAAGAAATACTAAAGGGGCATTCGAAGGAGGGGAAAATTAGTTGTGCATTGGATTTATCTCATCTGAAAAACGGTGAGTGAGACTTTTTTTTGTAAAACACCTATCGGATTAAGATATTACATATGGTAGTAATACGTAACTGAAAATATTTCAGTCTAATTTTTATTTACATCTTTAACTAACATGACTATGATGAAATGACAATATTATATCTGTTGAGGATCTTTGTTTAATGTATCCAAGCCAGGCCTCTGTAATTCCCGTTTATTGCATTATGTATTCAGTTCGTTATGATTATCCCCAGCCTCCTCTACTAGCGACGTTTAATTCGTGAGCCGTAGAGAATTCAAGATGGATAAACATTTTCGGTAAACAAATGATCCAGCAGGTGACGGTGAATTACGTTGACCTGACCTTAATGTGAGTGCACTTAGATAGAATTTAAAGATTACTAATTTCCTATGAAACGTAAAACAACAAGGAAAAAACCTTGACTTAGTCCCAGTCCATATCCTATAAAATCACTGCATCTTAATTATATTTATAATTATCCGGAATTGATCCTTCAGAAGCAAAAGGGCTCAGTAGTACAAGTACCTGTAAGTATTTCCTTTTCAATCAGTAAATGTAACGAGGGTATAATTCTGTATGAGGCCCGTCTAAGTGATTGATGCCAAGTTTGGTTTGAATTGGGGTAGTCGTTTCAGACAAGAGGATCTTTAAGTGAATGTTATATGTTCAATTAAATTAGCAGCCATTTCGCAGTTCATAGGAATACAATTCTGAAAGATGATTAAATAACGACCATTCCTGTCATGTTTCGTGTCAATGTCCCAGTGGTTTAAGAATGAAAAATGAGTACTAAGTATTTAAATGTATTCCAAGCTCTATATGTTATATAGAATCAGATTTTTTTACGTACTCTTCTACTTCAAAAACCTATAAATACATATTGCACTTTTGGTAAGGATAGTTACGCAATAGTTTTTAATGATCAAATTCCAAATATAGGGATATGTAGGAGAGTTTAGATCTCACAAAACATGTTTAACTCCATCTGTCCCAAGTCAGGAACCTATAGCCTTTGTTAGTCTTGTGTGTGTTTTGAATTTTTGGTTCATTTGTATGTTTCGGAGTTTAGTGTGCCGTCCATTTCACTGAACTAATATGTATAATGGTTTACAGGTCAGCTAAAGCCCCCCTTGAGCTGTTATCTGTTCTTTGGTCGGGTTGTTGTCTCTTTGACACATTCCTCGATTCCATTCTCTATGCTGTATATAATATACTGAATTAAATATGAGCAAAGTACATAGCAAAATCTCTCTGATCGATATCTAACAAAATTACAATTTTGATTGTATAGTAATAAACATTTTATTCTGGTATCCTTTAAAAACTATGGTTTCAGTTAAAAATGATAATTAATTAAAACTTAGAAAAGTGAAAAAATTATAAAATACTTCGGAGTTTAACAAAATTCAATTCAACTTAAATACTGTGAATTCGGTTATTTTCGTTGACATCAATTTTCCTGGATTTAATATTTCTAAAAAAAAAATAATATTCGATAAATGATAAAAATAAAATAAACTAAAAGTACCACAGTATTGAGTAATGTAAGGGAAAAGCGTTCAAACTCAAAAGTTATAATTCTATTATGCAACTGATTTACTTTGAAGTGTGAGATTCAACAAGGTCATCGATATCGTTTGTCTAAGATTTTGTTATTATTTACCAATGACAAATAAAGGCTTAATGAAAACATAATAGTGCACTAACGATGTTTGGAACACAAGATTGAATCAAAGCTAACTAAATTGCTAATTAAAAATTAAATTGAGTAATATTCCGTCCAGTTTAACAAACTAGCATATTTCTTCTCTGATAACATAATCATTTTAACTTCCTCATACGTTTAAATGTACAAAGGTAAAACAAAGAGCTAGCATTCTTGACAATGAATCCGAACATTTCGATATCTCTTCGTAATAAAAGTGACATAAATATTTTGTTGGATTTCTAAATTCGCGTTTGAGTTGTCCGCGAAATCATCGAAAATTGGTATACAACGAATAATAAGTGTTTTACAGCAGCTCATTTTAAATTCACGGTACATGTATACTGTAAATTATTGGATTGTTTAATACATGGATTTCTAATGAATATGTATTGAATGATGATTGAGTCCGAGATCAGTTATCTTTTTAAAGTCGATAAATTTCTGCAGTTTCAATTTTTTACATTTTTTATACTGAAGACAAAATATAAGTTATCCATTAGTAATACAACAGTCAAAATTGCTTGTTGTTTTGTTTAACACATTCAATCACAACAGGAAATATGGTTTAGTTATTGTAACTTGCATTATCATCATAACTTTTAGCTTAGCTTGCCGCTATAAGGGACCTTACTTTATGACCCTATATATATTTAGCTACGGTAAATGCATTAAGAGTTTTGAACAAGAAAACGTTCGTTAAAAGAGGCTGATCAGGTTGAAAACAAATTCAAACAGTAGTTTTCTTTGTTTCGAAACTATACTTTTGCATATAATCATTTACATGCGATATATTATTTTAGATCAATTATTAAGTAAGAATGTATAAAAGAGAGACATTGATACAGCCTTTAGTATGTGTCAAACTTATCACATACGAATAATAATATCTTGAAGATAAATGCATCATGATGAAAGGCTTGTCTCGGGGAGTGCAAATCCTACTTCATACAAAATATCAGAAGCCAACATTATTGGACGTTTAGTTGGATTTGAAATTGTCATCCTCTAAAAGTATCAATTATATATAATTACAGTTGTATCTCGAAAAATGACGGAAAAACGTGGCAATAAATCAGCGAGTTCTACATAAGCCGATCATATATCATTCTGCAGTAGAAAATATACCTTTTATGAAAAAGAACAAGGGGGATATGTTAGAGTGATTATTGTAAAAGCGATATCCCCAAAGTTGATTATGATATGCAAAGCCAAACAGAAAACATAAATGTTTTTATTATTATTCTTTATGTTGGTTTAAGCACTCTTCGTTACCTACTGGGAACAATCCATATAATGACAGCCACAGATAAGAAATTATTCCTTGCAAAGTGGACAAGTAGAAACTGCTGGAAGAAATAATTTTACACATTCACAATGTGACTAGTAAATGTATGATGAGTTTAAATGTATCCCAATAATCCTTTATGTTTACATTTTGCTGCCATAAAGTTCAATTTTGTTGATACCAAGAAGTATTTGCTTTACATTGGTACATCCTAGCCTTAACTGGTTTTGGCTTTTCAGTTTTAGTCATTTTATTTTGGCATTTGACTCCACACTGGAACCTGTTATGTCATTAAGTCTGCTGTCAACATTCAGGGTTTGAGTACTGAATAGTCCTAATTGCATGAAAATACATTGCTTGTGCATTAAAGTTTTGAAATAGACTTTTTACCTTATTAAGATTCTCCTTGATCTAACTATCAACCGTCATTTTTCTAGATCCTCTAAAAACAAACTCACCGAATCTGTATTCTTTAAGGCTTGAAGTGTCGTGTGACCTATCTTACTATTGAATTATGTATATCAAATTACTCGATTAATGTATGTAATGCTGTGGAAATATCTATCTTTAAGTATGAATTATAGAACACAAGTGTTCAGCTATACTTCCCCAAAGGAATGCTGTTGTCATTAAGGTGATTATGAGACTTTTGACTCTACAATGACTTACACAGATAACACATTCATAAAATTATTTTCCTTACCGGGTAATCCTATTTGGGTAGTGTGTTCTAGATAATTATGCCAAAAATATATATTTACTTAATCAAATGCAAAATCAATTATTGATTAATTGTTTGTATAACTCCAGTGACAAATATTCCATGCTAATTCAACTAAAAATAAGTTGCGGTTTGAGTACATGTTCCAAAGTACGGGTGGTTAATTTAGATTGCCTGTCAGATTTCGGCAGCTTTCAGTACAACAGGTCATTTATTAACCTCTACTGAAGGTTGTTGCAAGTTAATGCTTCCTGCACACAATGGAACATTCGAATTCAAGTCATCGTTCTGACTGGACCTTGCCATGTGATTTAGATTCTAAATTGACAAATATCACAGAATAGTTTTTTCTTACATTTTGGGACATTGTAGACTTGTCGTTGCGGTGGAAGATGGCGTATTGAAGACTTGTCGTTACGGTGGAAGATGGCGCATTGTAGACTTGTTGTGGTGGAAGATGGCGCATTGAAGACTTGTTGCGGTGGAAGATGGCGCATTGAAGACTTGTTGCGGTGGAAGATGGCGCATTGTAGACTTGTTGCGGTGGAAGATGGCGCATTAAAGACTTGTTGCGGTGGAAGATGGCGCATTGAAGACTTGTCGTTACGGTGGAAGATGGCGCATTGATGACTTGTCGTTGCGGTGGAAGATGGCGCATTGAAGATTTGTCGTTACGGTGGAAGATGGCGTATTGAAGACTTGTCGTTACGGTGGAAGATGGGCATTGAAGACTTGTTGCGGTGGAAGATGGCACATTGATGACTTGTCGTTACGGTGGAAGATGGCGCATTGAAGACTTGTCGTTACGGTGGAAGATGGCGCATTGAAGACTTGTTGCGGCGGAAGATGGCGCATTGAAGACTTGTCGTTACGGTGGAAGATGGCGCATTGAAGACTTGTCGTTGCGTCGGAAGATGGCGTATTGAAGACTTGTCGTTGCGGCGGAAGATGGCGTATTGAAGACTTGTCGTTGCGGCGGAAGATGGCGTATTGAAGACTTCTCGTTGCGGCGGAAGATGGCGCATTGAAGACTTGTTGCGTTGGAAGATGGCACATTGAAGACTTGTTGCGTTGGAAGATGGCACATTGAAGACTTGTCGTTGCGGCGGAAGATGGCACATTGAAGACTTGTCGTTGCGGTGGAAGATGGCACATTGAAGACTTGTCGTTGCGGTGGAAGATGGCACATTGAAGACTTGTCGTTGCGGTGGAAGATGGCACATTGAAGACTTGTCGTTACGGTGGAAGATGGCACATTGAAGACTTGTTGCGTTGGAAGATGGCACATTGAAGACTTGTCGTTGCGGCGGAAAATGGCGTATTGAAGACTTGTCGTTGCGGCGGAAGATGGCGTATTGAAGACTTGTCGTTGCGGCGGAAGATGGCGCATTGAAGACTTGTCGTTGCGGTGGAAGATGGCACATTGAAGACTTGTCGTTGCGGTGGAAGATGGCGCATTGAAGACTTGTTGCGTTGGAAGATGGCACATTGAAGACTTGTCGTTGCGGCGGAAGATGGCGTATTGAAGACTTGTCGTTGCGGCGGAAGATGGCGTATTGAAGACTTGTCGTTGCGGCAGAAGATGGCGCATTGAAGACTTGTCGTTGCGGTGGAAGATGGCACATTGAAGACTTGTCGTTGCGGTGGAAGATGGCACATTGAAGACTTGTCGTTGCGGTAGAAGATGGCGCATTGAAGACTTGTCGTTGCGGTGGAAGATGGCACATTGATGACTTGTCGTTGCGGCGGAAGATGGCACATTGTAGACTTGTCGTTGCGGTGGAAGATGGCACATTGAAGACTTGTCGTTGCGGTGGAAGATGGCACATTGAAGACTTGTTGCGTTGGAAGATGGCACATTGAAGACTTGTCGTTGCGGTGGAAGATGGCACATTGAAGACTTGTCGTTACGGTGGAAGATGGCACATTGAAGACTTGTTGCGTTGGAAGATGGCACATTGAAGACTTGTCGTTGCGGCGGAAGATGGCGTATTGAAGACTTGTTGTTGCGGCGGAAGATGGCGTATTGAAGACTTGTCGTTGCGGCGGAAGATGGCGCATTGAAGACTTGTCGTTGCGGTGGAAGATGGCACATTGAAGACTTGTCGTTGCGGTGGAAGATGGCGCATTGAAGACTTGTTGCGTTGGAAGATG
This sequence comes from Mytilisepta virgata, assembly GCA_028015205.1. NCBI lineage: Eukaryota > Metazoa > Mollusca > Bivalvia > Mytilida > Mytilidae > Mytilisepta > Mytilisepta virgata. Next base: position 102,418,190 of record CM051520.1, read on the forward strand.
GCACATTGAAGACTTGTCGTTGCGGCGGAAGATGGCGTATTGAAGACTTGTCGTTGCGGCGGAAGATGGCGTATTGAAGACTTGTCGTTGCGGCGGAAGATGGCGCATTGAAGACTTGTCGTTGCGGTGGAAGATGGCACATTGAAGACTTGTCGTTGCGGTGGAAGATGGCACATTGAAGACTTGTCGTTGCGGTGGAAGATGGCGCATTGAAGACTTGTCGTTGCGGTGGAAGATGGCACATTGATGACTTGTCGTTGCGGCGGAAGATGGCACATTGTAGACTTGTCGTTGCGGTGGAAAATGGCACATTGAAGACTTGTCGTTGCGGTGGAAGATGGCACATTGAAGACTTGTCGTTGCGGTGGAAGATGGCACATTGAAGACTTGTCGTTGCGGTGGAAGATGGCGCATTGAAGACTTGTCGTTGCGGTGGAAGATGGCACATTGAAGACTTGTCGTTGCGGTGGAAGATGGCGCATTGAAGACTTGTCGTTGCAGTGGAAGATGGCACATTGATGACTTGTCGTTGCGGCGGAAGATGGCACATTGTAGACTTGTCGTTGCGGTGGAAGATGGGCATTGAAGACTTGTTGCGTTGGAAGATGGCACATTGAAGACTTGTTGCGTTGGAAGATGGCACATTGAAGACTTGTCGTTACGGTGGAAGATGGGCATTGAAGACTTGTCGTTGCGGTGGAAGATGGCACATTGTAGACTTGTCGTTGCGGTGGAAGATGGCGCATTGAAGACTTGTTGCGTTGGAAGATGGCACATTGAAGACTTGTTGCGTTGGAAGATGGCACATTGAAGACTTGTCGTTGCGGTGGAAGATGGCACATTGTAGACTTGTCGTTGCGGCGGAAGATGGCACATTGAAGACTTGTCGTTGCGGTGGAAGATGGCACATTGTAGACTTGTCGTTGCGGCGGAAGATGGCACATTGAAGACTTGTCGTTGCGGTGGAAGATGGCACATTGTAGACTTGTCGTTGCGGTGGAAGATGGGCATTGAAGACTTGTTGCGTTGGAAGATGGCACATTGAAGACTTGTTGCGTTGGAAGATGGCACATTGAAGACTTGTTGCGTTGGAAGATGGCACATTGAAGACTTGTCGTTGCGGCGGAAGATGGGCATTGAAGACTTGTTGCGTTGGAAGATGGCACATTGAAGACTTGTTGCGTTGGAAGATGGCACATTGAAGACTTGTTGCGTTGGAAGATGGCACATTGAAGACTTGTTGCGTTGGAAGATGGCACATTGAAGACTTGTTGCAGTGGAAGATGGCACATTGTAGACTTGTCGTTGCGGCGGAAGATGGCACATTGAAGACTTGTTGCGTTGGAAGATGGCACATTGAAGAATTGTTGCGTTGGAAGATGGCACATTGAAGACTTGTCGTTGCGGTGGAAGATGGCACATTGTAGACTTGTTGTTGCGGTGGAAGATGGCACATTGAAGACTTGTCGTTGCGGCGGAAGATGGCACATTGTAGACTTGTCGTTGCGGCGGAAGATGGCGCATTGAAGACTTGTCGTTACGGTGGAAGATGGCGCATTGAAGACTTGTCGTTACGGCGGAAGATGGGCATTGTAGACTTGTCGTTGCGGTGGAAGATGGCACATTGTAGACTTGTCGTTGCGGTGGAAGATGGCGCATTGAAGACTTGTCGTTGCGTTGGAAGATGGCACATTGAAGACTTGTCGTTACGGTGGAAGATGGCACATTGATGACTTGTCGTTGCGGTGGAAGATGGCAAATTGAAGACTTGTCGTTACGGCGGAAGATGGCACATTGAAGACTTGTCGTTGCGTTGGAAGATGGCGCATTGAAGATTTGTCGTTGCGTTGGAAGATGGCACATTGAAGATTTGTCGTTACGGTGGAAGATGGCGCATTGAAGACTTGTCGTTACGGTGGAAGATGGCGCATTGAAGACTTGTCGTTGCGTTGGAAGATGGCACATTGAAGACTTGTCGTTGCGGTGGAAGATGGCACATTGAAGACTTGTCGTTACGGCGGAAGATGGCACATTGAAGACTTGTCGTTACGGTGGAAGATGGCGCATTGAAGACTTGTCGTTACGGCGGAAGATGGCACATTGAAGACTTGTCGTTACGGTGGAAGATGGCGCATTGAAGACTTGTCGTTACGGTGGAAGATGGCGCATTGAAGACTTGTCGTTACGGTGGAAGATGGCGCATTGAAGACTTGTCGTTACGGTGGAAGATGGCGCATTGAAGACTTGTCGTTGCGGTGGAAGATGGCACATTGATGACTTGTCGTTGCGGCGGAAGATGGCACATTGATGACTTGTCGTTGCGGTGGAAGATGGCACATTGATGACTTGTCGTTGCGGCGGAAGATGGCACATTGTAGACTTGTCGTTGCGGTGGAAGATGGGCATTGAAGACTTGTTGCGTTGGAAGATGGCACATTGAAGACTTGTTGCGTTGGAAGATGGCACATTGAAGACTTGTCGTTACGGTGGAAGATGGCACATTGATGACTTGTCGTTGCGGTGGAAGATGGCACATTGAAGACTTGTCGTTACGGTGGAAGATGGCACATTGATGACTTGTCGTTGCGGTGGAAGATGGCGCATTGAAGACTTGTCGTTACGGTGGAAGATGGCGCATTGAAGACTTGTCGTTACGGTGGAAGATGGCGCATTGAAGACTTGTCGTTACGGTGGAAGATGGCGCATTGAAGACTTGTCGTTGCAATGGAAGATGGCACATTGATGACTTGTCGTTGCGGTGGAAGATGGCACATTGAAGACTTGTCGTTACGGTGGAAGATGGCACATTGAAGACTTGTCGTTACGGCGGAAGATGGCACATTGAAGACTTGTCGTTGCGTTGGAAGATGGCGCATTGAAGATTTGTCGTTGCGTTGGAAGATGGCACATTGAAGACTTGTCGTTACGGTGGAAGATGGCGCATTGAAGACTTGTCGTTACGGTGGAAGATGGGCATTGAAGACTTGTCGTTGCGTTGGAAGATGGCACATTGAAAACTTGTCGTTGCGGTGGAAGATGGCACATTGAAGACTTGTCGTTACGGTGGAAGATGGCGCATTGAAGACTTGTCGTTACGGCGGAAGATGGCACATTGAAGACTTGTCGTTACGGTGGAAGATGGCGCATTGAAGACTTGTCGTTACGGTGGAAGATGGCGCATTGAAGACTTGTCGTTACGGTGGAAGATGGGCATTGAAGACTTGTCGTTGCGGCGGAAGATGGCACATTGAAGACTTGTCGTTACGGTGGAAGATGGCGCATTGAAGACTTGTCGTTACGGCGGAAGATGGCACATTGAAGACTTGTCGTTACGGTGGAAGATGGCGCATTGAAGACTTGTCGTTACGGTGGAAGATGGCGCATTGAAGACTTGTCGTTACGGTGGAAGATGGCGCATTGAAGACTTGTCGTTACGGTGGAAGATGGCGTATTGAAGACTTGTCGTTGCGGCGGAAGATGGCACATTGATGACTTGTCGTTGCGGTGGAAGATGGCACATTGATGACTTGTCGTTGCGGCGGAAGATTGCACATTGTAGACTTGTCGTTGCGGTGGAAGATGGGCATTGAAGACTTGTTGCGTTGGAAGATGGCACATTGAAGACTTGTTGCGTTGGAAGATGGCACATTGAAGACTTGTCGTTACGGTGGAAGATGGGCATTGAAGACTTGTCGTTGCGGTGGAAGATGGCACATTGTAGACTTGTCGTTGCGGTGGAAGATGGCGCATTGAAGACTTGTTGCGTTGGAAGATGGCACATTGAAGACTTGTTGCGTTGGAAGATGGCACATTGAAGACTTGTCGTTGCGGTGGAAGATGGCACATTGTAGACTTGTCGTTACGGCGGAAGATGGCACATTGAAGACTTGTCGTTACGGTGGAAGATGGCGCATTGAAGACTTGTCGTTACGGTGGAAGATGGCGCATTGAAGACTTGTCGTTACGGTGGAAGATGGCGCAATGAAGACTTGTCGTTACGGTGGAAGATGGCACATTGAAGACTTGTCGTTGCGGTGGAAGATGGCCCATTGATGACTTGTCGTTGCGGCGGAAGATGGCACATTGATGACTTGTCGTTGCGGTGGAAGATGGCACATTGAAGACTTGTCGTTGCGGCGGAAGATGGCACATTGTAGACTTGTCGTTGCGGTGGAAGATGGGCATTGAAGACTTGTTGCGTTGGAAGATGGCACATTGAAGACTTGTTGCGTTGGAAGATGGCACATTGAAGACTTGTCGTTACGGTGGAAGATGGCACATTGATGACTTGTCGTTGCGGTGGAAGATGGCACATTGAAGACTTGTCGTTACGGTGGAAGATGGCACATTGAAGACTTGTCGTTACGGCGGAAGATGGCACATTGAAGATTTGTCGTTGCGTTGGAAGATGGCACATTGAAGACTTGTCGTTACGGTGGAAGATGGCGCATTGAAGACTTGTCGTTACGGTGGAAGATGGGCATTGAAGACTTGTCGTTGCGTTGGAAGATGGCACATTGAAGACTTGTCGTTGCGGTGGAAGATGGCACATTGAAGACTTGTCGTTACGGTGGAAGATGGCACATTAAAGACTTGTCGTTACGGCGGAAGATGGCACATTGAAGACTTGTCGTTACGGTGGAAGATGGCGCATTGAAGACTTGTCGTTACGGTGGAAGATGGGCATTGAAGACTTGTCGTTGCGGCGGAAGATGGCACATTGAAGACTTGTCGTTACGGTGGAAGATGGCGCATTGAAGACTTGTCGTTACGGCGGAAGATGGCACATTGAAGACTTGTCGTTACAGTGGAAGATGGCGCATTGAAGACTTGTCGTTACGGTGGAAGATGGCGCATTGAAGACTTGTCGTTACGGTGGAAGATGGCGCATTGAAGACTTGTCGTTACGGTGGAAGATGGCGTATTGAAGACTTGTCGTTGCGGCGGAAGATGGCACATTGATGACTTGTCGTTGCGGTGGAAGATGGCACATTGATGACTTGTCGTTGCGGCGGAAGATTGCACATTGTAGACTTGTCGTTGCGGTGGAAGATGGGCATTGAAGACTTGTTGCGTTGGAAGATGGCACATTGAAGACTTGTTGCGTTGGAAGATGGCACATTGAAGACTTGTCGTTACGGTGGAAGATGGCACATTGAAGACTTGTCGTTACGGCGGAAGATGACGCATTGAAGACTTGTCGTTACGGTGGAAGATGGCGCATTGAAGACTTGTCGTTACGGTGGAAGATGGCGCATTGAAGACTTGTCGTTACGGTGGAAGATGGCGCATTGAAGACTTGTCGTTACGGTGGAAGATGGCGTATTGAAGACTTGTCGTTGCGGCGGAAGATGGCACATTGATGACTTGTCGTTGCGGTGGAAGATGGCACATTGATGACTTGTCGTTCCGGCGGAAGATTGCACATTGTAGACTTGTCGTTGCGGTGGAAGATGGGCATTGAAGACTTGTTGCGTTGGAAGATGGCACATTGAAGACTTGTTGCGTTGGAAGATGGCACATTGAAGACTTGTCGTTACGGTGGAAGATGGGCATTGAAGACTTGTCGTTGCGGTGGAAGATGGCACATTGTAGACTTGTCGTTGCGGTGGAAGATGGCGCATTGAAGACTTGTTGCGTTGGAAGATGGCACATTGAAGACTTGTTGCGTTGGAAGATGGCACATTGTAGACTTGTCGTTGCGGCGGAAGATGGCACATTGAAGACTTGTCGTTACGGTGGAAGATAGCGCATTGAAGACTTGTCGTTACGGTGGAAGATGGCGCATTGAAGACTTGTCGTTACGGTGGAAGATGGCGCATTGAAGACTTGTCGTTACGGTGGAAGATGGCGCATTGAAGACTTGTCGTTGCGGTGGAAGATGGCACATTGATGACTTGTCGTTGCGGCGGAAGATGGCACATTGATGACTTGTCGTTGCGGTGGAAGATGGCACATTGATGACTTGTCGTTGCGGCGGAAGATGGCACATTGTAGACTTGTCGTTGCGGTGGAAGATGGGCATTGAAGACTTGTTGCGTTGGAAGATGGCACATTGAAGACTTGTTGCGTTGGAAGATGGCACATTGAAGACTTGTTGCGTTGGAAGATGGCACATTGAAGACTTGTTGCGTTGGAAGATGGCACATTGAAGACTTGTTGCGTTGGAAGATGGCACATTGAAGACTTGTTGCGTTGGAAGATGGCACATTGAAGACTTGTTGCAGTGGAAGATGGCACATTGTAGACTTGTCGTTGCGGCGGAAGATGGCACATTGAAGACTTGTTGCGTTGGAAGATGGCACATTGAAGAATTGTTGCGTTGGAAGATGGCACATTGAAGACTTGTCGTTGCGGTGGAAGATGGCACATTGTAGACTTGTTGTTGCGGTGGAAGATGGCACATTGAAGACTTGTCGTTGCGGCGGAAGATGGCACATTGTAGACTTGTCGTTGCGGCGGAAGATGGCGCATTGAAGACTTGTCGTTACGGTGGAAGATGGCGCATTGAAGACTTGTCGTTACGGCGGAAGATGGGCATTGTAGACTTGTCGTTGCGGTGGAAGATGGCACATTGTAGACTTGTCGTTGCGGTGGAAGATGGCGCATTGAAGACTTGTCGTTGCGTTGGAAGATGGCACATTGAAGACTTGTCGTTACGGTGGAAGATGGCACATTGATGACTTGTCGTTGCGGTGGAAGATGGCAAATTGAAGACTTGTCGTTACGGCGGAAGATGGCACATTGAAGACTTGTCGTTGCGTTGGAAGATGGCGCATTGAAGATTTGTCGTTGCATTGGAAGATGGCACATTGAAGATTTGTCGTTACGGTGGAAGATGGCGCATTGAAGACTTGTCGTTACGGTGGAAGATGGCGCATTGAAGACTTGTCGTTGCGTTGGAAGATGGCACATTGAAGACTTGTCGTTGCGGTGGAAGATGGCACATTGAAGACTTGTCGTTACGGCGGAAGATGGCACATTGAAGACTTGTCGTTACGGTGGAAGATGGCGCATTGAAGACTTGTCGTTACGGCGGAAGATGGCACATTGAAGACTTGTCGTTACGGTGGAAGATGGCGCATTGAAGACTTGTCGTTACGGTGGAAGATGGCGCATTGAAGACTTGTCGTTACGGTGGAAGATGGCGCATTGAAGACTTGTCGTTACGGTGGAAGATGGCGCATTGAAGACTTGTCGTTGCGGTGGAAGATGGCACATTGATGACTTGTCGTTGCGGCGGAAGATGGCACATTGATGACTTGTCGTTGCGGTGGAAGATGGCACATTGATGACTTGTCGTTGCGGCGGAAGATGGCACATTGTAGACTTGTCGTTGCGGTGGAAGATGGGCATTGAAGACTTGTTGCGTTGGAAGATGGCACATTGAAGACTTGTTGCGTTGGAAGATGGCACATTGAAGACTTGTCGTTACGGTGGAAGATGGCACATTGATGACTTGTCGTTGCGGTGGAAGATGGCACATTGAAGACTTGTCGTTACGGTGGAAGATGGCACATTGATGACTTGTCGTTGCGGTGGAAGATGGCGCATTGAAGACTTGTCGTTACGGTGGAAGATGGCGCATTGAAGACTTGTCGTTACGGTGGAAGATGGCGCATTGAAGACTTGTCGTTACGGTGGAAGATGGCGCATTGAAGACTTGTCGTTGCAATGGAAGATGGCACATTGATGACTTGTCGTTGCGGTGGAAGATGGCACATTGAAGACTTGTCGTTACGGTGGAAGATGGCACATTGAAGACTTGTCGTTACGGCGGAAGATGGCACATTGAAGACTTGTCGTTGCGTTGGAAGATGGCGCATTGAAGATTTGTCGTTGCGTTGGAAGATGGCACATTGAAGACTTGTCGTTACGGTGGAAGATGGCGCATTGAAGACTTGTCGTTACGGTGGAAGATGGGCATTGAAGACTTGTCGTTGCGTTGGAAGATGGCACATTGAAAACTTGTCGTTGCGGTGGAAGATGGCACATTGAAGACTTGTCGTTACGGTGGAAGATGGCGCATTGAAGACTTGTCGTTACGGCGGAAGATGGCACATTGAAGACTTGTCGTTACGGTGGAAGATGGCGCATTGAAGACTTGTCGTTACGGTGGAAGATGGCGCATTGAAGACTTGTCGTTACGGTGGAAGATGGGCATTGAAGACTTGTCGTTGCGGCGGAAGATGGCACATTGAAGACTTGTCGTTACGGTGGAAGATGGCGCATTGAAGACTTGTCGTTACGGCGGAAGATGGCACATTGAAGACTTGTCGTTACGGTGGAAGATGGCGCATTGAAGACTTGTCGTTACGGTGGAAGATGGCGCATTGAAGACTTGTCGTTACGGTGGAAGATGGCGCATTGAAGACTTGTCGTTACGGTGGAAGATGGCGTATTGAAGACTTGTCGTTGCGGCGGAAGATGGCACATTGATGACTTGTCGTTGCGGTGGAAGATGGCACATTGATGACTTGTCGTTGCGGCGGAAGATTGCACATTGTAGACTTGTCGTTGCGGTGGAAGATGGGCATTGAAGACTTGTTGCGTTGGAAGATGGCACATTGAAGACTTGTTGCGTTGGAAGATGGCACATTGAAGACTTGTCGTTACGGTGGAAGATGGGCATTGAAGACTTGTCGTTGCGGTGGAAGATGGCACATTGTAGACTTGTCGTTGCGGTGGAAGATGGCGCATTGAAGACTTGTTGCGTTGGAAGATGGCACATTGAAGACTTGTTGCGTTGGAAGATGGCACATTGAAGACTTGTCGTTGCGGTGGAAGATGGCACATTGTAGACTTGTCGTTACGGCGGAAGATGGCACATTGAAGACTTGTCGTTACGGTGGAAGATGGCGCATTGAAGACTTGTCGTTACGGTGGAAGATGGCGCATTGAAGACTTGTCGTTACGGTGGAAGATGGCGCAATGAAGACTTGTCGTTACGGTGGAAGATGGCACATTGAAGACTTGTCGTTGCGGTGGAAGATGGCCCATTGATGACTTGTCGTTGCGGCGGAAGATGGCACATTGATGACTTGTCGTTGCGGTGGAAGATGGCACATTGAAGACTTGTCGTTGCGGCGGAAGATGGCACATTGTAGACTTGTCGTTGCGGTGGAAGATGGGCATTGAAGACTTGTTGCGTTGGAAGATGGCACATTGAAGACTTGTTGCGTTGGAAGATGGCACATTGAAGACTTGTCGTTACGGTGGAAGATGGCACATTGATGACTTGTCGTTGCGGTGGAAGATGGCACATTGAAGACTTGTCGTTACGGTGGAAGATGGCACATTGAAGACTTGTCGTTACGGCGGAAGATGGCACATTGAAGATTTGTCGTTGCGTTGGAAGATGGCACATTGAAGACTTGTCGTTACGGTGGAAGATGGCGCATTGAAGACTTGTCGTTACGGTGGAAGATGGGCATTGAAGACTTGTCGTTGCGTTGGAAGATGGCACATTGAAGACTTGTCGTTGCGGTGGAAGATGGCACATTGAAGACTTGTCGTTACGGTGGAAGATGGCACATTAAAGACTTGTCGTTACGGCGGAAGATGGCACATTGAAGACTTGTCGTTACGGTGGAAGATGGCGCATTGAAGACTTGTCGTTACGGTGGAAGATGGGCATTGAAGACTTGTCGTTGCGGCGGAAGATGGCACATTGAAGACTTGTCGTTACGGTGGAAGATGGCGCATTGAAGACTTGTCGTTACGGCGGAAGATGGCACATTGAAGACTTGTCGTTACAGTGGAAGATGGCGCATTGAAGACTTGTCGTTACGGTGGAAGATGGCGCATTGAAGACTTGTCGTTACGGTGGAAGATGGCGCATTGAAGACTTGTCGTTACGGTGGAAGATGGCGTATTGAAGACTTGTCGTTGCGGCGGAAGATGGCACATTGATGACTTGTCGTTGCGGTGGAAGATGGCACATTGATGACTTGTCGTTGCGGCGGAAGATTGCACATTGTAGACTTGTCGTTGCGGTGGAAGATGGGCATTGAAGACTTGTTGCGTTGGAAGATGGCACATTGAAGACTTGTTGCGTTGGAAGATGGCACATTGAAGACTTGTCGTTACGGTGGAAGATGGCACATTGAAGACTTGTCGTTACGGCGGAAGATGACGCATTGAAGACTTGTCGTTACGGTGGAAGATGGCGCATTGAAGACTTGTCGTTACGGTGGAAGATGGCGCATTGAAGACTTGTCGTTACGGTGGAAGATGGCGCATTGAAGACTTGTCGTTACGGTGGAAGATGGCGTATTGAAGACTTGTCGTTGCGGCGGAAGATGGCACATTGATGACTTGTCGTTGCGGTGGAAGATGGCACATTGATGACTTGTCGTTCCGGCGGAAGATTGCACATTGTAGACTTGTCGTTGCGGTGGAAGATGGGCATTGAAGACTTGTTGCGTTGGAAGATGGCACATTGAAGACTTGTTGCGTTGGAAGATGGCACATTGAAGACTTGTCGTTACGGTGGAAGATGGGCATTGAAGACTTGTCGTTGCGGTGGAAGATGGCACATTGTAGACTTGTCGTTGCGGTGGAAGATGGCGCATTGAAGACTTGTTGCGTTGGAAGATGGCACATTGAAGACTTGTTGCGTTGGAAGATGGCACATTGTAGACTTGTCGTTGCGGCGGAAGATGGCACATTGAAGACTTGTCGTTACGGTGGAAGATAGCGCATTGAAGACTTGTCGTTACGGTGGAAGATGGCGCATTGAAGACTTGTCGTTACGGTGGAAGATGGCGCATTGAAGACTTGTCGTTACGGTGGAAGATGGCGCATTGAAGACTTGTCGTTGCGGTGGAAGATGGCACATTGATGACTTGTCGTTGCGGCGGAAGATGGCACATTGATGACTTGTCGTTGCGGTGGAAGATGGCACATTGATGACTTGTCGTTGCGGCGGAAGATGGCACATTGTAGACTTGTCGTTGCGGTGGAAGATGGGCATTGAAGACTTGTTGCGTTGGAAGATGGCACATTGAAGACTTGTTGCGTTGGAAGATGGCACATTGAAGACTTGTTGCGTTGGAAGATGGCACATTGAAGACTTGTCGTTGCGGTGGAAGATGGCACATTGTAGACTTGTCGTTGCGGTGGAAGATGGCACATTGAAGACTTGTCGTTGCGGCGGAAGATGGCACATTGTAGACTTGTCGTTGCGGCGGAAGATGGCGCATTGAAGACTTGTCGTTACGGTGTAAGATGGCGCATTGAAGACTTGTCCTTACGGCGGAAGATGGGCATTGAAGACTTGTCGTTGCGGTGGAAGATGGCACATTGTAGACTTGTCGTTGCGGTGGAAGATGGCACATTGAAGACTTGTCGTTACGGCGGAAGATGGCACATTGAAGACTTGTCGTTACAGTGGAAGATGGCGCATTGAAGACTTGTCGTTACGGTGGAAGATGGCGCATTGAAGACTTGTCGTTACGGTGGAAGATGGCGCATTGAAGACTTGTCGTTACGGTGGAAGATGGCGTATTGAAGACTTGTCGTTGCGGCGGAAGATGGCACATTGATGACTTGTCGTTGCGGTGGAAGATGGCACATTGATGACTTGTCGTTGCGGCGGAAGATTGCACATTGTAGACTTGTCGTTGCGGTGGAAGATGGGCATTGAAGACTTGTTGCGTTGGAAGATGGCACATTGAAGACTTGTTGCGTTGGAAGATGGCACATTGAAGACTTGTCGTTACGGTGGAAGATGGCACATTGAAGACTTGTCGTTACGGCGGAAGATGACGCATTGAAGACTTGTCGTTACGGTGGAAGATGGCGCATTGAAGACTTGTCGTTACGGTGGAAGATGGCGCATTGAAGACTTGTCGTTACGGTGGAAGATGGCGCATTGAAGACTTGTCGTTACGGTGGAAGATGGCGTATTGAAGACTTGTCGTTGCGGCGGAAGATGGCACATTGATGACTTGTCGTTGCGGTGGAAGATGGCACATTGATGACTTGTCGTTGCGGCGGAAGATTGCACATTGTAGACTTGTCGTTGCGGTGGAAGATGGGCATTGAAGACTTGTTGCGTTGGAAGATGGCACATTGAAGACTTGTTGCGTTGGAAGATGGCACATTGAAGACTTGTCGTTACGGTGGAAAATGGGCATTGAAGACTTGTCGTTGCGGTGGAAGATGGCACATTGAAGACTTGTCGTTGCGGCGGAAGATGGCACATTGAAGACTTGTCGTTAAGGTGGAAGATGGCGTATTGAAGACTTGTCGTTGCGGTGGAAGATGGCACATTGAAGACTTGTCGTTACGGTGGAAGATGGCGTATTGAAGACTTGTCGTTGCGGTGGAAGATGGCACATTGATGACTTGTCGTTGCGGTGGAAGATGGCACATTGTAGACTTGTCGTTGCGGCGGAAGATGGCACATTGAAGACTTGTTGCGTTGGAAGATGGCACATTGAAGACTTGTCGTTGCGGTGGAAGATGGCACATTGTAGACTTGTCGTTGCGGCGGAAGATGGCACATTGAAGACTTGTCGTTGCGGTGGAAGATGGCACATTGTAGACTTGTCGTTGCGGCGGAAGATGGCACATTGAAGACTTGTCGTTGCGGTGGAAGATGGCACATTGTAGACTTGTCGTTGCGGTGGAAGATGGGCATTGAAGACTTGTTGCGTTGGAAGATGGCACATTGAAGACTTGTTGCGTTGGAAGATGGCACATTGAAGACTTGTCGTTACGGTGGAAGATGGGCATTGAAGACTTGTCGTTGCGGTGGAAGATGGCACATTGTAGACTTGTCGTTGCGGTGGAAGATGGCGCATTGAAGACTTGTTGCGTTGGAAGATGGCACATTGAAGACTTGTTGCGTTGGAAGATGGCACATTGAAGACTTGTCGTTGCGGTGGAAGATGGCACATTGTAGACTTGTCGTTGCGGCGGAAGATGGCACATTGAAGACTTGTCGTTGCGGTGGAAGATGGCACATTGTAGATTTGTCGTTGCGGCGGAAGATGGCACATTGAAGACTTGTCGTTGCGGTGGAAGATGGCACATTGTAGACTTGTCGTTGCGGTGGAAGATGGGCATTGAAGACTTGTTGCGTTGGAAGATGGCACATTGAAGACTTGTTGCGTTGGAAGATGGCACATTGAAGACTTGTTGCGTTGGAAGATGGCACATTGAAGACTTGTCGTTGCGGCGGAAGATGGGCATTGAAGACTTGTTGCGTTGGAAGATGGCACATTGAAGACTTGTTGCGTTGGAAGATGGCACATTGAAGACTTGTTGCGTTGGAAGATGGCACATTGAAGACTTGTTGCGTTGAAAGATGGCACATTGAAGACTTGTTGCGTTGGAAGATGGCACATTGTAGACTTGTCGTTACGGTGGAAGATGGCACATTGAAGACTTGTCGTTACGGTGGAAGATGGCACATTGAAGACTTGTCGTTACGGCGGAAGATGGCACATTGAAGACATGTCGTTACGGTGGAAGATGGGCATTGAAGACTTGTTGTTGCGGCGGAAGATGGCGCATTGAAGACTTGTCGTTGCGGTGGAAGATGGCACATTGAAGACTTGTTGCGTTGGAAGATGGCACATTGAAGACTTGTTGCGTTGGAAGATGGCACATTGAAGACTTGTCGTTACGGTGGAAGATGGCGCATTGAAGACTTGTCGTTACGGTGGAAAATGGGCATTGAAGACTTGTCGTTGCGGTGGAAGATGGCACATTGAAGACTTGTCGTTGCGGCGGAAGATGGCACATTGAAGACTTGTCGTTAAGGTGGAAGATGGCGTATTGAAGACTTGTCGTTGCGGTGGAAGATGGCACATTGAAGACTTGTCGTTACGGTGGAAGATGGCGTATTGAAGACTTGTCGTTGCGGTGGAAGATGGCACATTGATGACTTGTCGTTGCGGTGGAAGATGGCACATTGTAGACTTGTCGTTGCGGCGGAAGATGGCACATTGAAGACTTGTTGCGTTGGAAGATGGCACATTGAAGACTTGTCGTTGCGGTGGAAGATGGCACATTGTAGACTTGTCGTTGCGGCGGAAGATGGCACATTGAAGACTTGTCGTTGCGGTGGAAGATGGCACATTGTAGACTTGTCGTTGCGGCGGAAGATGGCACATTGAAGACTTGTCGTTGCGGTGGAAGATGGCACATTGTAGACTTGTCGTTGCGGTGGAAGATGGGCATTGAAGACTTGTTGCGTTGGAAGATGGCACATTGAAGACTTGTTGCGTTGGAAGATGGCACATTGAAGACTTGTTGCGTTGGAAGATGGCACATTGAAGACTTGTCGTTGCGGCGGAAGATGGGCATTGAAGACTTGTTGCGTTGGAAGATGGCACATTGAAGACTTGTTGCGTTGGAAGATGGCACATTGAAGACTTGTTGCGTTGGAAGATGGCACATTGAAGACTTGTTGCGTTGAAAGATGGCACATTGAAGACTTGTTGCGTTGGAAGATGGCACATTGTAGACTTGTCGTTGCGGCGGAAGATGGCACATTGAAGACTTGTTGCGTTGGAAGATGGCACATTGAAGACTTGTTGCGTTGGAAGATGGCACATTGAAGACTTGTCGTTGCAGTGGAAGATGGCACATTGTAGACTTGTCGTTGCGGTGGAAGATGGCACATTGAAGACTTGTCGTTGCGGCGGAACATGGCACATTGTAGACTTCTCGTTGCGGCGGAAGATGGCGCATTGAAGACTTGTCGTTACGGTGGAAGATGGCGCATTGAAGACTTGTCGTTACGGCGGAAGATGGGCATTGAAGACTTGTCGTTGCGGTGGAAGATGGCACATTGTAGACTTGTCGTTGCGGTGGAAGATGGCGCATTGAAGACTTGTCGTTGCGTTGGAAGATGGCACATTGAAGACTTGTCGTTACGGTGGAAGATGGCACATTGATGACTTGTCGTTGCGGTGGAAGATGGCACATTGAAGACTTGTCGTTACGGTGGAAGATGGCACATTGAAGACTTGTCGTTACGGCGGAAGATGGCACATTGAAGACTTGTCGTTACGATGGAAGATGGCACATTGAAGACTTGTCGTTGCGTTGGAAGATGGCACATTGAAGACTTGTCGTTACGGTGGAAGATGGGCATTGAAGACTTGTTGTTGCGGCGGAAGATGGCGCATTGAAGACTTGTCGTTGCGGTGGAAGATGGCACATTGAAGACTTGTTGCGTTGGAAGATGGCACATTGAAGACTTGTTGCGTTGGAAGATGGCACATTGAAGACTTGTCGTTACGGTGGAAGATGGCGCATTGAAGACTTGTCGTTACGGTGGAAGATGGGCATTGAAGACTTGTCGTTGCGGTGGAAGATGGCACATTGAAGACTTGTCGTTGCGGCGGAAGATGGCACATTGAAGACTTGTCGTTAAGGTGGAAGATGGCGTATTGAAGACTTGTCGTTGCGGTGGAAGATGGCACATTGAAGACTTGTCGTTACGGTGGAAGATGGCGTATTGAAGACTTGTCGTTGCGGTGGAAGATGGCACATTGATGACTTGTCGTTGCGGTGGAAGATGGCACATTGTAGACTTGTCGTTGCGGCGGAAGATGGCACATTGAAGACTTGTCGTTACGGTGGAAGATGGCACATTGAAGACTTGTCGTTACGGTGGAAGATGGCACATTGAAGACTTGTCGTTGCGGCGGAAGATGGCACATTGAAGACTTGTCGTTGCGGTGGAAGATGGCACATTGAAGACTTGTTGCGTTGGAAGATGGCACATTGAAGACTTGTCGTTGCTGTGGAAGATGGCACATTGTAGACTTGTCGTTGCGGTGGAAGATGGCACATTGAAAACTTGTCGTTGCGGCGGAAGATGGCACATTGTAGACTTCTCGTTGCGGCGGAAGATGGCGCATTGAAGACTTGTCGTTACGGTGGAAGATGGCGCATTGAAGACTTGTCGTTACGGCGGAAGATGGGCATTGAAGACTTGTCGTTGCGGTGGAAGATGGCACATTGTAGACTTGTCGTTGCGGTGGAAGATGGCGCATTGAAGACTTGTCGTTGCGTTGGAAGATGGCACATTGAAGACTTGTCGTTACGGTGGAAGATGGCACATTGATGACTTGTCGTTGCGGTGGAAGATGGCACATTGAAGACTTGTCGTTACGGTGGAAGATGGCACATTGAAGACTTGTCGTTACGGCGGAAGATGGCACATTGAAGACTTGTCGTTACGGTGGAAGATGGCACATTGAAGACTTGTCGTTGCGTTGGAAGATGGCACATTGAAGACTTGTCGTTACGGTGGAAGATGGGCATTGAAGACTTGTTGTTGCGGCGGAAGATGGCGCATTGAAGACTTGTCGTTGCGGTGGAAGATGGCACATTCAAGACTTGTTGCGTTGGAAGATGGCACATTGAAGACTTGTTGCGTCGGAAGATGGCACATTGAAGACTTGTCGTTACGGTGGAAGATGGCGCATTGAAGACTTGTCGTTACGGTGGAAGATGGGCATTGAAGACTTGTCGTTGCGGTGGAAGATGGCACATTGAAGACTTGTCGTAGCGGCGGAAGATGGCACATTGAAGACTTGTCGTTAAGGTGGAAGATGGCGTATTGAAGACTTGTCGTTGCGGTGGAAGATGGCACATTGAAGACTTGTCGTTACGGTGGAAGATGGCGTATTGAAGACTTGTCGTTGCGGTGGAAGATGGCACATTGATGACTTGTCGTTGCGGTGGAAGATGGCACATTGTAGACTTGTCGTTGCGGCGGAAGATGGCACATTGAAGACTTGTCGTTACGGTGGAAGATGGCACATTGAAGACTTGTCGTTACGGTGGAAGATGGCACATTGAAGACTTGTCGTTGCGGTGGAAGATGGCACATTGAAGACTTGTTGCGTTGGAAGATGGCACATTGAAGACTTGTCGTTACGGCGGAAGATGGGCATTGAAGACTTGTCGTTGCGGCGGAAGATGGCACATTGAAAACTTGTCGTTACGGTGGAAGATGGCACATTGAAGACTTGTCGTTGCGTTGGAAGATGGCGCATTGAAGACTTATCGTTACGGTGGAAGATGGCGCATTGAAGACTTGTCGTTACGGTGGAAGATGGCGCATTGAAGACTTGTCGTTGCGGCGGAAGATGGCGTATTGAAGACTTGTCGTTACGGTGGAAGATGGGCATTGAAGACTTGTCGTTGCGGCGGAAGATGGCGTATTGAAGACTTGTCGTTACGGTGGAAGATGGGCATTGAAGACTTGTCGTTGCGGTGGAAGATGGCACATTGAAGATTTGTCGTTGCGTTGGAAGATGGCACATTGAAGACTTGTCGTTGCGGCGGAAGATGGCGCATTGAAGACTTGTCATTACGGCGGAAGATGGGCATTGAAGACTTGTCGTTGCGGTGGAAGATGGCGTATTGAAGACTTGTCGTTACGGTGGAAGATGGGCATTGAAGACTTGTCGTTGCGGTGGAAGATGGCGTATTGAAGACTTGTCGTTGCGGTGGAAGATGGCACATTGAAGACTTGTCGTTACGGTGGAAGATGGCACATTGAAGATTTGTCGTTGCGGCGGAAGATGGCACATTGAAGATTTGTCGTTGCGGCGGAAGATGGCGCATTGAAGACTTGTCGTTACGGCGGAAGATGGGCATTGAAGACTTGTCGTTACGGTGGAAGATGGCGCATTGAAGACTTGTCGTTGCGGCGGAAGATGGCGTATTGAAGACTTGTCGTTACGGCGGAAGATGGCGCATTGAAGACTTGTCGTTACGGTGGAAGATGGCGCATTGAAGACTTGTCGTTACGGCGGAAGATGGCGTATTGAAGACTTGTCGTTACGGTGGAAGATGGGCATTGAAGACTTGTCGTTACGGTGGAAGATGGCGCATTGAAGACTTGTTGCGGTGGAAGATGGCACATTGTAGACTTGTCGTTACGGTGGAAGATGGCGCATTGAAGACTTGTCGTTGCGTTGGAAGATGGCACATTGAAGACTTGTCGTTACGGTGGAAGATGGGCATTGAAGACTTGTCGTTGCGGTGGAAGATGGCGTATTGAAGACTTGTCGTTACGGTGGAAGATGGCACATTGTAGACTTGTCGTTGCGGCGGAAGATGGCGCATTGAAGACTTGTTGCGGTGGAAGATGGCACATTGTAGACTTGTCGTTACGGTGGAAGATGGCGCATTGAAGACTTGCCGTTGCGTTGGAAGATGGCACATTGAAGACTTGTCGTTACGGTGGAAGATGGCGCATTGAAGACTTGTCGTTGCGTTGGAAGATGGCACATTGAAGACTTGTCGTTACGGTGGAAGATGGGCATTGAAGACTTGTTGTTGCGGCGGAAGATGGCGCATTGAAGACTTGTCGTTGCGGTGGAAGATGGCACATTGAAGACTTGTTGCGTTGGAAGATGGCACATTGAAGACTTGTTGCGTTGGAAGATGGCACATTGAAGACTTGTCGTTACGGTGGAAGATGGCGCATTGAAGACTTGTCGTTACGGTGGAAGATGGGCATTGAAGACTTGTCGTTGCGGTGGAAGATGGCGCATTGAAGACTTGTCGTTGCGGCGGAAGATGGCGCATTGAAGACTTGTCGTTGCGGTGGAAGATGGCACATTGAAGACTTGTCGTTACGGTGGAAGATGGCACATTGATGACTTGTCGTTGCAGTGGAAGATAGCACATTGAAGACTTGTCGTTGCGGTGGAAGATGGCACATTGAAGACTTGTCGTTACGGTGGAAGATGGCGTATTGAAGACTTGTCGTTGCGGTGGAAGATGGCACATTGATGACTTGTCGTTGCGGTGGAAGATGGCACATTGTAGACTTGTCGTCGCGGCGGAAGATGGCACATTGAAGACTTGTCGTTACGGTGGAAGATGGCACATTGAAGACTTGTCGTTACGGTGGAAGATGGCACATTGAAGACTTGTCGTTGCGGCGGAAGATGGCGCATTGAAGACTTGTCGTTGCGGTGGAAGATGGCACATTGAAGACTTGTTGCGTTGGAAGATGGCGCATTGAAGACTTGTCGTTACGGTGGAAGATGGCGCATTGAAGACTTGTCGTTACGGTGGAAGATGGCGCATTGAAAACTTGTCGTTGCGGCGGAAGATGGCGTATTGAAGACTTGTCGTTACGTTGGAAGATGGGCATTGAAGACTTGTCGTTGCGGCGGAAGATGGCGTATTGAAGACTTGTCGTTACGGTGGAAGATGGGCATTGAAGACTTGTCGTTGCGGTGGAAGATGGCACATTGAAGATTTGTCGTTGCGTTGGAAAATGGCACATTGAAGACTTGTCGTTGCGGCGGAAGATGGCGCATTGAAGACTTGTCGTTACGGCGGAAGATGGGCATTGAAGACTTGTCGTTGCGGTGGAAGATGGCGTATTGAAGACTTGTCGTTACGGTGGAAGATGGGCATTGAAGACTTGTCGTTGCGGTGGAAGATGGCGTATTGAAGACTTGTCGTTACGGTGGAAGATGGCACATTGTAGACTTGTCGTTGCGGCGGAAGATGGCGCATTGAAGACTTGTTGCGGTGGAAGATGGCACATTGTAGACTTGTCGTTACGGTGGAAGATGGCGCATTGAAGACTTGTCGTTGCGGTGGAAGATGGCACATTGAAGACTTGTCGTTACGGTGGAAGATGGCGCATTGAAGACTTGTCGTTGCGTTGGAAGATGGCACATTGAAGACTTGTCGTTACGGTGGAAGATGGGCATTGAAGACTTGTTGTTGCGGCGGAAGATGGCGCATTGAAGACTTGTCGTTGCGGTGGAAGATGGCACATTGAAGACTTGTTGCGTTGGAAGATGGCACATTGAAGACTTGTTGCGTTGGAAGATGGCACATTGAAGACTTGTCGTTACGGTGGAAGATGGCGCATTGAAGACTTGTCGTTACGGTGGAAGATGGGCATTGAAGACTTGTCGTTGCGGTGGAAGATGGCACATTGAAGACTTGTCGTTGCGGCGGAAGATGGCGCATTGAAGACTTGTCGTTGCGGTGGAAGATGGCACATTAAAGACTTGTCGTTACGGTGGAAGATGGCACATTGATGACTTGTCGTTGCGGTGGAAGATGGCACATTGAAGACTTGTCGTTACGGTGGAAGATGGCGTATTGAAGACTTGTCGTTGCGGTGGAAGATGGCACATTGATGACTTGTCGTTGCGGTGGAAGATGGCACATTGTAGACTTGTCGTTGCGGCGGAAGATGGCACATTGAAGACTTGTCGTTACGGTGGAAGATGGCACATTGAAGACTTGTGGTTACGGTGGAAGATGGCACATTGAAGACTTGTCGTTGCGGCGGAAGATGGCACATTGAAGACTTGTCGTTGCGGTGGAAGATGGCACATTGAAGACTTGTTGCGTTGGAAGATGGCACATTGAAGACTTGTCGTTACGGCGGAAGATGGGCATTGAAGACTTGTCGTTGCAGCGGAAGATGGCACATTGAATACTTGTCGTTACGGTGGAAGATGGCACATTGAAGACTTGTCGTTGCGTTGGAAGATGGCGCATTGAAGACTTATCGTTACGGTGGAAGATGGCGCATTGAAGACTTGTCGTTACGGTGGAAGATGGCGCATTGAAGACTTGTCGTTGCGGCGGAAGATGGCGTATTGAAGACTTGTCGTTACGGTGGAAGATGGGCATTGAAGACTTGTCGTTGCGGCGGAAGATGGCGTATTGAAGACTTGTCGTTACGGTGGAAGATGGGCATTGAAGACTTGTCGTTGCGGTGGAAGATGGCACATTGAAGATTTGTCGTTGCGTTGGAAGATGGCACATTGAAGACTTGTCGTTGCGGCGGAAGATGGCGCATTCAAGACTTGTCATTACGGCGGAAGATGGGCATTGAAGACTTGTCGTTGCGGTGGAAGATGGCGTATTGAAGACTTGTCGTTGCGGTGGAAGATGGGCATTGAAGACTTGTCGTTACGGTGGAAGATGGCGCATTGAAGACTTGTCGTTGCGGCAGAAGATGGCGTATTGAAGACTTGTCGTTACGGCGGAAGATGGCGCATTGAAGACTTGTCGTTACGGTGGAAGATGGCGCATTGAAGACTTGTCGTTACGGCGGAAGATGGCGTATTGAAGACTTGTCGTTACGGTGGAAGATGGGCATTGAAGACTTGTCGTTACGGTGGAAGATGGCGCATTGAAGACTTGTTGCGGTGGAAGATGGCACATTGTAGACTTGTCGTTACGGTGGAAGATGGCGCATTGAAGACTTGTCGTTGCGTTGGAAGATGGCACATTGAAGACTTGTCGTTACGATGGAAGATGGGCATTGAAGACTTGTCGTTGCGGTGGAAGATGGCGTATTGAAGACTTGTCGTTACGGTGGAAGATGGCACATTGTAGACTTGTCGTTGCGGCGGAAGATGGCGCATTGAAGACTTGTTGCGGTGGAAGATGGCACATTGTAGACTTGTCGTTACGGTGGAAGATGGCGCATTGAAGACTTGTCGTTGCGTTGGAAGATGGCACATTGAAGACTTGTCGTTACGGTGGAAGATGGCGCATTGAAGACTTGTCGTTGCGTTGGAAGATGGCACATTGAAGACTTGTCGTTACGGTGGAAGATGGGCATTGAAGACTTGTTGTTGCGGCGGAAGATGGCGCATTGAAGACTTGTCGTTGCGGTGGAAGATGGCACATTGAAGACTTGTTGCGTTGGAAGATGGCACATTGAAGACTTGTTGCGTTGGAAGATGGCACATTGAAGACTTGTCATTACGGCGGAAGATGGCGCATTGAAGACTTGTCATTACGGCGGAAGATGGGCATTGAAGACTTGTCGTTGCGGTGGAAGATGGCGTATTGAAGACTTGTCGTTACGGTGGAAGATGGCGCATTGAAGACTTGTCGTTACGGTGGAAGATGGGCATTGAAGACTTGTCGTTGCGGTGGAAGATGGCGCATTGAAGACTTGTCATTACGGCGGAAAATGGGCATTGAAGACTTGTCATTACGGCGGAAGATGGGCATTGAAGACTTGTCGTTGCGGTGGAAGATGGCGTATTGAAGACTTGTCGTTGCGGTGGAAGATGGCGTATTGAAGACTTGTCGTTGCGGCGGAAGATGGCGCATTGAAGACTTGTCATTACGGCGGAAGATGGGCATTGAAGACTTGTCGTTGCGGTGGAAGATGGCGTATTGAAGACTTGTCGTTACGGTGGAAGATGGCGCATTGAAGACTTGTCGTTACGGTGGAAGATGGGCATTGAAGACTTGTCGTTGCGGTGGAAGATGGCGCATTGAAGACTTGTCGTTGCGGCGGAAGATGGCGCATTGAAGACTTGTCGTTGCGGTGGAAGATGGCACATTGAAGACTTGTCGTTACGGTGGAAGATGGCACATTGATGACTTGTCGTTGCGGTGGAAGATGGCGCATTGAAGACTTCTCGTTGCGGTGGAAGATGGCACATTGAAGACTTGTCGTTACGGTGGAAGATGGCGTATTGAAGACTTGTCGTTGCGGTGGAAGATGGCACATTGTAGACTTGTCGTTGCGGCGAAAGATGGCACATTGAAGACTTGTCGTTACGGTGGAAGATGGCACATTGAAGACTTGTCGTTACGGTGGAAGATGGCACATTGAAGACTTGTCGTTGCGGCGGAAGATGGCGCATTGAAGACTTGTTGCGTTGGAAGATGGAGCATTGAAGACTTGTTGCGTTGGAAGATGGAGCATTGAAGACTTGTCGTTGCGGTGGAAGATGGCACATTGAAGACTTGTTGCGTTGGAAGATGGCACATTGAAGACTTGTCGTTACGGTGGAAGATGGCACATTGAAGACTTGTCGTTACGGTGGAAGATGGCACATTGAAGACTTGTCGTTGCATTGGAAGATGGCGCATTGAAGACTTGTCGTTGCAGTGGAAGATAGCGCATTGAAGACTTGTCGTTGCATTGGAAGATGGCACATTGATGACTTGTCGTTGCAGTGGAAGATAGCGCATTGAAGACTTGTCGTTGCGGTGGAAGATGGCACATTGAAGACTTGTCGTTACGGTGGAAGATGGCGTATTGAAGACTTGTCGTTGCGGTGGAAGATGGCACATTGATGACTTGTCGTTGCGGTGGAAGATGGCACATTGTAGACTTGTCGTCGCGGCGGAAGATGGCACATTGAAGACTTGTCGTTACGGTGGAAGATGGCACATTGAAGACTTGTCGTTACGGTTGAAGATGGCACATTGAAGACTTGTCGTTGCGGCGGAAGATGGCGCATTGAAGACTTGTCGTTGCGGTGGAAGATGGCACATTGAAGACTTGTTGCGTTGGAAGATGGCGCATTGAAGACTTGTCGTTACGGTGGAAGATGGCGCATTGAAGACTTGTCGTTACGGTGGAAGATGGCGCATTGAAAACTTGTCGTTGCGGCGGAAGATGGCGTATTGAAGACTTGTCGTTACGTTGGAAGATGGGCATTGAAGACTTGTCGTTGCGGTGGAAGATGGCGTATTGAAGACTTGTCGTTACGGTGGAAGATGGCACATTGTAGACTTGTCGTTGCGGCGGAAGATGGCGCATTGAAGACTTGTTGCGGTGGAAGATGGCACATTGTAGACTTGTCGTTACGGTGGAAGATGGCGCATTGAAGACTTGTCGTTGCGTTGGAAGATGGCACATTGAAGACTTGTCGTTACGGTCGAAGATGGCGCATTGAAGACTTGTCGTTGCGTTGGAAGATGGCACATTGAAGACTTGTCGTTACAGTGGAAGATGGGCATTGAAGACTTGTTGTTGCGGCGGAAGATGGCGCATTGAAGACTTGTCGTTGCGGTGGAAGATGGCACATTAAAGACTTGTTGCGTTGGAAGATGGCACATTGAAGACTTGTTGCGTTGGAAGATGGCACATTGAAGACTTGTCGTTACGGTGGAAGATGGCGCATTGAAGACTTGTCATTACGGTGGAAGATGGGCATTGAAGACTTGTCGTTGCGGTGGAAGATGGCGCATTGAAGACTTGTCGTTGCGGCGGAAGATGGCGCATTGAAGACTTGTCGTTGCGGTGGAAGATGGCACATTGAAGACTTGTCGTTACGGTGGAAGATGGCACATTGATGACTTGTCGTTGCGGTGGAAGATGGCGCATTGAAGACTTGTCGTTGCGGTGGAAGATGGCACATTGAAGACTTGTCGTTACGGTGGAAGATGGCGTATTGAAGACTTGTCGTTGCGGTGGAAGATGGCACATTGTAGACTTGTCGTTGCGGCGGAAGATGGCACATTGAAGACTTGTCGTTACAAGGGAAGATGGCACATTGAAGACTTGTCGTTACGGTGGAAGATGGCACATTGAAGACTTGTCGTTGCGGCGGAAGATGGCGCATTGAAGACTTGTCGTTGCGGTGGAAGATGGCACATTGAAGACTTGTTGCGTTGGAAGATGGAGCATTGAAGACTTGTCGTTGCGGTGGAAGATGGCACATTGAAGACTTGTTGCGTTGGAAGATGGCACATTGAAGACTTGTCGTTACGGTGGAAGATGGCACATTGAAGACTTGTCGTTACGGTGGAAGATGGCACATTGAAGACTTGTCGTTGCATTGGAAGATGGCGCATTGAAGACTTGTCGTTACGGTGGAAGATGGCACATTGATGACTTGTCGTTGCAGTGGAAGATAGCGCATTGAAGACTTGTCGTTGCGGTGGAAGATGGCACATTGAAGACTTGTCGTTACGGTGGAAGATGGCGTATTGAAGACTTGTCGTTGCGGTGGAAGATGGCACATTGATGACTTGTCGTTGCGGTGGAAGATGGCACATTGTAGACTTGTCGTCGCGGCGGAAGATGGCACATTGAAGACTTGTCGTTACGGTGGAAGATGGCACATTGAAGACTTGTCGTTACGGTGGAAGATGGCACATTGAAGACTTGTCGTTGCGGCGGAAGATGGCGCATTGAAGACTTGTCGTTGCGGTGGAAGATGGCACATTGAAGACTTGTTGCGTTGGAAGATGCCGCATTGAAGACTTGTCGTTACGGTGGAAGATGGCGCATTGAAGACTTGTCGTTACGGTGGAAGATGGCGCATTGAAAACTTGTCGTTGCGGCGGAAGATGGCGTATTGAAGACTTGTCGTTACGTTGGAAGATGGGCATTGAAGACTTGTCGTTGCGGCGGAAGATGGCGTATTGAAGACTTGTCGTTACGGTGGAAGATGGGCATTGAAAACTTGTCGTTGCGGTGGAAGATGGCACATTGAAGATTTGTCGTTGCGTTGGAAGATGGCACATTGAAGACTTGTCGTTGCGGCGGAAGATGGCGCATTGAAGACTTGTCGTTACGGCGGAAGATGGGCATTGAAGACTTGTCGTTGCGGTGGAAGATGGCGTATTGAAGACTTGTCGTTACAGTGGAAGATGGGCATTGAAGACTTGTCGTTGCGGCGGAAGATGGCGTATTGAAGACTTGTCGTTACGGTGGAAGATGGCACATTGTAGACTTGTCGTTGCGGCGGAAGATGGCGCATTGAAGACTTGTTGCGGTGGAAGATGGCACATTGTAGACTTGTCGTTACGGTGGAAGATGGCGCATTGAAGACTTGTCGTTGCGTTGGAAAATGGCACATTGAAGACTTGTCGTTACGGTGGAAGATGGCGCATTGAAGACTTGTCGTTGCGTTGGAAGGATGCACATTGAAGACTTGTCGTTACGGTGGAAGATGGGCATTGAAGACTTGTTGTTGCGTTGGAAGATGGCACATTGAAGACTTGTCGTTACGGTGGAAGATGGCGCATTGAAGACTTGTCGTTACGGTGGAAGATGGGCATTGAAGACTTGTCGTTGCGGTGGAAGATGGCACATTGAAGACTTGTCGTTGCGGCGGAAGATGGCGCATTGAAGACTTGTCGTTGCGGTGGAAGATGGCACATTAAAGACTTGTCGTTACGGTGGAAGATGGCACATTGATGACTTGTCGTTGCGGTGGAAGATGGCACATTGAAGACTTGTCGTTACGGTGGAAGATGGCGTATTGAAGACTTGTCGTTGCGGTGGAAGATGGCACATTGATGACTTGTCGTTGCGGTGGAAGATGGCACATTGTAGACTTGTCGTTGCGGCGGAAGATGGCACATTGAAGACTTGTCGTTACGGTGGAAGATGGCACATTGAAGACTTGTCGTTACGGTGGAAGATGGCACATTGAAGACTTGTCGTTGCGGCGGAAGATGGCACATTGAAGACTTGTCGTTGCGGTTGAAGATGGCACATTGAAGACTTGTTGCGTTGGAAGATGGCACATTGAAGACTTGTCGTTACGGCGGAAGATGGGCATTGAAGACTTGTCGTTGCGGCGGAAGATGGCACATTGAAGACTTGTCGTTACGGTGGAAGATGGCACATTGAAGACTTGTCGTTGGGTTGGAAGATGGCGCATTGAAGACTTATCGTTACGGTGGAAGATGGCGCATTGAAGACTTGTCGTTACGGTGGAAGATGGCGCATTGAAGACTTGTCGTTGCGGCGGAAGATGGCGTATTGAAGACTTGTCGTTGCGGCGGAAGATGGCACATTGAAGACTTGTCGTTACGGTGGAAGATGGCACATTGAAGACTTGTCGTTGCGTTGGAAGATGGCACATTGAAGACTTGTCGTTGCGGCGGAAGATGGCGCATTGAAGACTTGCCATTACGGCGGAAGATGGGCATTGAAGACTTGTCGTTGTGGTGGAAGATGGCGTATTGAAGACTTGTCGTTACGGTGGAAGATGGGCATTGAAGACTTGTCGTTGCGGTGGAAGATGGCGTATTGAAGACTTGTCGTTGCGGTGGAAGATGGCACATTGAAGACTTGTCGTTACGGTGGAAGATGGCACATTGAAGATTTGTCGTTGCGGCGGGAGATGGCACATTGAAGACTTGTCGTTGCGGCGGAAGATGGCGCATTGAAGACTTGTCGTTACGGCGGAAGATGGGCATTGAAGACTTGTCGTTCCGGTGGAAGATGGCGCATTGAAGACTTGTCGTTGCGACGGAAGATGGCGTATTGAAGACTTGTCGTTACGGCGGAAGATGGCGCATTGAAGACTTGTCGTTGCGGTGGAAGATGGCGCATTGAAGACTTGTCGTTACGGCGGAAGATGGCGTATTGAAGACTTGTCGTTACGGTGGAAGATGGGCATTGAAGACTTGTCGTTACGGTGGAAGATGGCGCATTGAAGACTTGTTGCGGTGGAAGATGGCACATTGTAGACTTGTCGTTACGGTGGAAGATGGCGCATTGAAGACTTGTCGTTGCGTTGGAAGATGGCACATTGAAGACTTGTCGTTACGGTGGAAGATGGGCATTGAAGACTTGTCGTTGCGGTGGAAGATGGCGTATTGAAGACTTGTCGTTACGGTGGAAGATGGCACATTGTAGACTTGTCGTTGCGGCGGAAGATGGCGCATTGAAGACTTGTTGCGGTGGAAGATGGCACATTGTAGACTTGTCGTTACGGTGGAAGATGGCGCATTGAAGACTTGTCGTTGCGTTGGAAGATGGCACATTGAAGACTTGTCGTTACGGTGGAAGATGGCGCATTGAAGACTTGTCGTTGCGTTGGAAGATGGCACATTGAAGACTTGTCGTTACGGTGGAAGATGGGCATTGAAGACTTGTTGTTGCGGCGGAAGATGGCGCATTGAAGACTTGTCGTTGCGGTGGAAGATGGCACATTGAAGACTTGTTGCGTTGGAAGATGGCACATTGAAGACTTGTTGCGTTGGAAGATGGCACATTGAAGACTTGTCGTTACGGTGGAAGATGGCGCATTGAAGACTTGTCGTTACGGTGGAAGATGGGCATTGAAGACTTGTCGTTGCGGTGGAAGATGGCGCATTGAAGACTTGTCGTTGCGGCGGAAGATGGCGCATTGAAGACTTGTCGTTGCGGTGGAAGATGGCACATTGAAGACTTGTCGTTACGGTGGAAGATGGCACATTGATGACTTGTCGTTGCGGTGGAAGATGGCGCATTGAAGACTTGTCGTTGCGGTGGAAGATGGCACATTGAAGACTTGTCGTTACGGTGGAAGATGGCGTATTGAAGACTTGTCGTTGCGGTGGAAGATGGCACATTGTAGACTTGTCGTTGCGGCGGAAGATGGCACATTGAAGACTTGTCGTTACGGTGGAAGATGGCACATTGAAGACTTGTCGTTACGGTGGAAGATGGCACATTGAAGACTTGTCGTTGCGGCGGAAGATGGCGCATTGAAGACTTGTCGTTGCGGTGGAAGATGGCACATTGAAGACTTGTTGCGTTGGAAGATGGAGCATTGAAGACTTGTCGTTGCGGTGGAAGATGGCACATTGAAGACTTGTTGCGTTGGAAGATGGCACATTGAAGACTTGTCGTTACGGCGGAAGATGGGCATTGAAGACTTGTCGTTGCGGCGGAAGATGGCACATTGAAGACTTGTCGTTACGGTGGAAGATGGCACATTGAAGACTTGTCGTTGCGTTGGAAGATGGCGCATTGAAGACTTATCGTTACGGTGGAAGATGGCGCATTGAAGACTTGTCGTTACGGTGGAAGATGGCGCATTGAAGACTTGTCGTTGCGGCAGAAGATGGCGTATTGAAGACTTGTCGTTACGGTGGAAGATGGGCATTGAAGACTTGTCGTTGCGGCGGAAGATGGCGTATTGAAGACTTGTCGTTACGGTGGAAGATGGGCATTGAAGACTTGTCGTTGCGGTGGAAGATGGCACATTGAAGATTTGTCGTTGCGTTGGAAGATGGCACATTGAAGACTTGTCGTTGCGGCGGAAGATGGCGCATTGAAGACTTGTCATTACGGCGGAAGATGGGCATTGAAGACTTGTCGTTGCGGTGGAAGATGGCGTATTGAAGACTTGTCGTTACGGTGGAAGATGGGCATTGAAGACTTGTCGTTGCGGTGGAAGATGGCGTATTGAAGACTTGTCGTTGCGGTGGAAGATGGCACATTGAAGACTTGTCGTTACGGTGGAAGATGGCACATTGAAGATTTGTCGTTGCGGCGGGAGATGGCACATTGAAGACTTGTCGTTGCGGCGGAAGATGGCGCATTGAAGACTTGTCGTTACGGCGGAAGATGGGCATTGAAGACTTGTCGTTACGGTGGAAGATGGCGCATTGAAGACTTGTCGTTGCGGCGGAAGATGGCGTATTGAAGACTTGTCGTTACGGCGGAAGATGGCGCATTGAAGACTTGTCGTTACGGTGGAAGATGGCGCATTGAAGACTTGTCGTTACGGCGGAAGATGGCGTATTGAAGACTTGTCGTTACGGTGGAAGATGGGCATTGAAGACTTGTCGTTACGGTGGAAGATGGCGCATTGAAGACTTGTTGCGGTGGAAGATGGCACATTGTAGACTTGTCGTTACGGTGGAAGATGGCGCATTGAAGACTTGTCGTTGCGTTGGAAGATGGCACATTGAAGACTTGTCGTTACGGTGGAAGATGGGCATTGAAGACTTGTCGTTGCGGTGGAAGATGGCGTATTGAAGACTTGTCGTTACGGTGGAAGATGGCACATTGTAGACTTGTCGTTGCGGCGGAAGATGGCGCATTGAAGACTTGTTGCGGTGGAAGATGGCACATTGTAGACTTGTCGTTACGGTGGAAGATGGCGCATTGAAGACTTGTCGTTGCGTTGGAAGATGGCACATTGAAGACTTGTCGTTACGGTGGAAGATGGCGCATTGAAGACTTGTCGTTGCGTTGGAAGATGGCACATTGAAGACTTGTCGTTACGGTGGAAGATGGGCATTGAAGACTTGTTGTTGCGGCGGAAGATGGCGCATTGAAGACTTGTCGTTGCGGTGGAAGATGGCACATTGAAGACTTGTTGCGTTGGAAGATGGCACATTGAAGACTTGTTGCGTTGGAAGATGGCACATTGAAGACTTGTCGTTACGGTGGAAGATGGCGCATTGAAGACTTGTCGTTACGGTGGAAGATGGGCATTGAAGACTTGTCGTTGCGGTGGAAGATGGCGCATTGAAGACTTGTCGTTGCGGCGGAAGATGGCGCATTGAAGACTTGTCGTTGCGGTGGAAGATGGCACATTGAAGACTTGTCGTTACGGTGGAAGATGGCACATTGATGACTTGTCGTTGCGGTGGAAGATGGCGCATTGAAGACTTGTCGTTGCGGTGGAAGATGGCACATTGAAGACTTGTCGTTACGGTGGAAGATGGCGTATTGAAGACTTGTCGTTGCGGTGGAAGATGGCACATTGTAGACTTGTCGTTGCGGCGGAAGATGGCACATTGAAGACTTGTCGTTACGGTGGAAGATGGCACATTGAAGACTTGTCGTTACGGTGGAAGATGGCACATTGAAGACTTGTCGTTGCGGCGGAAGATGGCGCATTGAAGACTTGTCGTTGCGGTGGAAGATGGCACATTGAAGACTTGTTGCGTTGGAAGATGGAGCATTGAAGACTTGTCGTTGCGGTGGAAGATGGCACATTGAAGACTTGTTGCGTTGGAAGATGGCACATTGAAGACTTGTCGTTACGGTGGAAGATGGCACATTGAAGACTTGTCGTTACGGTGGAAGATGGCACATTGAAGACTTGTCGTTGCGTTGGAAGATGGCGCATTGAAGACTTGTCGTTACGGTGGAAGATGGCGCATTGAAGACTTGTCGTTACGGTGGAAGATGGCGCATTGAAGACTTGTCGTTGCGGCGGAAGATGGCGTATTGAAGACTTGTCGTTACGGTGGAAGATGGGCATTGAAGACTTGTCGTTGCGGCGGAAGATGGCGTATTGAAGACTTGTCGTTACGGTGGAAGATGGGCATTGAAGACTTGTCGTTGCGGTGGAAGATGGCACATTAAAGATTTGTCGTTGCGTTGGAAGATGGCGCATTGAAGACTTGTCGTTGCGGTGGAAGATGGCACATTGAAGACTTGTCGTTACGGTGGAAGATGGCGTATTGAAGACTTGTCGTTGCGGTGGAAGATGGCACATTGAAGACTTGTCGTTGCGGCGGAAGATGGCGCATTGAAGACTTGTCGTTACGGCGGAAGATGGGCATTGAAGACTTGTCGTTGCGGTGGAAGATGGCGTATTGAAGACTTGTCGTTACGGTGGAAGATGGGCATTGAAGACTTGTCGTTGCGGTGGAAGATGGCGTATTGAAGACTTGTCGTTACGGTGGAAGATGGCACATTGTAGACTTGTCGTTGCGGCGGAAGATGGCGCATTGAAGACTTGTTGCGGTGGAAGATGGCACATTGTAGACTTGTCGTTACTGTGGAAGATGGGCATTGAAGACTTGTCGTTGCGGTGGAAGATGGCACATTGAAGATTTGTCGTTGCGTTGGAAGATGGCACATTGAAGACTTGTCGTTGCGGCGGAAGATGGCGCATTGAAGACTTGTCGTTACGGCGGAAGATGGGCATTGAAGACTTGTCGTTACTTTGGAAGATGGCGTATTGAAGACTTGTCGTTACGGTGGAAGATGGGCATTGAAGAATTGTCGTTGCGGCGGAAGATGGCGTATTGAAGACTTGTCGTTACGGTGGAAGATGGGCATTGAAGACTTGTCGTTGCGGTGGAAGATGGCACATTGAAGACTTGTCGTTGCGGTGGAAGATGGCACATTGAAGACTTGTCGTTACGGTGGATGATGGCGCATTAAAGACTTGTCGTTACGGCGGAAGATGGCACATTGAAGACTTGTCGTTACGATGGAAGATGGCGCATTGAAGACTTGTCGTTACGGTGGAAGATGGCGCATTGAAGACTTGTCGTTACGGTGGAAGATGGGCATTGAAGACTTGTCGTTGCGGCGGAAGATGGCACATTGAAGACTTGTCGTGACGGTGGAAGATGGCGCATTGAAGACTTGTCGTTACGGCGGAAGATGGCACATTGAAGACTTGTCGTTACGGTGGAAGATGGCGCATTGAAGACTTGTCGTTACGGTGGAAGATGGCGCATTGAAGACTTGTCGTTACGGTGGAAGATGGCGCATTGAAGACTTGTCGTTACGGTGGAAGATGGCGTATTGAAGACTTGTTGCGGCGGAAGATGGCACATTGATGACTTGTCGTTGCGGTGGAAGATGGCACATTGATGACTTGTCGTTGCGGCGGAAGATTGCACATTGCAGACTTGTCGTTGCGGTGGAAGATGGGCATTGAAGACTTGTTGCGTGGAAGATGGCACATTGAAGACTTGTTGCGTTGGAAGATGGCACATTGAAGACTTGTCGTTACGGTGGAAGATGGCACATTGAAGACTTGTCGTTACGGCGGAAGATGACGCATTGAAGACTTGTCGTTACGGTGGAAGATGGCGCATTGAAGACTTGTCGTTACGGTGGAAGATGGCGCATTGAAGACTTGTCGTTACGGTGGAAGATGGCGCATTGAAGACTTGTCGTTACGGTGGAAGATGGCGTATTGAAGACTTGTCGTTGCGGCGGAAGATGGCACATTGATGACTTGTCGTTGCGGTGGAAGATGGCACATTGATGACTTGTCGTTGCGGCGGAAGATTGCACATTGTAGACTTGTCGTTGCGGTGGAAGATGGGCATTGAAGACTTGTTGCGTTGGAAGATGGCACATTGAAGACTTGTTGCGTTGGAAGATGGCACATTGAAGACTTGTCGTTACGGTGGAAGATGGGCATTGAAGACTTGTCGTTGCGGTGGAAGATGGCACATTGTAGACTTGTCGTTGCGGTGGAAGATGGCGCATTGAAGACTTGTTGCGTTGGAAGATGGCACATTGAAGACTTGTTGCGTTGGAAGATGGCACATTGAAGACTTGTCGTTGCTTTGGAAGATGGCGCATTGAAGACTTGTCGTTACGGCGGAAGATGGGCATTGAAGACTTGTCGTTACGGTGGAAGATGGCGTATTGAAGACTTGTCGTTACGGTGGAAGATGGCACATTGAAGACTTGTCGTTACGGTGGAAGATGGCACATTGAAGACTTGTCGTTGCGGCGGAAGATGGCGCATTGAAGACTTGTCGTTGCGGTTGAAGATGGCACATTGAAGACTTGTTGCGTTGGAAGATGGCGCATTGAAGACTTGTCGTTGCGGTGGAAGATGGCACATTGAAGACTTGTTGCGTTGGAAGATGGCACATTGAAGACTTGTCGTTACGGTGGAAGATGGCACATTGAAGACTTGTCGTTACGGTGGAAGATGGCACATTGAAGACTTGTCGTTGCTTTGGAAGATGGCGCATTGAAGACTTGTCGTTACGGTGGAAGATGGCGCATTGAAGACTTGTCGTTGCGGTGGAAGATGGCGCATTGAAGACTTGTCGTTGCGGCGGAAGATGGCGTATTGAAGACTTGTCGTTACGGTGGAAGACGGGCATTGAAGACTTGTCGTTGCGGCGGAAGATGGCGTATTGAAGACTTGTCGTTACGGTGGAAGATGGGCATTGAAGACTTGTCGTTGCGGTGGAAGATGGCACATTGAAGACTTGTCGTTGCGGTGGAAGATGGCACATTGAAGACTTGTCGTTACGGTGGAAGATGGCGCATTAAAGACTTGTCGTTACGGCGGAAGATGGCACATTGAAGACTTGTCGTTACGGTGGAAGATGGCGCATTGAAGACTTGTCGTTACGGTGGAAGATGGCGCATTGAAGACTTGTCGTTACGGTGGAAGATGGGCATTGAAGACTTGTCGTTGCGGCGGAAGATGGCACATTGAAGACTTGTCGTTACGGTGGAAGATGGCGCATTGAAGACTTGTCTTTACGGCGGAAGATGGCACATTGAAGACTTGTCGTTACGGTGGAAGATGGCGCATTTAAGACTTGTCGTTACGGTGGAAGATGGCGCATTGAAGACTTGTCGTTACGGTGGAAGATGGCGCATTGAAGACTTGTCGTTACGGTGGAAGATGGCGTATTGAAGATTTGTCGTTGCGGCGGAAGATGGCACATTGATGACTTGTCGTTGCGGCGGAAGATGGCACATTGATGACTTGTCGTTGCGGCGGAAGATTGCACATTGTAGACTTGTCGGTGCGGTGAAAGATGGGCATTGAAGACTTGTTGCGTTGGAAGATGGCACATTGAAGACTTGTTGCGTTGGAAGATGGCACATTGAAGACTTGTCGTTACGGTGGAAGATGGCACATTGAAGACTTGTCGTTACGGCGCAAGATGACGCATTGAAGACTTGTCGTTACGGTGGAAGATGGCGCATTGAAGACTTGTCGTTACGGTGGAAGATGGCGCATTGAAGACTTGTCGTTACGGTGGAAGATGGCGCATTGAAGACTTGTCGTTACGGTGGAAGATGGCGTATTGAAGACTTGTCGTTGCGGCGGAAGATGGCACATTGATGACTTGTCGTTGCGGTGGAAGATGGCACATTGATGACTTGTCGTTGCGGCGGAAGATTGCACATTGTAGACTTGTCGTTGCGGTGGAAGATGGGCATTGAAGACTTGTTGCGTTGGAAGATGGCACATTGAAGACTTGTTGCGTTGGAAGATGGCACATTGAAGACTTGTCGTTGCGGTGGAAGATGGCGCATTGAAGACTTGTTGCGTTGGAAGATGGCACATTGAAGACTTGTTGCGTTGGAAGATGGCACATTGAAGACTTGTCGTTGCGGTGGAAGATGGCACATTGTAGACTTGTCGTTGCGGCGGAAGATGGCACATTGAAGACTTGTCGTTACGGTGGAAGATAGCGCATTGAAGACTTGTCGTTACGGTGGAAGATGGCGCATTGAAGACTTGTCGTTACGGTGGAAGATGGCGCATTGAAGACTTGTCGTTGAGGTGGAAGATGGCACATTGATGAATTGTCGTTGCGGCGGAAGATGGCACATTGATGACTTGTCGTTGCGGTGGAAGATGGCACATTGATGACTTGTCGTTGCGGCGGAAGATGGCACATTGTAGACTTGTCGTTGCGGTGGAAGATGGGCATTGAAGACTTGTTGCGTTGGAAGATGGCACATTGAAGACTTGTTGCGTTGGAAGATGGCACATTGAAGACTTGTTGCGTTGGAAGATGGCACATTGAAGACTTGTCGTTGCGGTGGAAGATGGCACATTGTAGACTTGTCGTTGCGGCGGAAGATGGCACATTGAAGACTTGTCGTTACGGTGGAAGATAGCGCATTGAAGACTTGTCGTTACGGTGGAAGATGGCGCATTGAAAACTTGTCGTTACGGTGGAAGTTGGCGCATTGAAGACTTGTCGTTGAGGTGGAAGATGGCACATTCATGACTTGTCGTTGCGGCGGAAGATGGCACATTGATGACTTGTCGTTGCGGTGGAAGATGGCACATTGATGACTTGTCGTTGCGGCGGAAGATGGCACATTGTAGACTTGTCGTTGCGGTGGAAGATGGGCATTGAAGACTTGTTGCGTTGGAAGATGGCACATTGAAGACTTGTTGCGTTGGAAGATGGCACATTGAAGACTTGTTGCGTTGGAAGATGGCACATTGAAGACTTGTCGTTGCGGCGGAAGATGGCACATTGTAGACTTGTCGTTGCGGCGGAAGATGGCGCATTGAAGACTTGTCGTTGCGGTGGAAGATGGCACATTGTAGACTTGTCGTTGCGGTGGAAGATGGCACATTGAAGACTTGTCGTTGCGGCGGAAGATGGCACATTGTAGACTTGTCGTTGCGGCGGAAGATGGCGCATTGAAGACTTGTCGTTACGGTGGAAGATGGCGCATTGAAGACTTGTCGTTACGGCGGAAGATGGGCATTGAAGACTTGTCGTTGCGGTGGAAGATGGCACATTGTAGACTTGTCGTTGCGGTGGAAGATGGCGCATTGAAGACTTGTCGTTACGGTGGAAGATGGGCATTGAAGACTTGTCGTTGCGTTGGAAGATGGCACATTGAAGACTTGTCGTTGCGGTGGAAGATGGCACATTGAAGCCTTGTCGTTACGGTGGAAGATGGCGCATTGAAGACTTGTCGTTACGGTGGAAGATGGGCATTGAAGACTTGTCGTTGCGGCGGAAGATGGCACATTGAAGACTTGTCGTTACGGTGGAAGATGGCGCATTGAAGACTTGTCGTTACGGCGGAAGATGGCACATTGAAGACTTGTCGTTACGGTGGAAGATGGCGCATTGAAGACTTGTCGTTACGGTGGAAGATGGCGCATTGAAGACTTGTCGTTACGGTGGAAGATGGCGCATTGAAGACTTGTCGTTACGGTGGAAGATGGCGTATTGAAGACTTGTCGTTGCGGCGGAAGATGGCACATTGATGACTTGTCGTTGCGGTGGAAGATGGCACATTGATGACTTGTCGTTGCGGCGGAAGATTGCACATTGTAGACTTGTCGTTGCGGTGGAAGATGGGCATTGAAGACTTGTTGCGTTGGAAGATGGCACATTGAAGACTTGTTGCGTTGGAAGATGGCACATTGAAGACTTGTCGTTACGGTGGAAGATGGGCATTGAAGACTTGTCGTTGCGGTGGAAGATGGCACATTGTAGACTTGTCGTTGCGGTGGAAGATGGCGCATTGAAGACTTGTTGCGTTGGAAGATGGCACATTGAAGACTTGTTGCGTTGGAAGATGGCACATTGAAGACTTGTCGTTGCGGTGGAAGATGGCACATTGTAGACTTGTCGTTGCGGTGGAAGATGGGCATTGAAGACTTGTTGCGTTGGAAGATGGCACATTGAAGACTTGTTGCGTTGGAAGATGGCACATTGAAGACTTGTTGCGTTGGAAGATGGCACATTGAAGACTTGTCGTTGCGGCGGAAGATGGGCATTGAAGACTTGTTGCGTTGGAAGATGGCACATTGAAGACTTGTTGCGTTGGAAGATGGCACATTGAAGACTTGTTGCGTTGGAAGATGGCACATTGAAGACTTGTTGCGTTGAAGGATGGCACATTGAAGACTTGTTGCGTTGGAAGATGGCACGTTGTAAACTTGTCGTTGCGGCGGAAGATGGGACATTGAAGACTTGTTGCGTTGGAAGATGGCACATTGAAGACTTGTTGCGTTGGAAGATGCCACATTGAAGACTTGTCGTTGCGGTGGAAGATGGCACATTGTAGACTTGTCGTTGCGGTGGAAGATGGCACATTGAAGACTTGTCGTTGCGGCGGAAGATGGCACATTGTAGACTTGTCGTTGCGGCGGAAGATGGCGCATTGAAGACTTGTCGTTACGGTGGAAGATGGCGCATTGAAGACTTGTCGTTACGGCGGAAGATGGGCATTGAAGACTTGTCGTTGCGGTGGAAGATGGCACATTGTAGACTTGTCGTTGCGGTGGAAGATGGCGCATTGAAGACTTGTCGTTGCGTTGGAAGATGGCACATTGAAGACTTGTCGTTACGGTGGAAGATGGCACATTGATGACTTGTCGTTGCGGTGGAAGATGGCACATTGTAGACTTGTCGTTACGGTGGAAGATGGCACATTGAAGACTTGTCGTTACGGCGGAAGATGGCACATTGAAGACTTGTCGTTACGGTGGAAGATGGCCCATTGAAGACTTGTCGTTGCGTTGGAAGATGGCACATTGAAGACTTGTCGTTACGGTGGAAGATGGGCATTGAAGACTTGTTGTTGCGGCGGAAGATGGCGCATTGAAGACTTGTCGTTGCGGTGGAAGATGGCACATTGAAGACTTGTTGCGTTGGAAGATGGCACATTGAAGACTTGTTGCGTTGGAAGATGGCACATTGAAGACTTGTCGTTACGGTGGAAGATGGCGCATTGAAGACTTGTCGTTACAGTGGAAGATGGGCATTGAAGACTTGTCGTTGCGGTGGAAGATGGCACATTGAAAACTTGTCGTTGCGGCGGAAGATGGCGCATTGAAGACTTGTCGTTGCGGTGGAAGATGGCACATTAAAGACTTGTCGTTACGGTGGAAGATGGCACATTGATGACTTGTCGTTGCGGTGGAAGATGGCGTATTGAAGACTTGTCGTTGCGGTGGAAGATGGCACATTGATGACTTGTCGTTGCGGTGGAAGATGGCACATTGTAGACTTGTCGTTGCGGCGGAAGATGGCACATTGAAGACTTGTCGTTACGGTGGAAGATGGCACATTGAAGACTTGTCGTTACGGTGGAAGATGGCACATTGAAGACTTGTCGTTGCGGCGGAAGATGGCACATTGAAGACTTGTCGTTGCGGTGGAAGATGGCACATTGAAGACTTGTTGCGTTGGAAGATGGCACATTGAAGACTTGTCGTTACGGCGGAAGATGGGCATTGAAGACTTGTCGTTGCGGCGGAAGATGGCACATGGAAGACTTGTCGTTACGGTGGAAGATGGCACATTGAAGACTTGTCGTTGCGTTGGAAGATGGTGCATTGAAGACTTATCGTTACGGTGGAAGATGGCGCATTGAAGACTTGTCGTTACGGTGGAAGATGGCGCATTGAAGACTTGTCGTTGCGGCGGAAGATGGCGTATTGAAGACTTGTCGTTACGGTGGAAGATGGGCATTGAAGACTTGTCGTTGCGGCGGAAGATGGCGTATTGAAGACTTGTCGTTACGGTGGAAGATGGGCATTGAAGACTTGTCGTTGCGGTGGAAGATGGCACATTGAAGATTTGTCGTTGCGTTGGAAGATGGCACATTGAAGACTTGTCGTTGCGGCGGAAGATGGCGCATTGAAGACTTGTCATTACGGCGGATGATGGGCATTGAAGACTTGTCGTTGCGGTGGAAGATGGCGAATTGAAGACTTGTCGTTACGGTGGAAGATGGGCATTGAAGACTTGTCGTTGCGGTGGAAGATGGCGTATTGAAGACTTGTCGTTGCGGTGGAAGATGGCACATTGAAGACTTGTCGTTACGGTGGAAGATGGCACATTGAAGATTTGTCGTTGCGGCGGAAGATGGCACATTGAAGACTTGTCGTTGCGGCGGAAGATGGCGCATTGAAGACTTGTCGTTACGGCGGAAGATGGGCATTGAAGACTTGTCGTTACGGTGGAAGATGGCGCATTGAAGACTTGTCGTTGCGGCGGAAGATGGCGTATTGAAGACTTGTCCTTTCGGCGGAAGATGGCGCATTGAAGACTTCTCGTTACGGTGGAAGATGGCGCATTGAAGACTTGTCGTTACGGCGGAAGATGGCGTATTGAAGACTTGTCGTTACGGTGGAAGATGGGCATTGAAGACTTGTCGTTACGGTGGAAGATGGCGCATTGAAGACTTGTTGCGGTGGAAGATGGCACATTGTAGACTTGTCGTTACGGTGGAAGATGGCGCATTGAAGACTTGTCGTTGCGTTGGAAGATGGCACATTGAAGACTTGTCGTTACGGTGGAAGATGGGCATTGAAGACTTGTCGTTGCGGTGGAAGATGGCGTATTGAAGACTTGTCGTTACGTGGAAGATGGCACATTGTAGACTTGTCGTTGCGGCGGAAGATGGCGCATTGAAGACTTGTTGCGGTGGAAGATGGCACATTGTAGACTTGTCGTTACGGTTGAAGATGGCGCATTGAAGACTTGTCGTTGCGTTGGAAGATGGCACATTGAAGACTTGTCGTTACGGTGGAAGATGGCGCATTGAAGACTTGTCGTTGCGTTGGAAGATGGCACATTGAAGACTTGTCGTTACGGTGGAAGATGGGCATTA
The DNA here is from genome assembly GCA_028015205.1 of Mytilisepta virgata. Classification (NCBI taxonomy): domain Eukaryota; kingdom Metazoa; phylum Mollusca; class Bivalvia; order Mytilida; family Mytilidae; genus Mytilisepta; species Mytilisepta virgata. The sequence continues at coordinate 102,457,770 of CM051520.1, forward strand.
AAGACTTGTTGTTGCGGCGGAAGATGGCGCATTGAAGACTTGTCGTTGCGGTGGAAGATGGCACATTGAAGACTTGTTGCGTTGGAAGATGGCACATTGAAGACTTGTTGCGTTGGAAGATGGCACATTGAAGACTTGTCGTTATGGTGGAAGATGGCGCATTGAAGACTTGTCGTTACGGTGGAAGATGGGCATTGAAGACTTGTCGTTGCGGTGGAAGATGGCGCATTGAAGACTTGTCGTTGCGGCGGAAGATGGCGCATTGAAGACTTGTCGTTGCGGTGGAAGATGGCACATTGAAGACTTGTCGTTACAGTGGAAGATGGCACATTGATGACTTGTTGTTGCAGTGGAAGATAGCGCATTGAAGACTTGTCGTTGCGGTGGAAGATGGCACATTGAAGACTTGTCGTTACGGTGGAAGATGGCGTATTGAAGACTTGTCGTTGCGGTGGAAGATGGCACATTGATGACTTGTCGTTGCGGTGGAAGATGGCACATTGTAGACTTGTCGTCGCGGCGGAGGATGGCACATTGAAGACTTGTCGTTACGGTTGAAGATGGCACATTGAAGACTTGTCGTTACGGTGGAAGATGGCACATTGAAGACTTGTCGTTGCGGCGGAAGATGGCGCATTGAAGACTTGTCGTTGCGGTGGAAGATGGCACATTGAAGACTTGTTGCGTTGGAAGATGGCGCATTGAAGACTTGTCGTTACGGTGGAAGATGGCGCATTGAAGACTTGTCGTTACGGTGGAAGATGGCGCATTGAAGACTTGTCGTTGCGGCGGAAGATGGCGTATTGAAGACTTGTCGTTACGTTGGAAGATGGGCATTGAAGACTTGTCGTTGCGGCGGAAGATGGCGTATTGAAGACTTGTCGTTACGGTGGAAGATGGGCATTGAAGACTTGTCGTTGCGGTGGAAGATGGCACATTGAAGATTTGTCGTTGCGTTGGAAGATGGCACATTGAAGACTTGTCGTTGCGGCGGAAGATGGCGCATTGAAGACTTGTCGTTACGGCGGAAGATGGGCATTGAAGACTTGTCGTTGCGGTGGAAGATGGCGTATTGAAGACTTGTCGTTACGGTGGAAGATGGGCATTGAAGACTTGTCGTTGCGGTGGAAGATGGCGTATTGAAGACTTGTCGTTACGGTGGAAGATGGCACATTGTAGACTTGTCGTTGCGGCGGAAGATGGCGCATTGAAGACTTGTTGCGGTGGAAGATGGCACATTGTAGACTTGTCGTTACGGTGGAAGATGGCGCATTGAAGACTTGTCGTTGCGTTGGAAGATGGCACATTGAAGACTTGTCGTTACGGTGGAAGATGGCGCATTGAAGACTTGTCGTTGCGTTGGAAGATGGCACATTGAAGACTTGTCGTTACGGTGGAAGATGGGCATTGAAGACTTGTTGTTGCGGCGGAAAATGGCGCATTGAAGACTTGTCGTTGCGGTGGAAGATGGCACATTGAAGACTTGTTGCGTTGGAAGATGGCACATTGAAGACTTGTTGCGTTGGAAGATGGCACATTGAAGACTTGTCGTTACGGTGGAAGATGGCGCATTGAAGACTTGTCGTTACGGTGGAAGATGGGCATTGAAGACTTGTCGTTGCGGTGGAAGATGGCACATTGAAGACTTGTCGTTGCGGCGGAAGATGGCGCATTGAAGACTTGTCGTTGCGGTGGAAGATGGCACATTAAAGACTTGTCGTTACGGTGGAAGATGGCACATTGATGACTTGTCGTTGCGGTGGAAGATGGCACATTGAAGACTTGTCGTTACGGTGGAAGATGGCGTATTGAAGACTTGTCGTTGCGGTGGAAGATGGCACATTGATGACTTGTCGTTGCGGTGGAAGATGGCACATTGTAGACTTGTCGTTGCGGCGGAAGATGGCACATTGAAGACTTGTCGTTACGGTGGAAGATGGCACATTGAAGACTTGTCGTTACGGTGGAAGATGGCACATTGAAGACTTGTCGTTGCGGCGGAAGATGGCACATTGAAGACTTGTCGTTGCGGTGGAAGATGGCACATTGAAGACTTGTTGCGTTGGAAGATGGCACATTGAAGACTTGTCGTTACGGCGGAAGATGGGCATTGAAGACTTGTCGTTGCGTTGGAAGATGGCACATTGAAGACTTGTCGTTACGGTGGAAGATGGCGCATTGAAGACGTGTCGTTGCGTTGGAAGATGGCACATTGAAGACTTGTCGTTACGGTGGAAGATGGGCATTGAAGACTTGTTGTTTCGGCGGAAGATGGCGCATTGAAGACATGTCGTTGCGGTGGAAGATGGCACATTGAAGACTTGTTGCGTTGGAAGATGGCACATTGAAGACTTGTTGCGTTGGAAGATGGCACATTGAAGACTTGTCGTTACGGTGGAAGATGGCGCATTGAAGACTTGTCGTTACGGTGGAAGATGGGCATTGAAGACTTGTCGTTGCGGTGGAAGATGGCACATTGAAGACTTGTCGTTGCGGCGGAAGATGGCGCATTGAAGACTTGTCGTTGCGGTGGAAGATGGCACATTAAAGACTTGTCGTTACGGTGGAAGATGGCACATTGATGACTTGTCGTTGCGGTGGAAGATGGCACATTGAAGACTTGTCGTTACGGTGGAAGATGGCGTATTGAAGACTTGTCGTTGCGGTGGAAGATGGCACATTGATGACTTGTCGTTGCGGTGGAAGATGGCACATTGTAGACTTGTCGTTGCGGCGGAAGATGGCACATTGAAGACTTGTCGTTACGGTGGAAGATGGCACATTGAAGACTTGTCGTTACGGTGGAAGATGGCACATTGAAGACTTGTCGTTGCAGCGGAAGATGGCACATTGAAGACTTGTCGTTGCGGTGGAAGATGGCACATTGAAGACTTGTTGCGTTGGAAGATGGCACATTGAAGACTTGTCGTTACGGCGGAAGATGGGCATTGAAGACTTGTCGTTGCGGCGGAAGATGGCACATTGAAGACTTGTCGTTACGGTGGAAGATGGCACATTGAAGACTTGTCGTTGCGTTGGAAGATGGCGCATTGAAGACTTATCGTTACGGTGGAAGATGGCGCATTGAAGACTTGTCGTTACGGTGGAAGATGGCGCATTGAAGACTTGTCGTTGCGGCGGAAGATGTCGTATTGAAGAGTTGTCGTTACGGTGGAAGATGGGCATTGAAGACTTGTCGTTGCGGCGGAAGATGGCGTATTGAAGACTTGTCGTTACGGTGGAAGATGGGCATTGAAAACTTGTCGTTGCGGTGGAAGATGGCACATTGAAGATTTGTCGTTGCGTTGGAAGATGGCACATTGAAGACTTGTCGTTGCGGCGGAAGATGGCGCATTGAAGACTTGTCATTACGGCGGAAGATGGGCATTGAAGACTTGTCGTTGCGGTGGAAGATGGCGTATTGAAGACTTGTCGTTACGGTGGAAGATGGGCATTGAAGACTTGTCGTTGCGGTGGAAGATGGCGTATTGAAGACTTGTCGTTGCGGTGGAAGATGGCACATTGAAGACTTGTCGTTACGGTGGAAGATGGCACATTGAAGATTTGTCGTTGCGGCGGAAGATGGCACATTGAAGACTTGTCGTTGCGGCGGAAGATGGCGCATTGAAGACTTGTCGTTACGGCGGAAGATGGGCATTGAAGACTTGTCGTTACGGTGGAAGATGGCGCATTGAAGACTTGTCGTTGCGGCGGAAGATGGCGTATTGAAGACTTGTCGTTACGGCGGAAGATGGCGCATTGAAGACTTGTCGTTACGGTGGAAGATGGCGCATTGAAGACTTGTCGTTACGGCGGAAGATGGCGTATTGAAGACTTGTCGTTACGGTGGAAGATGGGCATTGAAGACTTGTCGTTACGGTGGAAGATGGCGCATTGAAGACTTGTTGCGGTGGAAGATGGCACATTGTAGACTTGTCGTTACGGTGGAAGATGGCGCATTGAAGACTTGTCGTTGCGTTGGAAGATGGCACATTGAAGACTTGTCGTTACGGTGGAAGATGGGCATTGAAGACTTGTCGTTGCGGTGGAAGATGGCGTATTGAAGACTTGTCGTTACGGTGGAAGATGGCACATTGTAGACTTGTCGTTGCGGCGGAAGATGGCGCATTGAAGACTTGTTGCGGTGGAAGATGGCACATTGTAGACTTGTCGTTACGGTGGAAGATGGCGCATTGAAGACTTGTCGTTGCGTTGGAAGATGGCACATTGAAGACTTGTCGTTACGGTGGAAGATGGCGCATTGAAGACTTGTCGTTGCGTTGGAAGATGGCACATTGAAGACTTGTCGTTACGGTGGAAGATGGGCATTGAAGACTTGTTGTTGCGGCGGAAGATGGCGCATTGAAGACTTGTCGTTGCGGTGGAAGATGGCACATTGAAGACTTGTTGCGTTGGAAGATGGCACATTGAAGACTTGTTGCGTTGGAAGATGGCACATTGAAGACTTGTCGTTACGGTGGAAGATGGCGCATTGAAGACTTGTCGTTACGGTGGAAGATGGGCATTGAAGACTTGTCGTTGCGGTGGAAGATGGCGCATTGAAGACTTGTCGTTGCGGCGGAAGATGGCGCATTGAAGACTTGTCGTTGCGGTGGAAGATGGCACATTGAAGACTTGTCGTTACGGTGGAAGATGGCACATTGATGACTTGTCGTTGCGGTGGAAGATGGCGCATTGAAGACTTGTCGTTGCGGTGGAAGATGGCACATTGAAGACTTGTCGTTACGGTGGAACATGGCGTATTGAAGACTTGTCGTTGCGGTGGAAGATGGCACATTGTAGACTTGTCGTTGCGGCGGAAGATGGCACATTGAAGACTTGTCGTTACGGTGGAAGATGGCACATTGAAGACTTGTCGTTACGGTGGAAGATGGCACATTGAAGACTTGTCGTTGCGGCGGAAGATGGCGCATTGAAGACTTGTCGTTGCGGTGGAAGATGGCACATTGAAGACTTGTTGCGTTGGAAGATGGAGCATTGAAGACTTGTCGTTGCGGTGGAAGATGGCACATTGAAGACTTGTTGCGTTGGAAGATGGCACATTGAAGACTTGTCGTTACGGTGGAAGATGGCACATTGAAGACTTGTCGTTACGGTGGAAGATGGCACATTGAAGACTTGTCGTTGCGTTGGAAGATGGCGCATTGAAGACTTGTCGTTACGGTGGAAGATGGCGCATTGAAGACTTGTCGTTACGGTGGAAGATGGCGCATTGAAGACTTGTCGTTGCGGCGGAAGATGGCGTATTGAAGACTTGTCGTTACGGTGGAAGATGGGCATTGAAGACTTGTCGTTGCGGCGGAAGATGGCGTATTGAAGACTTGTCGTTACGGTGGAAGATGGGCATTGAAGACTTGTCGTTGCGGTGGAAGATGGCACATTAAAGACTTGTCGTTGCGTTGGAAGATGGCACATTGAAGTTTTGTCGTTGCGGCGGAAGATGGCGCATTGAAGACTTGTCGTTACGGCGGAAGATGGGCATTGAAGACTTGTCGTTGCGGTGGAAGATGGCGTATTGAAGACTTGTCGTTACGGTGGAAGATGGGCATTGAAGACTTGTCGTTGCGGTGGAAGATGGCGTATTGAAGACTTGTCGTTACGGTGGAAGATGGCACATTGTAGACTTGTCGTTGCGGCGGAAGATGGCGCATTGAAGACTTGTTGCGGTGGAAGATGGCACATTGTAGACTTGTCGTTACTGTGGAAGATGGGCATTGAAGACTTGTCGTTGCGGTGGAAGATGGCACATTGAAGATTTGTCGTTGCGTTGGAAGATGGCACATTGAAGACTTGTCGTTGCGGCGGAAGATGGCGCATTGAAGACTTGTCGTTACGGCGGAAGATGGGCATTGAAGACTTGTCGTTACGGTGGAAGATGGCGTATTGAAGACTTGTCGTTACGGTGGAAGATGGCACATTGAAGACTTGTCGTTACGGTGGAAGATGGCACATTGAAGACTTGTCGTTGCGGCGGAAGATGGCGCATTGAAGACTTGTCGTTGCGGTGGAAGATGGCACATTGAAGACTTGTTGCGTTGGAAGATGGCGCATTGAAGACTTGTCGTTACGGTGGAAGATGGCACATTGAAGACTTGTTGCGGTGGAAGATGGCACATTGAAGACTTGTCGTTACGGTGGAAGATGGCACATTGAAGACTTGTCGTTACGGTGGAAGATGGCACATTGAAGACTTGTCGTTGCGTTGGAAGATGGCGCATTGAAGACTTGTCGTTACGGCGGAAGATGGCGCATTGAAGACTTGTCGTTGCGGTGGAAGATGGCGCATTGAAGACTTGTCGTTGCGGCGGAAGATGGCGTATTGAAGACTTGTCGTTACGGTGGAAGATGGGCATTGAAGACTTGTCGTTGCGGCGGAAGATGGCGTATTGAAGACTTGTCGTTACGGTGGAAGATGGGCATTGAAGACTTGTCGTTGCGGTGGAAGATGGCACATTGAAGATTTGTCGTTGCGTTGGAAGATGGCACATTGAAGACTTGTCGTTGCGGCGGAAGATGGCGCATTGAAGACTTGTCGTTACGGCGGAAGATGGGCATTGAAGACTTGTCGTTGCGGTGGAAGATGGCGTATTCAAGACTTGTCGTTACGGTGGAAGATGGGCATTGAAGACTTGTCGTTGCGGTGGAAGATGGCGTATTGAAGACTTGTCGTTACGGTGGAAGATGGCACATTGTAGACTTGTCGTTGCGGCGGAAGATGGCGCATTGAAGACTTGTTGCGGTGGAAGATGGCACATTGTAGACTTGTCGTTACTGTGGAAGATGGGCATTGAAGACTTGTCGTTGCGGTGGAAGATGGCACATTGAAGATTTGTCGTTGCGTTGGAAGATGGCACATTGAAGACTTGTCGTTGCGGCGGAAGATGGCGCATTGAAGACTTGTCGTTACGGCGGAAGATGGGCATTGAAGACTTGTCGTTGCGGTGGAAGATGGCGTATTGAAGACTTGTCGTTACGGTGGAAGATGGGCATTGAAGACTTGTCGTTGCGGCGGAAGATGGCGTATTGAAGACTTGTCGTTACGGTGGAAGATGGGCATTGAAGACTTGTCGTTGCGGCGGAAGATGGCGTATTGAAGACTTGTCGTTACGGTGGAAGATGGGCATTGAAGACTTGTCGTTGCGGTGGAAGATGGCACATTGAAGATTTGTCGTTGCGTTGGAAGATGGCACATTGAAGACTTGTCGTTACGGTGGAAGATGGCGCATTGAAGACTTGTCGTTACGGTGGAAAATGGCGCATTGAAGACTTGTCGTTGCGGCGGAAGATGGCGTATTGAAGACTTGTCGTTACGGTGGAAGATGGGCATTGAAGACTTGTCGTTGCGGCGGAAGATGGCGTATTGAAGACTTGTCGTTACGGTGGAAGATGGGCATTGAAGACTTGTCGTTGCGGTGGAAGATGGCACATTGAAGATTTGTCGTTGCGTTGGAAGATGGCACATTGAAGACTTGTCGTTGCGGCGGAAGATGGCGCATTGAAGACTTGTCGTTACGGCGGAAGATGGGCATTGAAGACTTGTCGTTGCGGTGGAAGATGGCGTATTGAAGACTTGTCGTTACGGTGGAAGATGGGCATTGAAGACTTGTCGTTGCGGTGGAAGATGGCGTATTGAAGACTTGTCGTTACGGTGGAAGATGGCACATTGTAGACTTGTCGTTGCGGCGGAAGATGGCGCATTGAAGACTTGTTGCGGTGGAAGATGGCACATTGTAGACTTGTCGTTACGGTGGAAGATGGCGCATTGAAGACTTGTCGTTGCGTTGGAAGATGGCACATTGAAGACTTGTCGTTACGGTGGAAGATGGCGCATTGGAGACTTGTCGTTGCGGCGGAAGATGGCGCATTGAAGACTTGTCGTTACGGCGGAAGATGGGCATTGAAGACTTGTCGTTGCGGTGGAAGATGGCGTATTGAAGAGTTGTCGTTACGGTGGAAGATGGGCATTGAAGACTTGTCGTTGCGGTGGAAGATGGCGTATTGAAGACTTGTCGTTACGGTGGAAGATGGCACATTGTAGACTTGTCGTTGCGGCGGAAGATGGCGCATTGAAGACTTGTTGCGGTGGAAGATGGCACATTGTAGACTTGTCGTTACGGTGGAAGATGGCGCATTGAAGACTTGTCGTTGCGTTGGAAGATGGCACATTGAAGACTTGTCGTTACGGTGGAAGATGGGCATTGAAGACTTGTCGTTACGGTGGAAGATGGGCATTGAAGACTTGTCGTTGCGGCGGAAGATGGGCATTGAAGACTTGTCGTTGCGGCGGAAGATGGCACATTGAAGACTTGTCGTTGCGACGGAAGATGGGCATTGAAGACTTGTTGTGGTGGAAGATGGCGCATTGAAGACTTGTCTTTGCGGCGGAAGATGGCACATTGAAGATTTGTCGTTGCGGCGGAAGATGGCACATTGATGACTTGTCGTTGCGGCGGAAGATGGCACATTGAAGTCTTGTCGTTGCGGCGGAAGATGGCGTATTGAAGATTTGTCGTTGCGGCGGAAGATGGCACATTGATGACTTGTCGTTGCGGCGGAAGATGGCACATTGAAGACTTGTCGTTGCGGCGGAAGATGGCGCATTGTAGACTTGTTGTGGTGGAAGATGGCGCATTGTAGACTTGTTGTGGTGGAAGATGGCGCATTGAAGACTTGTTGTGGTGGAAGATGGCGCATTGAAGACTTGTCGTTGCGGCGGAAGATGGCACATTGAAGACTTGTCGTTGCGGCGGAAGATGGGCATTGAAGACTTGTCGTTACGGTGGAAGATGGCACATTGAAGACTTGTCGTTGCGGCGGAAGATGGCACATTGAAGACTTGTCGTTGCGGCGGAAGATGGCACATTGAAGACTTGTCGTTGCGGCGGAAGATGGGCATTGAAGACTTGTCGTTACGGTGGAAGATGGGCATTGAAGACTTGTCGTTGCGGCGGAAGATGGGCATTGAAGACTTGTCGTTGCGGCGGAAGATGGCACATTGAAGACTTGTCGTTGCGGCGGAAGATGGGCATTGAAGACTTGTTGTGGTGGAAGATGGTGCATTGAAGACTTGTCGTTGCGGTGGAAGATGGCACATTGAAGACTTGTCGTTGCGGTGGAAGATGGCACATTGAAGACTTATCGTTACGGTGGAAGATGGCACATTGAAGACTTGTCGTTGCGGCGGAAGATGGCACATTGAAGATTTGTCGTTGCGGCGGAAGATGGCACATTGAAGACTTGTCGTTGCGGCGGAAGATGGGCATTGAAGACTTGTCGTTACGGTGGAAGATGGGCATTGAAGACTTGTCGTTGCGGCGGAAGATGGGCATTGAAGACTTGTCGTTGCGGCGGAAGATGGCACATTGAAGACTTGTCGTTGCGGCGGAAGATGGGCATTGAAGACTTGTCGTTACGGTGGAAGATGGGCATTGAAGACTTGTCGTTGCGGCGGAAGATGGCACATTGAAGACTTGTCGTTGCGGCGGAAGATGGGCATTGAAGACTTGTCGTTGCGGCGGAAGATGGCGTATTGAAGACTTGTCGTTGCGGCGGAAGATGGCACATTGAAGACTTGTCGTTACGGTGGAAGATGGCACATTGAAGACTTGTCGTTGCGGCGGAAGATGGGCATTGAAGACTTGTCGTTACGGTGGAAGATGGCACATTGAAGACTTGTCGTTGCGGCGGAAGATGGGCATTGAAGACTTGTCGTTGCGGCGGAAGATGGCACATTGTAGACTTGTCGTTGCGGCGGAAGATGGGCATTGAAGACTTGTCGTTGCGGCGGAAGATGGCACATTGTAGACTTGTCGTTACGGTGGAAGATGGGCATTGAAGACTTGTCGTTGCGGCGGAAGATGGCGTATTGAAGACTTGTCGTTGCGTTGGAAGATGGCACATTGAAGACTTGTCGTTGCGGCGGAAGATGGCACATTGAAGACTTGTCGTTGCGGCGGAAGATGGCGCATTGAAGACTTGTCGTTACGGTTGAAGATGGCACATTGAAGACTTGTTGCGTTGGAAGATGGCACATTGAAGACTTGTCGTTGCGGCGGAAGATGGCGTATTGAAGACTTGTCGTTGCGGTGGAAGATGGCGTATTGAAGACTTGTCGTTGCGTTGGAAGATGGCACATTGAAGACTTGTCGTTGCGGCGGAAGATGGCGCATTGAAGATTTGTCGTTGCGGTGGAAGATGGCGTTTATTTTCCCGATAGTAATTTTTACAAATACTTCCTCGTCACTGCCCTCGTCGGAAATCATCGTAAACAAATTACAGAAAGACTGTGAGTTATTCTAATGACACTGCGGAAACCAGAGATACTATAGAAATGGATCAATTTGAGCACAAATGCTCATGGTTCTAAGTCACGTACTCAGGGTGACTGAGGCAACTTTGTTCAGGACTTTGTCCCATAAATTATCCATTAAATTCTGTCAGGCTTTCAAAAGCTCTTTTGACCACTCATATATATGGCCTCTATATTTCTACCACCAAACAAACTCTGTTTCAACTCGGGACTAACTAAACAAAAGACCTCGTTTGGCATCTTGGTTGCGAGTGCCGGAGCTAAACAAAGGTCAGTTAAACACTGAAGATATGTATTTCCACACAGAAAACATTTCCTCAATATCCAGATAAAACATCATCTGTGTTAATGATTCACCAGACGAGAAAATCCATTCTAGCATCCAGAGAGTCAGGACTAGGTCAGTAACTTTATAAAACTATTTATGTGGAAATTATGAAATACTACAATACTTTATAATAATACTGATATGATAATGAAAAACAATACATTTAAATAAGAAGTTTAGTAAAATTTATAAAAAAAATAGTACAGGTTTTGATAAAAATTATAAATATTAAATAAATATCGAAAGAATAAAACTTACAACTTATCTGACTAAAAATATGAAAAACGATTGTTTCTGCGTAAGTTGTTTAAAAAGTACACGAAATTAAATTGATTGTAAGCATGTGATACCTCAAAAAATTGATATGACCAATAAATTGTAACTGTTACATTTAAAGACATTTTTCATTGACTTTCAACGCTTTTCAAGGGAGGGACCTCCTATGACGTGTAAATTCAAGGCAGATAAAATATTTTTTACAAACTATCCTCTAAAACATATTAGTGTTCGCATTATATTATGCTTTCCTTTGGACAAAACATGTACCATAAAAATATGAAGTATGATTTTTTCTAAATTTTTTATTCAGAAAAATACTCCATTTTCAAGTTTTCAGTATTTCTTGCATTCGGAACCAGGTAGATATTTTCTGTAGTGAATGGAAATGGTATGACAAAGCTATGATCAAAATATGAAGCTGGTTCTGCGCATAAAGCATAGTAAAATAGCCATCTGTTCGCTACCTATGCAGGATGTTTCTCCATAGGGGTAATGCGAATTGTCACTAATGATGGTGGTCTTTCCGGATATATTTCCACTTCGTCTAGTAGTAGATTGATAATAGATAGCTTATAACACAGAAAGAATAGTAATAGATTATATGGAGAAAAACTTTTCACGACAAATATTGGCCAATAAGGCATCCTATTTCAAATCTAATTGTTTTACACACCATAACAACAAAATTAACAACAAAGTAAGAGCGAATCCACTTGGGTAAGCAGAAATAAATCGTTTAACTTTTCTCACTAACTCCTGTACAAGAAAGGAAAATATCACCCACCCAAACTCGAAAACTGCAAATTCAAAGGGGTAAGGAAGCCTGGTCTTGTGTGAAAACTCCATTTCTATAACTTTTGGGGAATGTGTCAGTCTCCTGTATTAACGTATGAACGAATCTATTATTCTCGTCTTGAGTATGGACAATACACGTGTATTTGTCATAGGACGTTAAGCAAACAATAAGTCAGCACAGGCAATTAATATGTAATACATTGTTTGTATTACACAGTTATGTATGGATTTACATATGAATTTGTAATTATATTTACCTTTTTAAGTATTATATAACAACAAAATTCACAGACTAAATCATTACATTTAAAGCCATATGTATCGATATCGTATTTCATTTAAATGTAAAATAAGCTACAATAATCGTGTTTGGTAATAATAATTAAACGCAAAATCGCATGTTGTCTCTTCCATGGTGACAATTCTATTATCCTTTGAAGCTGTCGGTTATTTATCTAATTATCAGAACAGAATGTGTCTATTCATCAATGATTATAACTCCAACTTTCTGCACTGATATAAAGATCAAAGCCCTCTCGAGGTTTTCATATATCATGCTTAATAGTCCTCACGTGAAACGTTAATTAAACATAATGTTTGATGACTGATTTTTTTTTCTGAGATGTGATATAATTTAGCATTAGCTTATGTCCACAAACAATTGCATCATATATCCGGCGGCCTTATATGCATAAAATGATATAATATACGTTAGGTGCAATGGAGGATGGGACAGATGGATGCATGGCTGATCTTAGCTGAAAACAACAATGAAAGTGAAATTATTTGTAGTATATTCCTGAGTTGGTTACTTTCTAATGTACTTTAATGTCCATGTTATGAAGAAGAGAACACAGAAAATATAAATACGCAAGGTAAAAAGTGGAAATTTTGGATTAAATGACAAAATGGATAACAGAAAATGTCAACAATTACAATGACATACCAATCAATCAACACTACAAACAGAAAGAAACCCTGACAAAATATAACATAAAAGAGCACAAACCATAAACATTAAAGCAACAAGACAATCTGAATTGCAATTAGATACTAGGAAGGCTTATAAATATACGAGTGTTTTTATATAGTAAAAATCAGCATCAGTTGACATCAGTTGACATTTTTATCCACTATCAATGTACATTGATGTTGCTTTCGGCTGTTACATTGGCCCTGTTTCATTGTATGCATGAAAATCTTCATTTTCAAGACTGCTACATGTTTAGAAAGAAATAAAGATATTTTCTGGTAATGCTCAGACATAATAAAAACAAGCCAAGTGTGTTTTTTTAACAGTTGGATCTTCTGGTTAATGCAAAGGCTGGAATGATCTTCACCAATATATCTGAATCAAAATTCCACTATTTGTTGTACGCATTGACCACTTTCTTCGCAAGTGTGTGTTATGTTTGCTGTACACTAAGTTCTACGTGTGGTATTAATGACTACAATTACATTAAACCTACATGTAATGGAATAGAATTGGATACAAAATTTTAAAAGAAAATTCTGTCAAATGTATATATTATCTATCTCTTGTAAATGATTTCTTTGTTTTTTAATCATTTGATTTCAAATATTTCCCATAATAAAAAAAAATCAATCCAACTTAAAACGGCTACAAAGAACAGCTAAAGAAGTATATTACACATTCTTTTTATTGATAGCTGTGTTTTCGTAGTAAGATAGTCTTGTAAAAAATCGAATATGACCCAAAAGCTTTGATAATTACATAAAACAATCCTAAAACCGGCACTAGATGATATCATTATAGTGTTAAAGTAGGGACTTCGCAAGTTCATGTTCAGTTTCTGTGTCATAAAGAGTTTATTAAAAAATATTTTCTATTATTTTTTTCAGTTTTCTTACACCATGTCGTGAATATACTACACCTATGTACTAAAACTCGCATATTAATATATCTACGGTAATTACAATGCAGTTCACTTGCTATCAGTAATGTGTTCCATATCAATAATTAAATCAAAACGGTTTTTACTGAGACTTCAAATTGCTTTAATTCCTATATTCTCTTGTTCTAATTTTTTTTTATACTAGTATGTTTTTTATTCTTTGGGAGATCAATGTATTCTTGTTTTTCATTCGTTTGTCACGCCTCTAGATATCGGTCTTCCGGACTGTTCCCCATGATATGTCACTTTTATAGGAGTTCGTGTTATGCATTGTTTTTTAGTTTTCAGTGATTATTTGTTGTGCTTGTGGTTGTTGATTTGTCTTCTAATGGATTGCAGTTTTTTTTGCTTGCTCCTTAGGGATATTTGTCTTCTTTGGCATTCTTCTGCGGATATCTTACTGTAAATTGAAGTTTGTCTTTAGTGCAGTGTGGATGTTGGATCTGTAAGATGCCCCCCTCACCCCCTAAGGACATCATGTTTTTAATGTTGTCGTGAAGTTCTTATTCATCACCGAAACCCTTTAACTTTCAATTAGGCCGTGTATGAATAAGATCATTGATACATCCAGATAGTTTTGTTTATCATTAATACTCCCGATTTGCTTTGCCCAGGGTACTTGCAAGTATCTTGATTATACGTCGTGGCTGTGATAGTATTAGCAAGTCGCTTAACCACAGGTCCGTCATTTGATGATACATCTGCCCAAAAGTGAGAAGGGCCATTTTTGGTCATTATATGTATATGAAATATAGTACGGCTCATCTCAGAGAAGGAGCATTTTTGGCCACTATATATAAATGCGGATAAGGTGAAGATGGCAAACGCGATACTAGTACTACCAGATTTAAATGCCAGAACTGTTAACAGAATCTTCCAGAATTTGCAATTCTGGACGATTCTAGGATTCCAATATTGGAGAAATAGCTTTAATAAAAACACCAATATTTACCATATTTATCCACTATTAACAATACTGGAAGATTCTAGTACCGATACAATGAGATTCTTGACAATACTGGAAGATTCTAGAATACCAGAATTCTTTTTTCCTCATCCTTAAAATACTGTTATTCCCAGAATTGCTGATTCTGGATGATTCTGGACGATTCTAGTACTACCAGAATCAAAGATTCTGGAAAATTCTGGTAGTACCAGAATAAAAGGAGCCATAATAGGCATTGTTACAATTCTGGTATTACCTGGAATTCAACTAGTATTTTGTCTGCATACAATTGCGGTACTTCCAGTTGTAATTCCAAAAGTGTCAATCTACAATTCTATTATTTGAACGAGACAATTCTGATAATTCCAGAATTGCTATTATACAATTGTGGTTTTTAGAAAGTTCCTATAATTGTACAAATTGCCATCTTCACTATATCCGGTAACTGCTATGTAGTACAGTTCATGTCAATGTTAGAGGACGTCTGGATTTTGCTGTTAGGGGCGCTGTTTTAACTTTTAGTTTAATGATTAAAACTTTACGGTGACATTCAAGATAACAACAATTTTTGCTAATGTGTTATGTTCCAGGATTGCGTTGGCTAGTATCTTTCGTACATTTATCTCTATCTGTAATTTATATCATTACCTTCTGAATTATTCTTCTCAGTTAATCCGTTTAAATCTGTTAAAATCGATGTTTTGATAACAGGAAATGGGGGTTCTGAATGATTGTTCAAGAGCCTGACTGATCAAGATTAATAAAAAAAAAAATGCATCTGATTTTGCTCTGTTATTAGATCTATGTGCAGTGATGTGAGACAGTCAAGAATTAATTTCTGATCACGAATTGTCAAGTCAAATTGATAGTCGGAATTTTTATGGTTGTTGTCCTTTTAAATATGTTTATTTATAGTGTCATTGCATGGAGACGGGGGTTTGAAAAATTTAGTGTGTGTAAGGGGGGGTATGTATAATTGTTATGTCGACAACGATTAGAGATGATTTCAGTAAAAATCGTAATGATATTTATTATTAAGGGTATACATTTATCTTGAAAGCTTTTCTTGGATAACGTGGAAAAATATTTATGATACATAATTTATCAAAAATATTAAAATTCGCCAAATCCTGTGATATGAAAGTCCGATAAAACTGAAATAATATCCTGGAATAAATCACATAAAACAAATGTAACACTGTATTCTGTAATTGGTAAAAAATCAATGTATTTGCATTTTTTTTATCGAATATTAGATTTAACATCACAATGAAATAATGCTGAATTACATTATATATCCATTCTAATTTGCATATGATAAAATACAAGAATTTCATTGGTTGGAAGGGCAAAATCATAAAAGTTTATACATCGATAAACCCGTGTTTAGCAAGTATATTCATACGCTTTCTTGATTAATTAAAGTTTCAAATGAGATATTAAATGTGATGAATGCTGTAAAAGAATAAATTTTAAGGATAATACTGACAATAATAGTTACATTTTAATGAGAAATGGTTTAAAAATTGATAAAAATTGCGTTTTCAAAAATTCCTCGAAAATTTGCTTCACGGACGTCACAGTCAAGATTTCAACGTCATATTTGTAAACAACGCAAGTTGGATTCTTCAAACGGAAAAAAAAATGGTCATTGCTTTTTCGATTTGTAAATGGCTTTGTTGACTTTTTTATTCAATTGCGCAGTTGCCAAAAAGAGTACCAGATTAAAGATTAATGTCGCCTGCATGGAAAGGGTAATTTTTTTATTTCGGTTAGGAACAACTTTTCGATGTTTGAAATGGAATTATAAGGATTAAATACATAAATCGTATTTAATCCTATAATGAACGTGACAATACATAAGTTATGACGACAGTTTGATCGAATGATAACAAACTCAAAGTGTCTCAGAGGTATTTAACCTTTATAGTCATTTCGATTTCAATCCGAATGTAGCGATTCTGTATCAGCCGGAAATATCCTTTATATTAAGAAACTACATCGTCATGTGTTAATTAAAAACTCTGATATAAAATATTTTTTATCTTCAGTAGATGTGTACTGATCATAAATTTCTAGTTAATAAACGTATCAACGCTTTATGTGCATGGTTTTGAATCGCCTTTAATCAAATTCAGGTGTTATTCAAAAGCCTACCATTTTTCGTTAATTTTGCAAATAAACTTTACAGTATACCGTCTGTCAACTCGCAAAACTGGCAATTGCTTTGCTAGCCTTGCCATTAAGGTTCCTTAGTGACAAAATACTTATTATGAAATGAAAAAAATTATGAAACATTTTAAACATTTTGATCATGAAAAACATCAACATTTACAAAATTGAAATATTTACTCAATTTCACTCAAATCTGCCACATAAAAACGGACATTTGTGAAGAACTTTGCTATCATTTGAAGAATAACTATTATTTGAACAAAATTCACTATCCATGCGTTCATTAACATTAAGACATTTTTCAGAACTTTATTTAATTGAAGAGGTGCGTAAAGCACCGGGTTCCTCTAACGTCATCGGCTTGTTTTAGAATTGGCTGTAGCCATACGACACCAGAGCACACTCATACAACTCATATATACAACTAGCGCATACTAATACTCTGTAACATTTTGTGAAAAGAATATTAACTCAAGTTTCAAACTCTAAAATTTGAGGCAATAACCTAATAGAACTGAACACCAGGACACTAAAACAACACAGATAACAGGAGAGATCAGCAATCACATACCAATCAACGCCATGTAATCGACAGAATTTCAGACAAAAATTAAGAGAGTACAAACATCGAAACTACATGGTTAGGATAGTCTGAATTGGTACAGAAACTGAACAGTAAATATATGCCGGATGCTTTAATGTTCAAAAGGGGGGGAGTATTGCGTCAAAGACCCATTTACATAATCAATATAGTCAAATAATAATATAGGTTGTCTGCAAAAATATATTTAAAGAGTTACCGGTTTTAAAACTGTAATAAATATTTGTACTAGGATTTTTAGCTGAGTAAAGTAAAAAAAATATTATACATAATTTAATCTTATGATTTTAGTATCTATCGCTACAGAATGGAGTGGTACTGTTTTTTCTTAGTGGTTGGTTTCTTACTATTGTTTTCAAAAAGTACTGCACAACAGTCGGTATTGGAAATATTTCCTGAGTTCAAACAACTGAAACAAAGGCTAGAAAACGAAAATGAAATGCGGAAACAAGAAGTGGCAGCATTGCAGCAGAGACTACATGCGCTGGGTAAGTTATGTTTTGTTAAATCCTCTTTATTTATTTTTTATCAAAGAAGGAACACGTATTAGGCAAAAAGAGCTTTTGACATCATTCATATCCATAGTTCGCCAGTCCTTTCATAAAAATAAAAATCCTTAATACATAGGCAATTCTTGAATGATACCTGATGGTCCTCTTTAAATTCCAACTTTGAACGAATACCGCTGCTGTATCTACACATAGAAATTTCTTTTCTGAAACCAATAGATCAATTGGAACAAGTCTTTAATGGTAGAGGCCTCTGACGTGTTCGCTTTAAAAAAGTGGTGTCAAACGGTCCCTAAATTGGAGTAAAATACATATGGTCACCGTTATTAAAAAAAGAAACAGTATAAATAATAAAAAACCTCCTTAAAATTCATTTACCAATTAGAAACCAAACTTTGTCGAAATAGTAATCGACTGGTCCTTTTCCAAATAAATGTATCCGGACCATAATGGATCATGTGATTATTCCAAAGGTCATGGATGTTCCATGGGATATAGTGACATTGACCTTGGTAATTGTCGACAAAATTTTGAAACAATGTATATGTAGCGTGTTTGTATTGATGCCATATTCGATCTAAGTTGTGTGATTCAAATTTGGAAATCTCTATCTGCGCTATTAAAGCTTTAACCTTTTTGGTTCAATTTATTTTCCATAAAAAAGAAATTTAATAGGCATTATCATTTATTGTCCGGATAATTTAAGCAAAAAATATTTATTCATCACTTCTTAAGCATTTGGTACAATTATGAAAAAAACTCCCTCCGTTGGTTATCTCTTAATATTTCGGTCATGACCATGGTTTATTTCATGAATGCTATCACGATAAAAAAAAATGGAGCCAAACTTACTTTGATTGCTGCTCTTGAAAGTTTGATTTCGAAAGATTTCAAAATGCTGTCCGAAGGTCCTGACCTTGGACCAAATGGATCAAACTAGAAGGTCCAGCTTGAAGAATTTTTAAAAATATTATCTGAACCATTAAACCTATGGTCCTTTGTATATACATTTTATTGCACATCAGTCAAAATGTCTATTATTTCATTGGAGTAAGTACGATCATGTGATATTTAGGAATCCTTTCTATAAACGCTACCTGTCCAAAAATCTGGTAGTGACTGGCAATACCGGACAATACCAGGTTTTTGGAGTTATTTCCCATTCAATAAACACAATGATGACTCGGACGACCCTATCTTCTCTGGGGAGGGAAAACTTCGCTTGAAATATTGTCCGTCAGTAAGACTACAACCACTACGTTCAAATTTAAAACTATAAATTCTTTTATGAGTCTAGCATTTGTTCTTCAATTAAATAAACACAACACTGATGTGGAGGGCAATATCACCATATCTGGACTGCTCTTGGGCCGTGGTTTGGACCAGTTATTCTGATCTGGCCAAAGCTGAACCGGTCCATAAAGCTGCCTTTGGGCAGTCCCTATATCGTGATATTGTTGTCAACATCATTAACTATTGTGTAAGTATATATTGAATATGATCGATACAGGCTTCTTGGACCCAATATGTATGTCTCAAAGAAAGCATCAATGTTCTAAAAAAAGAATTTTGTCATAGAAAATAAATAATTGAGTATATCAAATTTAAAATTCCATGTTTGAAATCTGCCAAACAAAATACATTTTTAAAAGTTTAAACAGTTTTTAATATCTTTCACAACATGACTTCAGTAATAAGTTTGTATTGAGTCCTTTGATTATATATCTATTATTTTAATTTTTATTGATAGAATCAAAAGAACTTCCATCCTTCTTTGTCTCAATGAGGAATCCCATGACTTTACTTTCTCCAGGACAATATGTTAAATTCGACCGAATAATCAGCAATGAAGGCGGAGGATACAGTTCTGCAAGTGGTAAATTTACAGCCCCAAAATCTGGAACTTATTTTTTCACTGCGTCAATGTCTGCGGCCAAATCGCCACTTCATCTTGTGAAAAACCAGCAAAGTTTAGTATTAATAAATCTTGATCTCCCATATGGAGCAACAGCCAGCGCGATAGTCAACCTAAACAAAGGAGATACTGTTGCTGTACAGGCACCTCCGAATATAAGTCCAGGTGGCGTCGTCATTGGAATGGACCTTCCGAGTTTTTGTGGATTCTTGATTAAATAAGCTGTGTAAAAAGAATTCATGTGAACTTTTTAAATAAAGCAATAATGTATAAAATTATTATCATTTATTAATGTACATTGCATCAACGACTATAAAGAACTCAAGTCTCCAAGGTGGTTACCAGCTTAGATGCTAATATTTCGGCACTCGTGTGAAATTATTTCTTATCCTAAAACATTGCTATATATTGTTAAAACTAAATTCAAGTAGTACAAATTAATTTCCCTCAAGAAAAGCTCATTTATTAGTGTTTTTTATCCTTTTTTGACGATTTTTGATTTTATAGTTCGGCACGATGTTTGGTTATTGTTTTTTCCTTCGGTATATGAAGCCTGTTTACATGGTTACTTCCTTCGGTATATGTAGCCTGTTAACATGGTTACTTCCTTCGGTATATGTAGCCTGTTTACATGGTTACTTCCTTCGGTATATGTAGCCTGTTTACATGGTTACTTCCTTCGGTATATGTAGCCTGTTTACATGGTTACTTCCTTCGGTATATGTAGCCTGTTTACATGGTTACTTCCTTCGGTATATGTAGCCTGTTAACATGGTTACTTCCTTCGGTATATGTAGCCTGTTAACATGGTTTGAGGAAGTGAATATCCAAAGTATATTGAAACCGGCATCAAAGCATGTTCATTACACAGGAAATATGCTTAAGTCTAATGCCAAAACATGACCGATGGTTTTTACTTTAATATTAAATGATTGGTGTCAATTTCGATACTACATATCAAACAAAAGACCAAAATCCAAAAAACAAAGTAGAATTCGTGAAAACATTAACAGAGCAAATAAATACCACAACAATACAGAATAAAGAGCAAAACACACGCAGAAAACCACACAAAACCAGGAAAAGACATCACACCAAAAGTTAGCAGGACATCTTTACCCTTCGGAAGCACTTTATACCACTAATTTCTGATATTTTTTTGCTGTTATGGGTTTCGCACGCATCCCCCTTGTTTTGAATTTACCAACGGCCTTATCGCATTGGTATTCTTATGTCGATATTTGCTGTAATATATAAAATTCACTTGTACATTTTGTTACACTTGTAATAGCGAGCACAGGAAGCACTATAGGAGCATATGCATTTTCTTTGTTTGATAGGGGCAGCCATTATGCAATCCGAAGTGAATTTATTTGTGCTACTAAAAGCTACATACTAAGGCTAGAAAAAGTATCGTTCGCCCCAAAAGGAAGTAAGTAAAGTAAGGAAAATAAATTGCTTCAAATTATAATTTAAGAGTTAGAATCGTGATACTGGAGATGAGTTTCTGGAAAGGGTTATTGCTGTGCTCGCATTTATCTGATATTAAAATAAATCTCACTTGTAACTGGACTATGGACTATGTCAGTATTTTGCCCAGAAAGATATTGGGATGGATGTGTGTTTGTGAGGGTGTGTGTGAACATGCATGTACATATATTATACATATCATAATCGGGTATTTCCATGTATTTCCATTTTTGAGCTGCAACATTCCAGAGGCGCCGGCGTTTAGAGTGTATATTTCACTTTTCATACGTTATTACAGGGCTTGTGACATATACATTGAATTCCTGGACAGAGCCCGGCTCTCGATAGAAAATTTTCTCAAACAGGTTTATGTTGCTCCTAAGTAGCAGTCATCCTTATTAAAGTCTTATAGAGGTCAACATGACTTGGTGGACATTTATAAGTAAAGTCAAGAAATATCAAAGGGATATTCGAAGGAGAAAAACCGTTTCCCAAATGAAAATTGACCTGTTGCATTGATGTTGTCCCTTTCTAATACCGGATTTGACATGGGCAGCATTGCGGGTGACCTGCAGAAAACAGAGCTGCTTACTCGTCCAGAGCACAGGAGTGTACCCCCTGTTTTTTTTATGGGGTCCATGTTCATATGTTTTTAATTTTTAAGTGTAGTGTTTGTATTGTTTTGGTCTTGTCTTCGTTGTTCTCCGGAGTTTGTCAGCTGTTTTCGATTTTCCCCTCCTTCAATAACCCTTTGGAATTTCTTCACTTTACTTAAACAAAGATTACGTTACATAAGTCATAACTCTAGACAATATCAATAAACTGTTAAATTACACGTTTCTCTAGATCTTATTTATTTTTCTTACAAAAATCGAGTATAAACACCATTTTTTACAAGCGAACATTACACGACCTGAAGTATAATCCCAGGCTTTTTCAATAGTACATGTACCGCTGTATTAAGTTATTTTCCCGTCAACTATTTTGTTTGTGGTGATTTTAATTAAGATGATAATCCGCGGCTTAAAACATTTTAAACTCCAATACTGAGAGGCACAGTGGACCATCCAGAGAAATGTTTTAAAATTACGAATGTTTTTATAGAGGGTCGTGTCAGAAAATGCAATTCAAACAAGCGAATATTTCCTCTTATGTGTTATTATATGCTATAAGGCCATTGATCATTTTTTTTAGTTTTCAGTGTTGATTTATTGTGTTTATTTGTTGTGTTTGTGGTTGTTCATTTGTCTTCCCGGGTTTGTGTGTCCAATGGATTACGGTTGTTTTTTATTTCCTCCTTAGGTATATTTGTCCTCTTTGTATGTTATAGTTAAAAATAACATGAACGGGTTTATTAATTTTTAATTAATTTAAAATATAATTTCACAGTTCTGTCATTAAGGTTTAATAAATGTCGACCCTATTTACACCGGTTTTTTTTATCGTACTTATTTATTTATTGAAAATCAAATGCAATATTAAATAATTCACTGCTATTCAAATCCGGCATAACATTTAATTAATTCGTTTCCTTATATTCCGTTTGCATCTTACAAACATAATTTTTAGAAATTCACGATCGGAAATCGTGCAATGTGTCACGTGCATCGTGTGATTGCGTGTAACGTACCAATCATGTGCGTTTATCGTGCAAATCGTGTGTGTGTAACGTGTGAATCGTCTGCGTCTAACGTTTGAATCGTGCGAGTGCGGTTTGGTGCGTTACACGTTCAACCATAAGTATCAAATCGCTGTGTTTTTTATCAGGTAATCAAGTTTACAAACAGTTAGAAGAAATCTTTTATTCATTTGTACAAAACTATTTTCCCGATATTTACGTTAGGAAAACTTCTAAATGTTATCAATTACCGAAAATCTAGTTGAGATCACTTTATTATCCGTTATAAGGTATCATTTTATTAAATTTCACCAAACGTTAAGAATACACCTTAATTTTGTTCCGTTAATATTACTTCAGTTGTTAGAAATATCGATAAAATAATACCGAAGCGATAATCCGGAAAGAGATTTTCATGAATCATTAGTAAGACTACATACAAAGCATGATTCTTATACTTATAAGTAAACACATTTTATGTCGAACCCTCAAGAAGTGGAGAATGATGTATTACCTTCATTTTGAAATGAAGTATGCTTTAACATTTTGTCTGATTTTCTGATATAAGAATTGTCCACATTGTCATGTTTTCTACATACAATGTTTTTGGAACTGACACAAATGCAAACATTGTAGAAAAAATAAACTTATTTCCTGTTAATTGCTAGAAAAATGTTTTTAACTACTAAATGTGTTGGACAGTTGCAGTCTCGTGTATTTCATATGCACGTGGAGGGTATTGGTTTCTTTTTTATTATTATTATTTCAAGGACAGGTAAAGTTATATGAAATTTTTTGCATATGTAGAACATATTTTTTTATTCAAACTTAAATAAAAAATTGCATGCTTAGAAGTAGCATCTCAGATATTGAATCTAAACAAAACGTTCTATATATGTGCGTCTATGAACTCAAAGGATTCTTAATAAGAAGATACGCGTTAGGTGAATTATTATCAGTTTGCCGAACACAGTACTTTTAAATGAAACATCAGTGAAGTAATAAGAAAAAAATTATCGGAATTATTTCATTTAAGATCTTCTAGGAACATCAGCAGATATGCAACGAACTATATTTGCGGATGAATTTATTAACGTACTGAGGAAATGATGTAAAATCTGTATAATTCGTTTATGATCACTTACTTTGTCAACTATTTCATGTATAATTACTAAGACATGATGGTTAGACGTCTAATAATCCGTGAAATACAATATGTTCTTTGATCAGAATTATGATTTCAATGACATCAGGTAGTAATAAATATTTATAAATAAAATAGGTCCATTTTTTTCCATGTGGTATACGTATATTATACAACCGTATAAAAAAATATTAAAATAATGGTATAGTAAGCATTATGAAGCTGTAAGACATTAAAAAAGGGTACCAAATAGCTACATATATATACAATTGCTTTTAATTGGAATTAATCCTAGAAACATGCTATCAATTGGAATTAAACCTAGAAACATGCTATTAATTGGAATTAAATCTAGAAGCATGCCATTAATTGGAATTAAACCTAGAAACATGCGGTCTTTTCAAAACATTTACAAAACATCAACAAATTCATGTGATCATTGAAAATGGTTGAAGAATTGGATAAGAAATCATCGTTGATTTCTATTTTACATATACGGATTGCCCCTTATTGGGGTTAGTTTGTAAACACATGTAATGGGAATATGAAATCCTTTGACAAAAAGAGAATGTAATACATGTAAGAAATGTTGTTTGAAAACACTTTCGATGTACTGTATGAATTGTGTAAATTTAAAAAAATAGATCATGTCTGCTCAACGGTGCTGAAAGTCTAAAAAAGTTATATCTAGATATTACTTTAAAAATTCAAGACCCGCAAAAGAGTTGTGCCTGAGAGACTAACTCCGTAGTTTTCAGTTATTGTAAAAGTAAATTCTATGTACCAATTACATGCTATCATTGCTTAAAATTAACAAATGCTCAACGTAAGGAATTTCATTAAATTCGTAGACCTTTTTTGTCGATTAAATACATATGTGACGCAAGTCTGTAGACATTTATACCTTTACCGCGTACCGATATACATTTTGGTGTCTTTCTTATTAACCCCTGACGATGACTATTTCTTTGTCGAAATATTGGGTGTATTTTTTTAAGCGTTTTTTTTTCTTTTTATCATCAATGCTTGTCTTACTTTTTATTGTTGTTTAACTATTTGGTACTTATTTTTAACTTTTATTCTGCTGTTTAGTTTCTTTATTCCATATACTTTTATTGTTGTTTAACTATTTGGTACTTATTTTTAACTTTTATTCTGCTGTTTAGTTTCTTTATTCCATATACTTTTATTGTTGTTTAACTATTTGGTACTTATTTTTAACTTTTATTCTGCTGTTTAGTTTCTTTATTCCATATACTTTTATTGTTGTTTAACTATTTAGTACTTATTTTTAACTTTTATTCTGCTGTTTAGTTTCTTTATTCCATATACTTTTATTGTTGTTTAACAATTTGGTACTTATTTTTAACTTTTATTCTGGTGTTTAGTTTCTTTATTCCATATACTTTTATTGTTGTTTAACTATTTAGTACTTATTTTTAACTTTTATTCTGGTGTTTAGTTTCTTTATTCCATATACTTTTATAACCACATTGCAACAATTTTTTTTAAAATACAGTATCCACATCGCTTCAAAAAGTCAAACTTTAGACTTCAGCTTTAAGAGCGACTTCTCGAAATCCTGCCCCAAGAATTTTTTATATAGAATATATATGATTGCCATTGAATTTCTCTATTACAGATGCACATTTTATCAGATTTTTTAGTGAAGTAAGATTGATTACTATATGCAGAATAAAAACAAACGTCAAAAGGCGAAAATAAGCGTAAATCAGTCTCATGTTTAGACAAATAAGAATATTTACACAAAAGACATATAGTTGAATGATTTTTCCAGAAAACAAATCCGGCGGATCTTAGTATCATTGAAACGGAGTTTTAGCAATAACATAGTCTTTATAGGTAAAGTAAAAAAATACCAAAGGGATATTTGAAGGAGGGGAAAATCGAAAATAACTGACATATTAGGAGAACAACTAAGACAAGACAAAACAATACAAACACTACACTTAAAAACTAAAAACATATGAACAACATAGACCCAAAAAAAAAAACCGGGGGGAGACTCAGGTGCTCCGGAAGAGTAAGCAGTCTCTGCTTCCTGCAGGACACCCGCCATGTTGTCCAAGTCAAATCCGGTATGAAGAATGGACAAAATCAATGGAACAGATCCATTATCATTTGGGAAACGGTTTTTTTTCATACCTGTAAACCAAATCATTATGACGTCCATAAAACTTTAATCAGGATGAATGCAACTTGAGAGTAACATACCCCTGTTTGGGCAACTTTTGTTTGAGAATATAGATATTATTGACAAATGACGGTTTCAAGTAAAACTACATGTATTTGTTGGTGTTTTTTTTTCGCTTGGTTTTACATGAAATCTTCAGTTAACGACCTTTGTTTTAAGAATTGTGAATCAACGTTATTGAAGAAATATAAAAGTTCAATACATGAAATGATGAGTAGATGCAGTTTCGAATATTCTACTGTACCTGCATGTGAAATTTTATAATTATCCGTAATAAAACGTATTGGATATTTCCCAACTTAAATGTTTTAGTTATGTGATTTTTTCCAACATTTTTTAGACAAATGACAAACGAGGGTGTGATAAATGAACAACAAAAATTGCACAGATTCAAACATAATTACACAAGCTTATATTTGAATTGCCTTGCCTACACATTTAGTTTCTGTGGCAATAGTGTTATTTGCTATTAGTCGTTTGACTTGGACGTTACTGGCAAAAATTGTGTTACGACATTGGGGTGTTCCTCATCAGATTTTAATTGAATTTTATTTCTATATTATTTATGCAGACATTCGCTGTAGTTTCATTTTAAGTACAACAAAATTGAAAACATTTGACCATTGAGAATGTGGCGAATTATATGAAAGTCGAAAGGAATAAACTCAGTAAAGAAATGCTTTGAGTTTTACCTAAGTCGTTATTAGGAGGAAATTATAAAATAAAAACTTTATTAAAGACTACGTTACAATATAAAGGATACTTATATTTCATAATACATATATCAGTAAACATCCTCACTGTCTAGATATAATGGAAACTGGTGGAAGACCAAGTGGTTTCTGGATACTTTTTACTAACGCTTTCCAAAATAACTTTTCCCCGACACCGGTTTTAAATCTTAGGCAAGGCGTACTGTCGAGCAATGTTCTCAACCTATTAGTCATATGTTTAGAGTCGATATTGCCTAGAAGTACTGGTATTACAGAGTTACTTCCCATTTTTATCCTCCTTTCTTGAACCACATCAAGCTCCCATTGGCACCATTCACTTTTTGCAAAATTGTTGGAAATTATAATAATGACCTTCCAAGACTTGTCCAGAAAATTACCAACATTTTCCGTTATTGTTTCTCCTACTATAAATTCTCTGTGGTGAATGCAAAGTTTTAATTGTTCCTTTTCTTCTATAGTGTTTAATAGATCCCCATGAACCCATAATCTATCGTCATTACAATAAACTACGAATGCATGATATTCATAATTAGATGGATTATATACAGAAAAATCGGTTCTTTCTTTATTGTTATATACTCGTATAAGATAAATACAGTTCTTAATGTTTACTTGGCATGTTGTGTAAATAATTCCCAGAATTATGAGAACCGATAGAATGGAAGACAGGACTATCACTATTGTATACAAAGGATTCCATGGATTACAAATATCGTCTGTTGGATTGTAATCATTCAACAGAAAACCATTCATACTGGTCGGTTGTCTGCAGGTGTACCAACGCGGAAACGATACCATGGTAACGTTTGTTGTTTTTATCCAATGAAGAAACCATCTTTGTTCGCATGTACACGAAAACGGATTGTTACCCAAGTTTAATTTTTCTAAGCTTGACAAAATATGTTTTGGAAACGACGTTTTATTGATAAGTGTAATGTAATTTGATGCAATATTTAGATATTTCAGAGAAGACATGTTTCCAAATATTCTGCTGTTTTTTCCCCAATGGTTAATATGGTTATTTTGTAAATTTAAAACTTTTAGTGATTTCATGTGAGAGAATACATCTGCCGGAAATTCTACCAAGTCTGTATTCTCGAGATTTAGGCTTTCTACATTCTCGAGCGGGCGAAATATCTTTTGCAAAATCAAGTTATCATTTGGCAAATCGTTATTGTTAAGTAAAAGATTTTTAAGTTGTGGACAAGAGCTGAAAAGAAAATTTGGATTGTATAATCCTATATTTCGGTCAAAACCATATCTCGTCGTTTCAAAACTGAGTTTTTCTAAAGATGAACTATTGAAGGCAAAATCTTCTATCACACGAAGATTACTACCGGCTTTTTTCAGACTAAGTAATTTAAGAGACAACAGATTAGAAAATACATTACTTCGCAAAATCTTTATGTTCGAGTTGTCTAGGTAAATGCGTTCCGTTTTAGGTAGACACAAAAATGATTCGTTCATCATGTCAGAAATGTAATTTTCGTTCAAATAAAGTTTTCGAAGGTTTGGCAAAAGAACTTTCTTGTCCTCTCCACACCATAATGGAATATCACGTAAGCTGTTATTTCCAAGACGCAATGTTGACAGCCATGGTATATGCGTTACGAAAATACTTATAATTCTGTTATTTTCAAGGTTCAGATGTTTAAGATTTGTCAATGTTGTCAGTAATGTCATATTAAAATATGAGATTAAGTTATTGTTGAGATACACATACTGAAGTTTATTTCCAAATGTTTCAAAAATACCAGCAGGAAGATCATACCACTTGTTATAAGTTAGTCGTAATGATTTTAGTTTGTCCACCTTTCCGATCTTCTTCAACGCAGTGCTTACCGTTTTTGCTTTCAGAAGTGGCTCTTGAATGATCTGCAGGGAAGACAAATGTTCAAACTTAGAAAATGCCTCCGGGTGTATATCTTCAATTCCATTTGCTGATAATTTTAAGAATTTGATAATCTGCTTCGACATGTTTGAAAACTCGTTCTTAGAAACGTATTTTAGACTGATATTAGTAATAGTCACAGCTTTTACATATGTTGGGAAATTTGGTATGAAATCTAAGGAATTACCCGAACACATTGCTGATCGTTTCATCTTGTTGCAAGTACAATATGGTTCAAAACATTCTAGGTCCTCCCCAACAGCAATGTGCAGTACGACGTAGAGACTACAGATGACATGAATGAATGCCCACAATTCCGCTCTCATGATGAATACTACAAGAAGACAGTAATAATGGGTATAGAGTTTTGCTATAGGTAATTGGTTAAATCTACGGCGTTGGTACTTTCAATTTCAGCATTAAAATCTTTTTAAATAATATTATTTAATGACATGAGATGTTTTTAAAAAACATCTTTGGTTCCAATTTTGATGGACACGAAATGGACATTAAAAACCTTTAGACTTATTTGTTCATAACTTTTCCCCTAGGGGGTCAGAATTGCTGTCAGAACAATAAACTTCTTTTATGACAAGTGAAATAAGTATTTGGATTCCAGAACATACCTGATTTCTAAAATACAAAGTGTGAATGAACTTATCTGCAATGGTGTAACAATTTAAACCAACGTAACCGTAAATCCCAAAATAAACATTTTTTCTAACAATAAACATATCGTAATAAGTAGAAAAAAAACAGGTGCTCAAAACACAGGGACCATTCAGTGCTTGCGGCATGGTGTGGTTTTCCACCACTGAAGACCATGATGTGATATCTGGATTTTTGATCGGTTATATACTTGCGAGTTTGTGCTTTCTTTGTAATATCACTCCATGTCCGTTTTTTATTCACATTTTTTAACTTATTGCTGGGCATGGGATATCATGTTGCTTGGACAGGCACATATATAACACTCCCCTTAACTTATGACCTTGTGGTTAAACAAAGACAGGCAAACAATACAATCTACCCCAATAAATACTTCATTTTATATGTACAACAGACAAACAGGATAAAAATGATCATACTTAAACTGTTTAGTTTTAACTGAAAGCTAGCACAAGGTATTAACTGGTATGCCTTGGGGTTAATATACTAATCCCCTCTTGGCAAGAGTATCGGCCTACGTTACTTCAAAATTCATTCAATACCAAAACATTATAAAACTCTAAAAATCTCAAGGAAAATAACGATATAATTAATTAAAATTCTGAAAAGAGCCACCCAACGACCATTTCATTAAAGTTTGGTCCCATTGGATCAGTGATTTCTGAGGAGAATATTAAAATTCAGAAGTTTCCGGACGACGCGGAAGTGACGACAGTAGGTCAGATGGACCGTTGTTCTAAAATCTGAAATTCACAATTACAAACTAAAAACCATCACTGTTTTAGTATTCAGGGTATATTTTGAAAATAAACATACATTTAAAATGGAGAAATGTCATACTCTGTTCGTGTTTGTGTTGCTTTGTTAAGAGCCCCTTATTGTAAAACTCATTGGTTTACAGTGTAATAAGAAAGGTTTAGATTGGTAACAGGAAAAATTTCATTCGGGTACCAAAAACCATTTTTAGAATCTCCTATCGTGGTGTTTGGACATAAATTTCGATTTCAATCAAAACAGAGGTCAAATCATTAAAGATGGTGTCAAGAAAATTAAACTTGAATCATAGAATTTTTTTCACGGCTTCAATGAGGATACAATTTTTCGGCGCATATCTTTTTTCAAAACATACATTGTAAATATTCAATCCTAGCCTTTCTAACGCAATTATTATCTGTTTTTTTTATTCTCCATAAATTGTCATATTCTTTCCAATTATAAATATATTTGGTAAATGAAGTTATTATTGCAACGAAAAAAATTAAAATAAAAAGTTTTATCATTTTACTAAAAATTTATATTGTCTTTTTTTCAAGATATGTTTGAACTTACAATTTATTTCATCGTGTACTCTTAGTAGCAGTCAAATGCTACAGACATCAAATCTCTATATATTTTAATTCAGAGACAGAAAAATGCGTCTTAAAAACAGCAAATCTGAAAACCGAGATAATAAGAAAATTCTATCTCAATGAAAAATCATTTTAAATTTGTACGTCTTCAATATTTACAAAAAATTGTACTTACCGTGCTGTCTTTCAGTCCAAATGATGAAATTTTACATTTGAGAAATATGTTGAATAAAGTTACTGTAATCAAGGTCATTCAATATAGGTCGTTTTGTGTCTGTGTAAAGAATAGACTTTTAATAAAATATTGCGATCAAAGTTTTATTGTTGTTGTAAATGATCAGTCTTTCGCTTTATATGTTTTACCAAAAGCATGGATTTAAAAGGAGATAGGATCCTTGTATCAATAAAGATACACATCCTGTTTTTTCACATGGTAATTCGTTGGTAGGTTTTTCCATTTGGAATTTTTAAAGATTTCCTTTTGAAATAAAATCTTACATTACAAATCTGAGGTTTTTTTTCTTTTTTCTTTATTCTTTTTTAAATTTGAATTATTTTATATGAATCAGTTGGGAATACTTTGTATGTTACCCTTTGAATTCCCACTTTAAGTATTTGTAACCATTAATATAATATGGAAATATTTAACGTATTGATGTTTTTAATTATATGGAAAACGATGGTAGGGATCGTTTTAACCAGCGCATTGTTTTTTTTATTATTCACATCATTTTGCAAAAAAAGACGACTTTGACTATCAACGTCTATTGTCGATAACATTCGGAGAGGGGGAGGGGGTGTCTATCAGAAACCAATTATTATGAAGAAATTCGTTTCTTTTTTAGCTCGATCTTGAGTAAGAAAAGAATAAACAAAATACAACTATTTCAAGAATAAGTCGTTTTCGTAAAGTACATTGTAAGAACTTGAAAATGAGGTAACAGTTTTTTTTTAAATCAAAAACAAAAAATCTCAAAGGATTACATAAACTAACTTCAACTTATAACGTGCTGTACAATAAAGTCATTTAAGTATTTATATTAAAATAATTAAGTAAAACATCAAATTCAATGATAAGTAAAGTCAAGAAATACCAAAGGGATATGCGAAGGAGGGAACAATCGAAACAACTGACAAACTCCGGAGAACAACGAAGACAAGACCAAAATAATACATGCATTACAATTAAAAACTAAAAGCATATGAACAACATGGACCCCACCAAAACACCGGGGTGCGCCGGAAGAGTAAGCAGTCTCTGCTTTCTGCAGGACACCCGCCATGCTGCCCATGTCAAATCCTGTATGAGGAAGGATAACATCAATGGAACAGGTCCATTTTCATTTGGGAAACGGTTTTTTCATACCTGTCAACCAAGTCATGATGACGTCCATAAAATTTAATAAGGATGACTCCAACTTAGGAGCAACATACCCCTGTCTGAGCAACTTTTCTGTCAGGAGCCGGGCTCTATCCAGGAAGTCAATGTATATGTCACAAGCTCTAGAATAACGTATGAGTTTTGAAATATATACTCCATACGCCGGTGCTTCTGGAATATTGCCGCTCAAAAATGGGAAATTGACGATTGGAAAGTCAAAGTCATAAGAAATAATTATACGAAAGAAAATATTAAGTCGTGATCGTTTAAACTAGTATTCTGAATTGTTTGATACAAAATTACATTTCATTCCTGAACTCGATTAAAATATATAATTTTTCAAACGTACTGGTCACCATTGGTGCCTTTCAAATTGATGTGTATTTCAATGTTGTCTTTTGAGGTACATTCATTCACGCTCTCTCTGTATACATTTAAGTAAACTTTACCACTGTCGATTTCTTTGTATCTTTTGTATCTTATCGTTTCCCAAAATATCATGCAATAAAAAAGAATCGTACGACTAATTTTACGCTTTTTTCTTTGTTTTACAAAGACTTTTGTTCAGAAATCGTACGATTAAAACAATCCAACATTTTGATCTTGAGCACTGCTGATGAGTTGTCAGTCAATGAAATGGCTATACAGTGCATCAAACGTGTTCGGTATTTTGCGATACATGTAATTAGTACCACTGAGTCTATGTCACTGTTGGTGGACTGTTAAGTCCCCGGGGGCATTATCAGCCCAGTAGCCAGAATTTTTGTCCTGACATGATTCATTACTTAAATACCGATAATTTTTCCTTCAAATATGACAAAAATTTACCTGAAATTTCTAAGGATCTTTCTTTTTGTGCAGAGGTAACCCTCAGCTGAATTTGGATTCCTGTTTGTTTTAATTGTTTTGGGTTGTGATGGTTGTTCTTGTTAACTGATCATTATTTCTTTAACCGTATTTCCAACATTTCGATCTCGAGCACTTCTGATTGGTTGTCAGTCAACGAAATGGACATAGAGTGCATCACATTTATTCGGTATATTTTGTGATACATTTTATTTTAGTAGTTACACAGTCAGTTTTGGGGAGTGGTAAATGTTAATCGTATAGTATTCTTTCAACGAATATGTTCGTGACAGTGCCAAGAGACGAGGCAATAGAACAGAAAAAAGATTTTTGTATTGACAAACAATGATTGACACCCTCAAAAAGACACACATATATTGTTCTACAAGAATTTATAAAAGTTGTTTTTTTTTTTTGGTCATTTTGGCATTTTTGTGGGTTTTTGTTTTGGTTTTCCAACATTTTAGGTCTTGAGCACAACTGATGAGTCGTAAATCAACGTAATGTGCACATCTTGTGCAACAAAATTTGTATCAAAGAATTGTATTATTTGACAGTTATATATAATATTTTGTTACTATAACCATTACAATGTCTAGACACATGGTTTTTGTTTATATTTTTTAACATATTGAAGTCTGCATTTTTAGCTATTGCTACTATTATCAGATATCAGCTTTTTGTTCTTCTTTTTCGGCAATTTTCCTTTAATTATTCCATGATACCAATTTTAATGCAGAAGATGTCCACATGTTATTGATCTATGACTAATCAGTTGTAGTCAAGGCATGTTGAAAACCGAAACATCATTCCAAAGCGGTGACGAGTAAACTCAAGAATAAATGACTGAAAAAGTAAAGCCACAACCATCTAAGGACGGAGCTGTGGGGAGAGAGAAAATCTAATATTTTATAACAGTAAATTTAAAGTATCAATTTTATCTGGAAACTCTACCTAGTTCTATTTATTTAGCGCTTAACCAGCTATTGAAATTTGTTTTAATAATTTGTTTTTGAAAAATCGTATTTATACACAGGTAAATATGTAGAAGTTACCGATAACAAACGTGTATTCATCTAAGAAGTATAAAGTATTTTGTACCAGAAAACATGATACTTGATTATAACTAAACGAATCAAAAAACATATAATGAACTAAACAAAAATAGAACAAGACAGCACAGAAACTAAAATACTAGCAATGTGAACTCCCATTAAAAACTTGTAGTGACATCAGGTACTCCGGAAGGGTAAACATATCCTACTCCGTTAAAGCTACCCGTCAGTGAGCAAAAGTCAGTGGAGTGGTACTTCCAGGTTTCGGTTGGTTATTGGCAAGACTTTTGCATTTATTCGCGGTATTACAAGAGAAACTGAGATGAGAAGACCGTTCATGATAAGTGCCTTTCTGGGAGCCGAGTATTTAGCTAAAATATGTTGAGAGTTGTTATAAAACTTTGAAAAGCATTAGGCAGCTTAGGAATCCATCACCCTGTAATAGAAGTTTTTTCAGTAACCGTTTAGTTTCGCTAGTTAAAATGTTCCAACCTGTAGCAAATCCGCACAAAAGCTTTTATATCTATACATTATACGATGGTGCCACAGTCATGACTCCATCAAGAAAATGTATATTAGTATTTAGAAAATTATGGTCGTCCCTTTTATCATAAAATTTTATATATTTTCCAATTTTCGATATTTATTTTAAAATCTAAACAGGGACGGCATGTCATCCATATCGGTTTAGATATAGATCCGTGTCTTTTTGTATTTGGCCTTTAACTAGGTTAATATAAAAAGTCTCATGCAACATTACTATAGTATTAATGAATGGGTGTTTTCATAATGGCAACGCCTCGGGCCATTACAGCATCAGAAGGCCATTATTACAGACCGAGGACATATAACAGGGCCATTATGAAAACACCCATTTCTTAATACTTTTATTAACCAGTTTGTATATAGCATTTGCATTAATCCGAATAGCACAAATATAATGGTAAGTAAGCAAAACATGTGAGAACAGTTTTAAAGATTAATTTCGGATAGTTTTTTTCAAAAATATGTTTTAAAATGTTCTAGTTTGCTCATCCTGAAATTTCCAAGTGGAGTATTAAAAAAAGCAGCCATTTAGAAAAAGCCGTAATAACCGGTTATTATGAAAAAAATTCTGTAATGGCCCGGTTATTATGAACAAAATGCTGTAATGGCCCTGCTGTAATGCATTCATTTTGCTCATAAAGATAAGGCATTTTTAACGTATTTTACCCTACTGGTTAATAAAATATAATAAATGACATATTAATCAAAGGACTAATCTATTGCGTTGTTTTTGTAATTCGATTCTACGGTGTAATCGTCTGTGGCCACGTGAAACGTCTTTTGGTATTGTATCAAAGAAGGAAGTAAGTGGAGTCCGGTTACACATTGTCAAAATAATTATAAAAATTGTGTGTTGTATAACTATCTTAACTTTACACAGACATATAAGTTTGCAAATGAAAATAAAATGGGCGTTATCTTGAAATACTTGCTGTTTATACTACTAGCAAGGGGAAAATATTTAAATATGCTAATAAAGATTGGGATAATTGAGTATTATCTTATACAGTATCAACAAATCCGTAGTCTTTACACGTGTGCCACGTCTTCATTCTGCCTCAAAAAGCTGATCAACTTAAGAGAATTATAGCAGTAACAATATTAGTGACAAAATGTCTAACTTTATATACTATGAAGATGTTTTAACGTTTGACATTCTGCTAAAACATGTATCTACAAAATAAATTCACTTTTTTTCACAACGACATTACATTCAATTGGTTCAAAATTAAAATGTGAATTCAGTCATGACGCGATTTTATTCAAAAGCACAATTTCTTCTTTCTTTGTCTTTTAGGCATATAGATTTACAATAAAACAAATGAAATTTATATGTACAGTACAAAGAACGAATTTTTAGTTTGATTTTCGATTGTCTGTGTGTATGTGATCATCTGAAATGAGACGCATTCTGTTTTTTATCCTTCTATGGTCTAATCATTCAAATGTAGAATGCGTATTGAAAGGTAAGATAAAAATATTTAGGTCAATATATAAGGTAAGATAAAAATATTTAGGTCAATATATAAGGTAAGATACATTATTATTGTAAATATATTTAGTGCAATATAAAAGATACTATAAATTTGTTAAGGTCAATATGACGTAGCGCACGCAGTTGCGGATATTTCAGATCTTTACATACTTTTGGTATTGCCGTCTGTAAGAAAAGACTATAAAGCTCTGAAAGAAATTATTAATCTATAAAAAAAAATGAGATATTTACAATAATAAGAATTTTAGGCATTATAGCATATAGAACAAAAGTATACGAACTTTTTTTCCAGATACCGTTATTATAAATGTTCAATTTGCGAGAACTTTTGAATCGTAAAACTTATCAATCCAGTTTTTGGTGTTTGTATTGTATGTAAATTAAGGTTTCTATCGTCATTACATATATGACGTTTCGTGACGGCACAAAAGATATACTAATGACGTAAGCATGGTGACCATATTTGTGCAAAGTAGTATTTATTTAATTACTTATTAAGAGGAAAATCAAGTACAATTTCGAAATGCGTTTTTATTTAGTTTTAATTCTATCAAATTTTGGGCAAATATTTTGTTGTTGAACAAAGCAGTTGCAAAATTTCTACATTTACGTGTTACATGCAATATTTAGACAAGTGCAAAACTATACCCGCTGAACTAAATGCTAATTAAACAATGATTCAGAAATTTGTTTTTCCTAAGAACACATGTCCCAAAAATCACATATAAATTAATTTTATATAAAAATTCCTATTTCTAGTCATTTTGTGACGTTTCGGACGTTTTTTGTTAGTCACGCATAAAAGGAAAATACAAATTATATTTAGGTCAATATAAAAGGTAAGATAAATACAATGTATATTTAAGTCAATAGAAAAGTTTGTATGTTCGATATTAAAACTAAGCTAGACTTAATAATTCGGAACGATAGAATTTTTTCATATCAGACCAAATACAATTAAAAGCACTTGCTCATTTTTTTAAGCTACTGGCGATGCAGAGTTGTTTTATTTCACACATATTACAAATCTATATTGTGAAAACACAAATATAACTCCGAACAAATCAACCTTGTCATAGTTAAGCCCCAATTAATCGTCCACATCTCATTATTTAAATCATCAGTGGATATTGAAATATATGTATTTATATGTGACCCTTTTTTAACCTATTGCTAGTTATTCAAAAAGTTACATACATTACATAACCATGTGTTAATAATGTATATTTAAAAAATGTTAAATTTTACAATGCGCCACCATACCTTAACTCTGATTTTTTCTAGCTTTAAAAAATAGTTTGACTTTATTTTAATGATTTGTGTTTTCTTTTCAACACATCATACAATAGAGAGTGGAAACGGGGAATGTGTCAAAGAGACAACAACCTGACCGAAGAGAGAAAACAGCTCAAGGCTACCAATGGGTCTTCAACGCAGCGAGAAAATCCCGCACCCGGAGGCAGGCTTCAGCTGGCCCCTAAACAACAATGGTTGCACTCAACAAATTAATAGTGCCATTTTCTATGTGAAGTGAGCTAACAAATATCATGGTCTTGTCCCATCTTCAGAGTAAATAATACCCAAATACATATATATATATTCTGAAAGGCCATAATTCTAGAATTGTTTCAATCAGGATAAAATAAATAAAAAATTTCCATGGAAACCTAGTTGGCATAGCAACATTTCAAAAATTTTCATAAAAAAAGCTTTAAAAATGTTAAATTTCACTCCACTTCGGCTTAAAATTGAGGTCTGATGCAGCGTTTCAATCCAATTGAGACTTAATTTTTCAGATTCTGCATAAAATTCCATTACATATGTGGGGAAAAAAGGTTTACTTTTCAGGCTCTTTTTTTCACTATTTAACTTACCAGTGCAGGTGCCGATTATCACTGTCAAAGTTTTACACACCACATGTCAATTCACAAGTCCCAGTTTATGACCTCCCATTGCTTGTCAGAAGCAAAATCAGTTAATGTTTTCGTATTTTTTTAAACTAAAATCTATCCTCTTTCAGTCAATATTACAATTTTGAGGTTAAGACATTTATTATTTATCTATCATGTAGTCAAACTTTACCAACTCTAATAATTAATAAAATTCTGGGGGTGCATTTCTCTGAAACTAAGATAATTAGTGGAGTGTAACCAATGTATACAAGTTCAGCAAAATGGACGGCACACTTAACTCTGAAACATAAAAATGAACCAAAATTTAAAAAAAAACAAACAAGACTAACAAAGGCTAGAGGTTCCTGACTTGGGACAGGCACAAATATGCGGCGGAGTTAAACATGTTTTGTGAGATCTCAGCCCTCCTCTATAGCTCTAGCCAATGTGGAATAAACAAACACACAGCGATACACACAGTAAAACTCAGTTCAAAAGATGTCCGAGTCCGAAAAAGGGAACAGAGGAAACTAAGCCAAATGATAATGATCAATATAAATTAACAAAGGACTACAAGCAGTTACTGACATGTCAGCTCCAGACCTCAACTAAACTGATCGAAAGATTATGTCTATATCATACAGAAAATGAGCCACAATTCCTCCAGTTAGGGGTTTAGCATCATGCCATCATAAATTATACGAGAAGAACATAACCCGTATCATGCCAACAACTGGTTTAAGAATAAATGTTTTAAAGGTTTGATTAGCTTTCCAGTTTAATGACGATAATTTTGTGCTTTGTATAGAATATTACCATAAAATATTGGATGTGAAATACCTGAACATATAAGATGTTTGCACGCTGATTTATGTTTACGAATGAAGTCCCTTTACCGATGATAAAATTGAGTAATTTTTTTACAAGTTAGTGATATCGAAATCCCTAGCGTAATAATTTTTCAGTAATACAGAGATTTTTTCGTTAAAATCAAATACGTTGTTACATACACGAACGAATAAAACAAGTTGAGATATATAAACACCATACGTTGGTGCCAAGGGAACACCGCCATCTAAAAACGGATCATTAACAAATCATCTCTCTTGTCGTAAATTTTAGTATTACGCTTCCCGTTAGAGATATACATATCAAGATCCGTGAAAGGACAGTGTTCATTGTTAGTATTAGCTTTATTTAAAGTAAGTTCAACAGGATAAATATCTTTAGTGTATATACTGAAGTCGTCATTACTGACAGCCAAAATATCATCCAAATATCTAAAAGTGTTTCATTGGGTCTTTGCTGATTTTCGATATAAATTGTGATTCGTAACAATACAGAAACAGGTCCGCAATAAGTGGTGCACAGTTAGTCCCCACTGGAATTCCGATAACTTGGCGCTATACGGAATCACCATAGCGAACAAAAATGTTATCTATTAAAATTTCAAGTGGAGGTCCAATTGACATAGTTGTTTTGTTTGTCGTTACTAAAAAATTACCTAAAAAAGTTTGAACATATATATTTACATTCTGACTTTTTAAATGCCCATTTAATTAGGTATTTGAATGTTTTCTTAATGAGATTATGAGGCAAAGTGGTATATAGGGTAGTAAAATCAAAACTTTGAACAGATTCGAAATCACCATTATGAGCATGTAATTTATCAAGTACTTCCAACGAATTTTGTTCACACTCCAAAAGTAATATTCATACCACTATTAGTAGTAATGTGTGAGGTCTTTTAGTCCCCGTAAAAACGTAAGATCGAAAGGGGGATATAAATTCCAAAAGGGGGCGAATACTCTGCAAATTTCGTAGGCTCGTCTTATTTTTTGGGGTGTTAAATTTTCTTAATTTTGCTATTTTTTGATAATTTTAAAGTATTTTCTTGGGGTCTGGTACGTAATTTTGGGCGGTCGGGAATACATTAAATGCATTATCAAAACATTTAAAGATATTATGATATTAAGTATATTTTTCGAGATATATATTTGTGGGGGGGGGGGGGGGGGGGTAATTTATTAAGACAACTTTTGTCGGGGTGTTCTAAAAAAGGTACTATTTTTTGGGTTAACATTTTTTCCGGGGACGAGCCTATGTACAGATCGAGTACCCCTCCTCTCCCCTCTGATATTAATACTCGAAATGGATAAAACGTGAAGAAGTTGACAAAAAATCCCTAGATTCCTTTTTCAATTCAGTAATGAAAATAGTTGATATTCGTATTAAACATTTTAAAGAACATTTTACTCATAACAACAACCATAAAAGCCCTATTTCTGGTATCAAACATTAGCTTAAAAAACTCGGAAAGGAATTTGTTTTCGTCCCAGCTGATAAGGCTGCCAATAATATCTTTATTGTTTGACGTAAATTTAATATTGAGGTTCTGCAAAGGTAATCACAAATTTTTCAAAATAGTAGTAGTAATGTGTGAGGTCTTTTAGTCCCCGTAAAAACGTAAGGCTACAAGGCAGCAATATGGCGAGCGGATTAAGTTGTCGGAAAAGATTAAGTTTTAGTCCCCGTAAAAACGTAAGGCTACAAGGCAGGAAGATGGCGACCGGATTAAGTTGTCGGAAAAGATTAAGTTTTAGTCCCCGTAAAAACGTAAGTTGACAAGTCGGCAAGATGGCAGCCAAAAGGGAATTCCCCAAACTCCAAAATATAGTAGTTTGCAGTTCATTGCGTTTTATTTTAACCAATGAAAAAACCCATCGTTCTGCATATATAAAAAAGCTAGGCACACCCTGATTTTTTTTTTTTTCACCCGAACCAGTCCCCGAACCAACACCCGGTCCTTCTGAAGGATTCCGATGCCGTCGGTGTACTGCACGTTTCCCTGACAGACGTCAACTCTACCTCCACGGAATGCAACACCATTACCAGAGTGGAGCCGGTGCACTTCAAGCCAGACCCTGGGCCAACGGGGAAGCACCGTGGGAAACTGAAGAAGACGACAACAAACAAAACGCATTGATATTTTATTCATGACAAAACATGTTCATGACAAGATTATATTCAACGATTTATTGATAATAGTCTTTCAATTCGTCTTCGGTCTGTTTTGGGTCTCTAGCAGAGAGTTCATTGACGATGTGCTCCATGGTTAAGTTCTTGTGTCTGTCCTGGATAAATCGAACGCAATATAATCCACAGCTGTCTCCGTCCCGAGGTTGCACACGAACCTTGTTGAACATGTATTGAGGACCGTTGACTATCAAAACGTTTCTGAAGCGACGGTGATAGGTTTCGGGTGCCCGTCCAAAGGAATCGAAGAATTCGGCCGGTCCGTCTTTG
The DNA here is from genome assembly GCA_028015205.1 of Mytilisepta virgata. Classification (NCBI taxonomy): domain Eukaryota; kingdom Metazoa; phylum Mollusca; class Bivalvia; order Mytilida; family Mytilidae; genus Mytilisepta; species Mytilisepta virgata. The sequence goes on from CM051520.1 coordinate 102,499,175, forward strand.
GGAAAATGAAACGCTACCCAGGAATGCCTTTTCCGTCGCAATCGTCCGTGTTGACAACAAAACTCCAAGGTCTGTTCTTTACTTTGGCTGGAAGGTCGTTGGCGCAGCACACATTGACCGGTAAGTCTTCGAGGTAACATTCCAACTCGTACCCGTAGGTTCCTTTCACGTCATTGCTCTCCTTTCTACATCGTTTGCGCGGCGGTTGACAATCTCTCTCTTGATGCTCTCTAAGTCCCCATGCGTGTACAAACACTAGTCCGCAATCTGTGCAAGCCAAGAGGTCTGTTTCGTCGCGGACGCTGTCTTCTTCGTCAATATTCATATCGTCTTTCGAGTCGGCGGTTTCTTCCTCCTCTCCCTTCCCCAAGATGTTGTCTCAAATGATCTGGTGTATCGGCCTTTAAGTCCACTAGAAGATAACTATGGGGACTATGAGGAGCACCACCACCGCCACCACCACCACCACCACATTCGCCACCGTCGACGCCTGAGCATCGTTTTCGCTTCCGACATCCTTTCACCATGATCGTGTCGGGACCTTCGTCCTGCGGCAAGACGTACTTTGTCAAAGAAATGCTGAGACGAGCACAAAGCGCAATGACTCCCACACCAGAGAGAATTGTCTGGTTGTACAAACTATGGCAACCACTCTATGACGAAATACGACGGGAAGTGGAACCAAGGGTGGAGTTTGTTCGCGGAATACCTTCGGACTTGGACGCCGACCATTATTTTGACACCCGCAAAAGAAACATGGTGGTATTGGACGACATGATGTCCATCAAGGACCCTCGAATCAACGACCTCTTCACAGAAGGATTGCATCATCGGAACCTGTCGGTCGTCTCCGTTAATCAGAACCTGTACTTTGGCAAAGATCCGACTCAGAGAAGAAACTGCCATTACCTAGTCCTCTTTAACAACCCAGTCGATCGTCAACCTATTGCCACATTGGGAAGACAGATGTATCCGCGGAATAGAGATTATCTACTAAGGGTCTTCGAACAGGCGACGAAGAGTCTCCATAGTTATCTTCTAGTGGACTTAAAGGCCGATACACCAGATCATTTGAGACAACATCTTGGGGAAGGGAGAGGAGGAAGAAACCGCCGACTCGAAAGACGATATGGATATTGACGAAGAAGACAGCGTCCGCGACGAATCAGACCTCTTGGCTTGCACAGATTGCGGACTAGTGTTTGTACACGTATGGGGACTTAGAGAGCATCAAGAGAGAGATTGTCAACCGCCGCGCAAACGATGTAGAAAGGAGAGCAATGACGTGAAAGGAACCTACGGGTACGAGTTGGAATGTTACCTCGAAGACTTACCGGTCAATGTGTGCTGCGCCAACGACCTTCCAGCCAAAGTAAAGAACAGACCTTGGAGTTTTGTCGTCAACACGGACGATTGCGACGGAAAAGGCATTCACTGGGTAGCGTTTCATTTTCCCAAAGACGGACCGGCCGAATTCTTCGATTCCTTTGGACGGGCACCCGAAACCTATCACCGTTGCTTCAGAAACGTTTTGATAGTCAACGGTCCTCAATACATGTTCAACAAGGTTCGTGTGCAACCTCGGGACGGAGACAGCTGTGGATTATATTGCGTTCGATTTATCCAGGACAGACACAAGAACTTAACCATGGAGCACATCGTCAATGAACTCTCTGCTAGAGACCCAAAACAGACCGAAGACGAATTGAAAGACTATTATCAATAAATCGTTGAATATAATCTTGTCATGAACATGTTTTGTCATGAATAAAATATCAATGCGTTTTGTTTGTTGTCGTCTTCTTCAGTTTCCCACGGTGCTTCCCCGTTGGCCCAGGGTCTGGCTTGAAGTGCACCGGCTCCACTCTGGTAATGGTGTTGCATTCCGTGGAGGTAGAGTTGACGTCTGTCAGGGAAACGTGCCGTACATCGACGGCATCGGAATCCTTCAGAAGGACCGGGTGTTGGTTCGGGGACTGATTCGGGTGAAAAAAAAAAAATCAGGGTGTGCCTAGCTTTTTTATATATGCAGAACGATGGGTTTTTTCATTGGTTAAAATAAAACTCAATGAACTGCAAACTACTATTTTTTGGAGTTTGGGGAATTCCCTTTTGGCTGCCATCTTGCCGACTTGTCAACTTACGTTTTTACGGGGACTAAAACTTAATCTTTTCCGACAACTTAATCCGGTCGCCATCTTCCTGCCTTGTAGCCTTACGTTTTTACGGGGACTAAAACTTAATCTTTTCCGACAACTTAATCCGCTCGCCATCTTGCTGCCTTGTAGCCTTACGTTTTTACGGGGACTAAAAGACCTCACACATTACTACTACTATTTTGAAAAATTTGTGATTTCCTTTGCAGAACCTCAATATAAAATTTACGTCAAACAATAAAGATATTATTGGCAGCCTTATCAGCTGGGACGAAAACAAATTCCTTTCCGAGTTTTTTAAGCTAATGTTTGATACCAGAAATAGGGCTTTTATGGTTGTTGTTATGAGTAAAATGTTCTTTAAAATGTTTAATACGAATATCAACTATTTTCATTACTGAATTGAAAAAGGAATCTAGGGATTTTTTGTCAACTTCTTCACGTTTTATCCATTTCGAGTATTAATATCAGAGGGGAGAGGAGGGGTACTCGATCTGTACATAGGCTCGTCCCCGGAAAAAATGTTAACCCAAAAAATAGTACCTTTTTTAGAACACCCCGACAAAAGTTGTCTTAATAAATTACCCCCCCCCCCCCCCACAAATATATATCTCGAAAAATATACTTAATATCATAATATCTTTAAATGTTTTGATAATGCATTTAATGTATTCCCGACCGCCCAAAATTACGTACCAGACCCCAAGAAAATACTTTAAAATTATAAAAAATAGCAAAATTAAGAAAATTTAACACCCCAAAAAATAAGACGAGCCTACGAAATTTGCAGAGTATTCGCCCCCTTTTGGAATTTATATCCACCTTTCGATCTACAATTAAGACAAGAATTTAACTCAGCCTTTAAAATTCAATGAATGAATTATTTATCTCTAATCACAAAGACATATTTTGACATCAATGTATGAATTTCAGTTTCGTATCAAATGTCAGTGATTTTTTAGATCTATATTTAAAAGAAAATCCCTTAAACTAGAGGCCCGTGATAGCTTCGGATAATGAATAATGAAATGGTCGAATTTGAACCATCCTTCCCCTAATTAGCGGGAAGTGAAAAGGGTCACGTGATAGTGTGTAGCACAAGGTATATAGTCAACCCGTGAAACAACTCCGAGATGTAGATGTATAGCTAGAGACCCCTAGAAAGTTTTTATTTCAATACTTGATCAATAATAACTTTACTCTTTACATGTACATTTAATAATGTCCTTACCTTTTAGTTTACCTTTTTTCATTTTGTGTTGTCAAAACTAAAATTACCATTATTGTAATTAAGAAAATTAACACAAATCATTGTTTTTCTGTATTTGATGTTTTATAGCTATATTGATTTATGTATGATTTATCGTAATTTATCTGCTTCTTGTGGGCACTGTGCTTAGCAAATAAAACATGTATCTGTCCCTATATCTGTATAAATTTTCACTCCTATGCAAAAAAAGTTACTTCCCTTTTCCCTGTCTCTCTAGTAATATGGCAGTCGTGGTAGATTGTGTTAAAAAAAAATAACACCATTAACTATTACCGTAAAATATATTAAATTGTTGACTTATATATATAAAATAAAAGCATGAAAGATATCATTGTATTGCGGTTTACAGTATTTCTAAAGTGGGGATTTTTTTCATTGTAAATTTTCTGTCTTTCATTATTTTGTTTTATTCATTGTAAATAACATGCATATTATTTATATTTTATTTCATTTTCTGTTGTTCATCTAATCATTCTTTTAATTATTTTTTTAACGGAAACTAATTGGAACCAATGCCAGATTATTAGGTCTTTTTACGTGCGGCATATTTTAATTTCTAGAGTACTAGTATTTACCATACTATTCCTATGAGAAACATTCCAATTTATTTACTTGCGGAAAGTAGATTAACAATTACTGAGAAACCTTATTGAGAGGTCTTGTATAGTATATTTTTCAGTCTGCTGTTAATGACTTTTTTATTGTTGTAGATGTGGTATTTGTCTTAGACAGATCAGGAAGTGTTAGCGAATCAGACTTCAATGAAGGCGTTGAATTTTTAAAAAATGTAGTAGACTATTTTACAATAGGTGCACAAGATATTCAGATTTCTGTGGTTTCATATTCTGATAATGAGAGATTAGAATTTGCTCTCAACGCATATTTATCAAAACCGGCGTTACTGACTGCAATAGAAAACTTAAAAGGCACTACAACTGACGGGAATACCTACACAGGAGAAGCACTTCAGTATATACAGTCTACTGTCTTACAGACCTCGAATGGAGCGAGACCTCAAGCAGAAACAGCCGTAGTTGTTTTGACGGACGGTCAATCTAATGGTAATGTTGATCCTGGCACTATGGCTGACAGCTTACGCGCAGATGGAGCGGATATGTTCTCAGTTGGAGTTGGTACATCAAATTTTGCACAGCTGCAATCTATAGCTAACGACCCGGCTTCTTTTTATGTTATGTACGTGTCTGATTTCGTGTATCTCTGCAACTTGGTACCTGCTTTGGTACCAAAATTAGGTAAGAATTAAAACAATAAAGATTTCTGTTCAATTTTTGACATTTCTTTAGAAATTCAGTAAACAAAATCTTTAATTTCCATTTGAATCTTTTTTATTAGAAAAACATGCAATCATCAACTGCGTTTACCAGAAAAAATTCATATGATTAAAATATTCAGAAATTATTTTCAGACAGTTCGTTAACAGCAACATTACAAGCCGAATGTGCCAGTGATCCTATTACTACTACACCTTGGCCAACGAGTAGTACAACAACATCAACTGTTACAGCTAAACAAGAAGGCGGATATGATGGATGTAAGTAATATCTACGGAGGATTCGGATTCTTGGTAAATGATTTAGGTAAAGTGGATTTAGAATATTTTCTTATGTGATTTGTATTATCAAGGTGTCAATTTTGGCTTTCCGTTTGAGAACATTTCATACCATTTCAAAACAGGTCAACAAAAACTATTCTGAAAATATTTAATTCAAGAAATTCTAGAATTTCTTGTTAAATCTTAGTCATCTTGATTGTTTGGAGAAATGAGTACAATTCAACCAATGAATGCTACCATGATCAAGAAAATTGTCTAATACAGCGTTCATAAGACTTCTTTTAATAGTCCACTTCATGGTTATTGTAGCCATATTAAAAATGGGGCAGATTTTTTGTATGGAGGGGGGAATAGTAAGAAAGTGTGGGAAAACCTATGCATGTTTCCAAGCAAGTGTTCTGTTTCAATGATGTTTTCCCGTGTTTTCAAAGCATTTTTCACATCCATTATGAAAATCATCCTCCTATTTAATATGACTGCAATAACTGTGAAAGGGCCTATTTAAAAATACTTTCATATTGTTTTTTTGTTTTGTTTTCTTAGTAAGTCCAGGTACTTACCATGAATTTCAAACATTTCTGTTACTAATTTTAATGTACACAGTTCGCACATTATTTTTACGAATAGCCTATAATGTTGAAAGCCGAAGCAATAAAGAGCAAACTGAAATGACCAAACCATCTAAGTTTCTAACTAGATACTGTCCATGTGACAATTGTCTGCCAGTACTTATTCTAATTCCTTATAAATTAAAACGTCTCAAGAAAAACATACTGTAGAAACCAAACTTGCAAATAATGAAAAAGTCCTTACAAATGTTGTTACAAGTAATTTGTGTTGTCCGACATTTCAAGGTGTCCAAAAGCTTCGGACTTTGTTAACATTGGACCTATAGGAAATGTATTTAAAATTGTTCTTCTAAAAAACAATTTAATACTAAATCTGACAGAAGTGATACTTACTTATTCTGTAAGGCCCCAAAATTGTCTCTCGTGTTGTGTGGAATCTGTTCAAGTTTCCCTTTGCTCTTATATTTTTAACAGTTTCAGAGATAACAGTGTTTCTTTTTTCACAGAAAGAAAAAAACAGTACGCATGAGTTATGTACCAGGCGTTGGACTTGTAACCCAAGAAATGTAGAGACAAATCAAGAGCTGTGAAAATGATGTTCATATCGGTTTTGCCTTGACTGAAAGTTTGACTAAACTGTGAAATTATTGTGTAGAGATGATATTATTATGGATCTTATATTATTATGTACATTCAACAATACTGCGACATTAAAAATGAATTATTAGAATGACAGGCAACCAACAATGTTTTATTGTGAATTTTACTCATCCCACATAACATCGACATTTAATTTACCATGTGATGAAATTGCTGAGCAGCCTGTATGATAACTTTAAAAACAAATTTTAAAAATACTACTTATCATCAGCCGCCTTTTGAATAGTAGTAAAATATCGCAGAGTTTCACTGTGTTATATATGTAGGTTAACATAACATAACATGATCGGAATCGTCGTATGGTCTTGTATGATGCACAAAACCAATCCACAAAAGGCCAACAAAATACGGTGTCAAAAATTCATTAGTTTAAACTAATTATAGTGGATTCGGAAACAAGTTCTACCAACTTATACTAATCCCTCTCCAAATGGCGGGGGGTGAGAGAGGTCCCTGAAGCGGCATTTTAGCCTACTCTTTTTCGACATCTACAGAGTAGTCTTTAACGTGCTAAGGGTGTTGCTCTCCTTTAACACGGGACAACCATTTTGTCCCCATCCAACGGACTACCATCGTTTACGATGCTCTCCCTTAACACGGGACAACCATTTTGTCCCCATCCAACGGACTAGCATCGTTTACGAGACCATCCTCGCAAATGGTGTTGCAAATTGATCCCTAAAATTTTCATCTCGAACGGGAATCGAACCAGGGAACTTTGGCTTCGTTGTCCGATGCACTAACCACTACCCCCGTGGCGTCACTTTATGGCGTCAAAAATTCATCTAAACTCCCATGAAATCAACATTATACATATACACCAGATTCCAATGCTATGAATAATTGGTCTATTGTATCCATTGATAAACTACAATTTAAAATTCCGAAGGAGAAAAGTAATTTAAAGGTCAACTTTACGTCAGAAAAGAAAAAATGTGTTCATGCGGCTACTTTATTAAACAGTCAAATTATAGTTTTAAAACGCTTACACAGTCATTGTAATACATGTACTTTTGTTTTGATTCCATACACGACACTGTAATACATGTACTTTTGTTTTGATTCCATACACGTCACTGTAATACATGTTCTTTTGTTTTGATTCCATACACGTCACTGTAATACGTGTACTTTTGTTTTGATTCCATACACGTCACTGTAATACATGTACTTTTGTTTTGATTCCATACACGTCACTGTAATACGTGTACTTTTGTTTTGTTTCCATACACGTCACTGTAATACGTGTACTTTTGTTTTGATTCCATACACGTCACTGTAATACATGTACTTTTGTTTTGATTCCATACATGTCACTGTAATACATGTACTTTTGTTTTGATTCCATACACGTCACTGTAATACATGTATTTTTGTTTTGATTCCATACACGTCACTGTAATACATGTACTTTTGTTTTGATTCCATACACGTCACTGTAATACGTGTACTTTTGTTTTGATTCCATACACGTCACTGTAATACGTGTACTTTTGTTTTGATTCCATACACGTATTGTCTTTATTTTTATGATTAACTCAGTTGTATTTTCAATTGACGAAAAAGAACAAGAAATGACTTTCAGTAATTGCAGGTGTTAAAGTCACTTCTTTATTTCAACTTTAAAATGAGACGGGGCTGTTTTATTTCTGCGTTAATTCTTACACAGTAGTCCTACATCTACGTTTAGTAAGTAACAAAACTTTAGGAAAAAAACCCATGTACTTTGGGTCAGGTCCCTTTGAAATATCCGGCTCTAAAAATATTTTTTCTCAATTAGAAATTTCAAATTTCGTGGAATGAAACTATTTTTCTTGTCGATCTAAGATACAAAGAATAATTTATATATATATATAAGGTGAAAAATAATTCTGCAAGGAGAAAGAAGCAAAATTAATTGTATGTAAATCTTACAGTAAATACAAGTGACAAACCTTGATCGAGGTTTACATACGAAAACTTTATATATAGCTAAATAAAAAATATAATGCAAAGAGAACAAATGAGACATGCTTAACTCGGGTGTGAGAGGTCGTGGGCTCGATCCCAAAAAGGGTCAAACCTGACGGATAAAAACAACACCACCTGTACTCATTTTGTTATGATATTGTATTATTAGGTCTTTCCACTTTCCGTGGAAAGACCTTTTGCTTTTGTTCTGATTATTTTTTTTTTTTTTTTTTTTTTTTCTTCTGCCGTCTAGGATGTTTTTTTGTTACTTGACATATCGAAAGGATTTTTGGCCCATGATATCGTACAGTGATTGCGATTTCACCATTGACCCTGTGTAACCGAACACTTTTTTTTATAGGAGTTATCTCCCTGCGTCATCCTTTTCTTGTTATCTTTATTTCTCTGTAACCGTAAAAGATATCGACCTAAAATCTTTTGCAATGTCTTCAGTGTATCTGTGCGCAACTTTGTTCCATTTGGTCGGAAAGGATCTGACGACATTTCATAGGAGTTATTTCCCTTCAAACGACTTTCACTTTTGGTGTATCATACAAATTGTTATTTAGCGTTGAGATATCAACATGAAACTTTGTATTTAGGGTCCATGACCCCTAAAAAGTAAAATGAGGTCAAGGTCAAAGGTCAAGGTCAAGTTCTAAATTTTGACTTTTGCTTGTTATCGCTTCTCCTCTGAAACGGTAAAAGATAGCTGATAAAATGTAATGGAGAAAATGTTAAGGACGTTGAGACCTAGCTTTGTTACATTTGCATAAAAGTTGTATGACGTCATTTTATAGGCGTAAATGCCGTTAGAACGTTTAAATTTGCGGTGTTTCGTTTATATCTCAGCAATGGTACATGATAAAGGCATGGGGTCTTTTGTTTTGACATCAAGGATTGATAACCTTCAAATTGGCATCAAGGTCGAAGGTCAAGGTCAAGTTCTAAATTTTAACTTTTGCTTGTTATCGCTTCTCCTCTGAAACGGTAAAAGATAGCTGATAAAATGTAATGGAGAAAATGTTCAGGACGTTGAGACCTAGCTTTGTTGCATTTGAGAAAAAGTTGTATGACGTCATTTTATAGGCGTAATTGCCCCTAGAATGTTTAAATTTTTGTTTTTCGTTTATTTCTCAACAATGGTACATGATAAAGGCATGGGGTCTTTTGTTTTAACATCAGGGATTGATAACCTTCAAATTGGCATCAAGGTCAAAGGTCAAGGTCAAGTTCTATTATTTGACATTTGCTTGTTATCACTACTCCTCTGAAATGTCTGTGGATAGCCAAGGAAATGTAATGGTGGAAATGTTTAGGACATTGATGCGCAACTTTGTTACATTTGAGTTCAAGTTGTATGACGTCATCTTTTGAGAGTAATTGCGCCTACAACGTTCAAACTTAAGGTTTTTCGTTTATAACTTGACAATGGTACATAATAATGACATGGGGTCTTCTAAAATGACCTCAACGACCAATGACCTTGAAAAAGGTCACAAGGTCAAAGGTCAAGGTCATGACCTTTATTACGTATTTTGCATTTTTTCACACTTTATAAGTTTTTTTCAGATTTTTAAAGCAATTAAAGCTATTGAAAGCGTGAAATTCAGGCACTACTTTTGATGACGTCATTTCTGGCAACGTTATTATTTCTGTAGACGTTTTTAGACGTTTTGGATATATTGGAATGTTAATTAATGTGACAATGTTACAACCCATGAAAACGTCTACAATTGTCAATTTATAAGGTCACATTAATGCCGTTTTTGATGTTTATAGTGCAAAACAGTATAATTCATCACAAACATTTAGTTAACCAGAAATAAACATTTTTCTTAGTTATTCAAACTAGCAGTCCATATATTTTTTTAAAAATTGTGAAATTACCTATCGTATCAAACCAGAAGTGATATTTGTAATACGGGAAGTAGCATAATACCTCCCTTATTTCAGTACATAGAACCATATATCTTTGAAATCACTGAAAGTTTAGCTATGCTCTTAAACCAACAATTACATTTTAAACCTCATTTTTTTTATCAACAAATCTGCAATTGAGGTGGAAAGACCTTCAATTGTTCTCTGAACAATTGGTTTTTAATTATATTTATTTTGTTATGATATTGTAATTATTATATTATTTATCCTGGCCTTATTTGTTTTGTGTGGCCTTATAACATGTATAATATGTTTACATAATACTTATAGTTGTTTACCAAATAATGTTATAACTGCGCAGTTTAGAAATCACTGGAACAATAATAGATACTGATGGAATGACTAGAACTTTCTATTTGACTTACGTAATAATTCTGGTGTGATTCGAACTTCTACCGTATTCCAGAAGTTTCCGTTCTACAGTATATATACGGACAAGAAAGTTAGACTTTTAGAGCAGAAGATATCTGACCAGACTCAGCTGTTGGATTGACACACTTCTATTTACGTTTCACACATCGTACTTGACACTTTTATTTACGTTACATCATACTAGATTGTGACTGATTGGATATAATATTCCGTTTGGATTCCCGCAACAGTGACGAGAAGAATTCGGGTTAGGAAGAGACGAAGGATTTTGAACAGTTAAGTTGACATTTTAATTTGTGTAATATTTTTTTTGTAAACTTGTATATAATAAATCTTGTTAAATTTTATAATTGATTTGTGTCTTTTGTTGGCTACAATTTAAAGGTGATTTCGGCCGTAACAATTTGCGTTTTGAATCTAAGGTAAGACATGTAAAAAGTCTTGGACGTATGTGTTTGAAGATTCTTACGAAGATTCATAGTATGGAAAATGGATATCAGTTAGCCGAATACTTACAATTATATGAATAAAAGTTAGCCGAATACTTACAATTATTAAGAGAGAAGCATGTCATACAGTCATGGGCCTTATCTTTGGTATGAGTGAAGTAAAATTAATGTGGGGGGTACCTAAATCTGCTAAATTACGTATTTTTATGAAATTTGTTATGTGGATGGAATATTCGAAGCTGCATCTAAATTTCGGGAAAAAAAATATGTTCAGTTTTTATATTTCTTCAATAAAGTCGATTTAAAATCCTTAAATTAAAGGTCTTTTACTGTCGATCAGGTATATATATAAAAAAATTATATAATAACTGTCGAAAAAAAATTATAATATTATATCTTAAATCCCTAGACTTTTCTATAAAAATAATATGTCACCGACTTCGTTTTCGCTGTGGAAATAATTCAACTATATGTCCTGTTTGTAAAAACACTAAACATCTACATTTTTCATCGCGACGTGGTGACGAAGTAACGCATATTTTGGATATTTTCACTATACATATAGTAATCAATTTAATGTACTGAAAAGAATAACCCGGTGAACCCTAATATACAATTATAGCCTTTAGAGGAGGTCGATACATGTTTTATCGACCTCAAATTCACAAATTATCAATCATGTTCTATTTCAATAACCAACGAACTAATCTGTGCTTTACGGTTTTGAATCTCTGACATTTTCCCTATATCCTTTTCATTATGTTGATATTGAATTGAAAATGATAAACTTTAACAATTTAATATTAACAAAACAACATGTAGATATCACATATTTAATGAACTTCCGAAGTAAGAATGAAAGATCGATTCTGATTGGTCCTTAGACTAATCCAACAGCCAATCAAAATATCGCTTTATAAATTTGTTCTTCTAAATTCTATTTTTGGAATAAAGGGGTCTTTCAACTAATTTTTTTTAGAAACTCTTAGTCTTTCAACATTATTAATTTTATTTATGGAAACACCTATTTTACAAGATTTTTACAGGTTGACCATGTGATCTATTTTGACAAATGACAGCTTTTGAATTATACAATATTATAATAATAAAATTTATACCAATTAAAAAGAATTTCAATGGCAATAATATATCTTATTTTTTAAAATTCTAGGGACAGGATTTTGAGAAATCATAATTTAAAGTCTAAATATTCGACTTTTCGGAACGATATCGACGTGCATTCCACGTACTTACATATCTGTTTGCCAAAACTTGAAACACCATATTTCGGGAAGTATTAAAGTTGCATACATTATTTTTTTATATTTAGATGCAGTTCAACACACTCTAATTGCATGTAAAATATTATAATAATCTTAAATACAGCCCATTAGGTACATGTACCTCCTACATAACTAACGTTTATGAATACGGTAACTACCCATGAATTACTCTAGTGTCATTCAGGGATTACAGCATTATGTGGTTTTTCACCACTGACCATGATGATGTGATCTCTGGATGTTTGTTCGGTTATATACTTGTGATTTTATGCTTTCTTTGTAACTTCTCTCCGTGTCTGTTTTTCCTGACATTGAATTAAGATGTTTTACGAACATCAGCTGATTTCCAACAAACTTTATCAACTTATTACTGGAGAAATTATATGTACTCTGTTTGTATTCAATACGTAAGACTATCGAGACAAAACACGACAACAACAAAGTGTGGACGTTGATTCATTTCTGACAAGTTATAATCTGTGCTACCGTTTATATCTCATCTATTACCTGGAATCGCTAAACAATAGTTGTAAGACATCCAGCGGAGTGAAAACTAAACATATGAGGTATTTTCTAGACGATTTCTATACACCAACAGCAAAAGATGAGAACAAATGTCTGTGATCAGGGAAAATGGTTGAAAATACGTTATTTCACAGAATGTTTATGTCTGAGTTGTCTAGGTAAATGAGTTCCGTTTTAGGTAGACACAAAAATAATTCGTTTGTCATGTCACAAATGTCATTGTCGTTCAGATAAATTTTTCGAAGGTTTGGCAAGAAAATTTTCTTGTCCTCTCCACAACATAATGGAATATCACGTCAGCTGTTATTTCCAAGACGCAACGCTGACAGTTAAGATATGTAATTATGTTATTGTTGAGATACACATATTTAAGTTTATTTAGAAATGTTTCAAAAATATCAGCAGCAAGATCTAGCCACTTGTAAAAAGTTGGTCCATGTTGTTCATATGTTTTTAGTTTTTAAGTGTACTGTTTGTATTGTTTTGGTCTTGTCTTCGTTGTTCTCCGGAGTTTGTCAGTTGTTTTCGATTTTACCCTCCTTCGAATATCCCTTTGATATTTCTAGACTTTAATTACCGCACTTTTCGACATGCGATACTCATTTACATATTTGATATATTTTTGGAATTATGATGCCCGTATACATTTTTGGCGGGAAACATTCTTACAATTGTATACCCTACCCTACTTGACTCAGCTAGTCTTTATGTCAGTTTCCCCAAGCCACAATTTATTATCCAAATCTTTTTGTATAGTGTGATATTCGAAAATAAATATTGGGAAATTTGGGATATTGATGACTTTTTCATTTTTGATATGCATTGTGTGCAATGACTCATGAGTAAGATAGAGCCGCGATGACAGAGTGGTTTAGGTACATGTAGTTCATTTACTGCTACTGATCAGTGGCCTGTCAACACTGAGAGTACGAGTTTGAATCCAGCTCGTGTGTTCTGACTCATCATAATTGACTGGGTTTTTCTGTGCTAGAAGGGGTGGTTCTATCAGGGCTCTCCAACTTTCACAACCAGTGAAACCCAAATCGCAATGATATAACAAATTTCCAGGAAATTGCCGATAAAGCCCAATAAAGAATAATGTTACTATGGATGTAGGGCTGTGAAGATAGGAAACTAATCCGTGCACTACTGACTTATCTTGAAAGAAAAAGGACGAAAGTCAGAAATTATTCAATAATTATATGGGTTCATAATGTGTGTATCCTTCTATCTTTAAGAATGAATGATGAAGCTGTCAAGATTTCCGCTTTTTTCCACTGTAAACTTAATAGTACTTCATCAATCAATATTTTACTATAGTTTAAACTAGTCACGAAAGAAAAATTAAATACACCCAATAGTTCAGTCTTGTAAATGTAACATTTGAGGACATGGTCAAATACATTAGAGGTGAACAATGGCATTATATGGCATTATATGGTTAAGAATCTTAGAAAGTTCCATTAAATTATGGTAAATGGTTTAGGAGGAGTTGTGGATACAAAATACATAGTCAGACGGAAGAAATCCATGTTTTGGTAAGTCCTTGTTTTGGAAAACGAAACCCCTAAATAAGATTTTGACCAATCAAAAAAATAGGAGGTACACAATAGCATTATATGGTTAAGAATCTGAGAAAGTTTCATTAACTTATGAAAGTAGTTAAGGAGGAGTTATGGATATAAAACGTGTACCCCCCCCCCCCCCCTTTTCAAAAGAAAAACAGTCCCCCAAAATGGTTTTGATGATTTTGGCCACAAACAAAATAGGAGGTGCACAATGGTTAAGAATCTGAGAAAGTTTCATTAAATTATGACATGTGGTTTAGTAGGAGTTGCGGGTACAAAATACGTAGTTAGACGGAAGAAATCCATGTTTTTGTAAGTCCTTCTTTTGGAAAAAGAAACCCCAAAAATATTTTGACCAATAAACAAAACAGGAGGTACACAATGGCATTATACTGTTAAGAATCTGAGAAAGTTTCATTAACTTATGAAAGTAGTTAAGGAGGAGTTGTGGATACAAAATGTGTAACTCCCCTCCCCCTTTCCAAAAGAAAAACAGTTCCCCAAAATGATTTTGATGATTTTATAGGTGCACAATGGCATTATATGGTTAAGAATCTGAGAAAGTTTCATTAAATTATGACGAGTGGTTTAGGAGTTGCGGATAAAAAAATAGGTAGTCAGACGGAAGAAATCCATGTTTTGGTAGGTCCGTGTTTTGGAAAAAGAAACCCTAAAAATAATTTGGACCAATAAATAAAATAGGAGGTGCACAACTGCATTATATTGTTAAGAATCTGAGAAAGTTTCACTAAATTATGACTTAAGTCAGCGAAAAGGATCTGGAAACTGTGAACATTTCTTGTCTTTGATTTCAGTATACCACGAGAGTCTTATTTTTCCAATAAGTGAAAGCTGGTAAAGAGGAAGGAAACGATGATTAAAAACGATTTTAGATTGAATAGCAAAGAGTAGAAAGAGTAAGATACTAACTTATTCTTAAAAAACTGAAATGCAGTATTTATACTACTGTTAAATACATAGTCATATTTAGTTTGAATTCTGGTCCCTGATGGTCGTTTTGCATGATAAAGAAATGTAATAACGTTGGCTACAGTGAGATAATTGAATCGAGAGTCCAAAATGCAACAAGCGTGTGGAAAAATAAATCGACACAAGAATAAAATCAGATAAGAGTCAGATAAGGTCATCATTTCTTCCCTTTAAAGAAACATTATTCCCGTGAGAGTCGCGGTTGTATTTTTTTTACACGGAATAATAAAAATCAGGTACTTCATAGTATTTCCAAAACTTAAACATTGTTATTTATCAAGTGTTTCAAGTTGATTGTATTTTCAAAGTTCTTTTTTTATACATGAATTCAAACCTTACGTCCCTACTCGGAAGTACTTAGGGTGTTCTTTGTGTTAAAAAATCTCTAAAAATATTGAACGATTAACCTTTGGAGTTGTTGGTTCTCAGTTCTCAGTTCACAATATTACGCTTAGTTAGACGAGTATAGAAATAGTTAGTCTTCACGTAATTTGCAACCTAGATTTATCCACGCATACTGGAACATAACACAAAAAGCAGAAGAAAAGGGCTTTTTCTGTCCTCCTTAATAAAAGTCCAGGGACAGTTTTCAATAATGAATCACAATCTCATATTCATAAGACAACTAGTGTAAATCTATCCTCTGAGATCTATCCTCTTAGATCTATCTCTAAGATCTATCTCTAAGATCTATCCTCTCTAAGATCTATCTCTAAGATCTATCTCTAAGATCTATCTCTAAGATCTATCTCTAAGATCTATCCTCTAAGATCTATCTCTAAGATCTATCTCTAGGATCTATCCTCTAAGATCTATCCTCTAAGATCTATCTCTAAGATCTATCTCTAAGATCTATCCTCTAAGATCTATCTCTAAGATCTATCCTCTAGGATCTATCCTCTAAGATCTATCCTCTAAGATCTATCCTCTAAGATCTATCTCTAAGATCTATCCTCTAAGATCTATCTCTAAGATCTATCTCTAAGATCTATCCTCTAAGATCTATCTCTAAGATCTATCTCTAGGATCTATCCTCTAAGATCTATCTCTAAGATCTATCCTCTAACATCTATCTCTAAGATCTATCTCTAAGATCTATCCTCTAAGATCTATCTCTAAGATCTATCTCTAAGATCTATCCTCTAAGATCTATCTCTAAGATCTATCTCTAGGATCTATCCTCTAAGATCTATCTCTAAGATATATCCTCTCTAAGATCTATCTCTAAGATCTATCTGTAAGATCTATCCTCTAAGATCTATCTCTAAGATCTATCCTCTAACATCTATCTCTAAGATCTTTCTCTAAGATCTATCTCTAGGATCTATCCTCTAAGATCTATCTCTAAGATCTATCCTCTAACATCTATCTCTAAGATCTATCTCTAAGATCTATCTCTAGGATCTATCCTCTAAGATCTATCCTCTAAGATCTATCCTCTAAGATCTATCCTCTAAGATCTATCTCTAAGATCTATCCTCTAAGATCTATCTCTAAGATCTATCTCTAAGATCTATCCTCTAAGATCTATCTCTAAGAACTATCTCTAGGATCTATCCTCTAAGATCTATCTCTAAGATCTATCCTCTAACATCTATCTCTAAGATCTATCTCTAAGATCTATCCTCTAAGATCTATCTCTAAGATCTATCTCTAAGATCTATCCTCTAAGATCTATCTCTAAGATCTATCTTTAGGATCTATCCTCTAAGATCTATCTCTAAGATCTATCCTCTCTAAGATCTATCTCTAAGATCTATCTCTAAGATCTATCCTCTAAGATCTATCTCTGAGATCTATCTCTAAGATCTATCCTCTAAGATCTATCTCTAAGATCTATCTCTAAGATCTATCCTCTAAGATCTATCTCTAAGATCTATCCTCTAACATCTATCTCTAAGATCTTTCTCTAAGATCTATCCTCTAAGATCTATCCTCTAAGATCTATCCTCTAAGATCTATCCTCAAAGAACTATTGTCGTTATAACGGTAACAGATGCACCTCGTCATTATTTGGACACCTGGTTTTATGTATTAAGATTAAAAAAGATTAAATTAATGAACACGTACTAGTTAGATTTTTGGTGGGGTCCATGTTGTTCACATTATTTTAGTTTTTAATTGTAATGCATGTATTGTTTTGGTCTTGTCTTTGTTGTCCTCCGGAGTTTGTCAGTTGTCTTGATTTGTCCCTCCTTCAAACATCCCTTTGGTATTTCTTGACTTTACTTATTGTTATGCAATTGATGTAGATAGGCGATAAAGTTTTAGAATTTTGATTTTCAAAACTTGCGGGCCACAGGGGTTGAATTGCAATCGATAATATTTGATGTTTTCTGCTTTGGGTAAGTGCCCCACCTACTTATGAGGGGGCGGCGGGTTGCTGGGATTTTTCTCGATTTCGACAGTAAATTATCAGTTTCGTCGTTATATCAATAGAATCGGCCAAATCCATTGAATAATTAATGTAAATAAAAAGGTAAAATTTATGAAAACTAAGGAGTATCTCCCTCGTGCATAACTCTGTCATTCGGTGGCTTTGGCTTTATCCCTTTTAGTCAATGTGGCTTTTTTAATTTGATTTTCAACTTCTTTTATTATTGTTTTGGTTATTTAATATTTTATGCCTTGAGTACAACTAATAAGTCGTAAATCGACGAAATGTGAACATCTTGTGCAACAAAATTGGTATCAAAGAATACATGTAATTATTCTTCCCATTGTGGGTGCCGTCATTGTTCTTGTCATGATTATGCGTGACCGATTGATAATCACACGATATTCTTAAAATTCCGCTTTCAACACAAGTACTTCCTTAATATACATACCTATATATATGCATAAACAAAAGTTTTACAATATACCATTCGTACCAGCATTTCACTATGGCCATCATCAATATTCTATGCGTTCTGCTATCAATTGTTATGACACAAATCGCTGCAAACGATGCTGCCTGTTGTATGCCTTTAAAGTGGGAAGCTATGATGTCTTACATAGGATACAATGTCGACGCACAGCAAGTGGCTGTTACTGAGGTATGGTGATTTTTGTTTCCTCTCTTTCCATGAATAATCCATACTGTTTTAATTAACGGTGTATATTTGGTTGATTTAATTATCATATACAATTAAAAATATTATATAAGAATCATGGATTTTTATTCCTTATTCCTTAATAGTCTCTTTACATTTTCTCTGTCTTTTTTGTTTTTTTTTACCTTTCATACTGTCCTGCTACGTGTATATGCAAACTGGATACAGCGGAGCGGTGGATATAAAATGAGGTTGGGACAATCAGGCGAGAAAATATTTCACTCGGAGGGCATTTTGTGAAAGTAGTTATTATCTGTGAAATTTGTCTTTTCTCATAGTAAAAATAGTTTATTTTTGCGAATCAATTTTCTGCGTTGATAAATCCAACAAAAAACTTAAGTAAGCTCATAAAAAACATTTAAAACGCATTTTTCGGGGTTTTTCCGCACCTTTTAAAGGGGAATACATAAAAGGTTTTCCTGTAAGACTGCACTAACGGTCAGATTTTGTGTGTTTCCTGTTTTTGGTTCTAAATGTGCTTCTTAACGAAAACTTTTCTTTAAAAAATCTTTTCAATACTTTAATTAAGATACATATACCTTTAAATCATCGATTAATAGTATGGTCGTCATAGCTCAGTCGGTACTGTTGTTGGTTATTAAATAACAAGATATCTGTGAAATCAAATCTCGGAGAGAGCTATTTTTATGGTTTCTTGATAGATTCGCATTGTTCTCATATTTTTTAAAACCGCAAAAGTTTTCTTTCTTAATTTTCCTTACTTAAAGTTTTTAATTATCACGAAATTTCTAGGTGCAACTTCATCCACAAGTTTGAATATATAAGGTTTTTTTTTATAACATCACTCATCATAATCATGTAAAGAAGAACATTTAAATAACGACGATGAAGCCATTGTGTTGTGCCCGCTGCAAATCAATGCCTAAACAAAAAATTTCTGAGGCACAACTTGAACACTTTAAATTCCATATGCAAATGATGCACTGCACTGTATCGCAAAAGCAATAGCTCAGTTATCATTTTCATCATCAAGTGTTAATAAACTAATACATGTATATATATTAGCTTGGCCTTCATTGGTGGCAAGGTAAAAATAACATGGTGTGACGCAATTGTCATCAATACATTTAAAATTAAACCTACATAGGTAAACTAACCGAATGAAACAATATCAGGAGAAAAGAGCCCTTGTTCTTTAAGGGAAAATACATTACCCAAAAGCTATATGGAATATACTTGTTGGAAAACTTGACGTATGTACTTAATGTTACCTTCACATACACGGATTTGTCTTACGAATCCTTACGTATGGCACAAATTCGTAAAATTAAACGGATTCTTACGATTTGGCCATTTTTACGAGCGATTTAAGAGTGGTTACGAGTAATTACTAGCCATTTACGGTTTATAACGAGTTATTACGACAAATGTCTAAGATTTGTTTCGATGTACCACGGATAAATACGAGGAAGTTACGACCTTTTACGAGCTTTCTATGGATTGTTACGAGTATATTACGGAATGTTACGATTCATCTAAGCTTTTACGTGTAAATTACGACCTGTTAACTTGTGTTACGAATAGTTGCGAGTTAGTTACGAGTATTTTGCCAAAAAGTATGCAATTCTCTGTGTATCATCATTCGACAACTGAAATCCAGCGAGACAATTTTTAAACCTTTCCTAAATCGTAAAGTATACGTATGTATTCGTATATGAATCGTAACTGTACGTCAATTGATCGTAATAACTCTTAACAATGCGTACAGCCATTGTAACACGAAGTGAATGAAATCGTAAACATCACTTAAGCACTCGTAATAATCCGTAAACAAATCGTAAACTAACCGTAACAAATCGTGAAACAAATTGTTTAGGAGACATTTACGGATTCTTGCGAGTAGTTTACGGGTGTTGTTGCGACCGGTTTATGATACTTACGGATTGATATTTACGGAAAATTTAATCCGTGGACAATCGCAAGAAAATTGTTGACCTGTCAAAAAATTTGCCTCTACTTTCACCGATCCTCACGAGTGTCTGGTAAAATGGTGTACCTGATGACGTAAAATCGGAAGATGTATTCCGTATAATATGAGGTATTGTTTCTTCTTTCCTATATCAGTTCCAATACCTCGCGAAAGAGAGAATATTGATATTTGTTTTTTCTTCACGTTGGCAATATATGATAAACAGTTTATGACATATCAGTCCCGATATCATCCCTCAAGCTACGGCCTTTGCTTT
The DNA here is from genome assembly GCA_028015205.1 of Mytilisepta virgata. Classification (NCBI taxonomy): domain Eukaryota; kingdom Metazoa; phylum Mollusca; class Bivalvia; order Mytilida; family Mytilidae; genus Mytilisepta; species Mytilisepta virgata. The sequence continues at coordinate 102,519,783 of CM051520.1, forward strand.
GGTTAATATCTCAACTGTTTCTTTTAAAAAATTAAAGTTAAAAGTATTACCTTTTGTTACCAATAGTCGTAATGAATTATTTTCTTTTACACTGCTGAAATATCCCAAATATTTTACTTTTGTAAAAAGATAGCAACTTTTAAAATGTTTGTGTCAAATATTTCTTTTGATCACCTATATACATGTTCTTTAAAAGACTTTTATTGTCAAACTTTACAAAGTAAAGGTACGTATTATAGTGTAAATATGCTAGAGGTTTCAAGAAGAAATCCGCCAAGGTCATTTAGAAATTGTGGAATCCTTAATTTTAAGACTACAAACGGTTAAGTTGAATGGTAAAAAGTATCGAAAAAAGATATTTTCTCATTTTCTATAAGAATACAATTTTGTTTGAATTCTCATAATCTCGGCTTTCATATTTTCTACGATTTCTGTTATATTGTATATTTAATTTTACAGTCATGATCGTTTTACGGCACTTTTTGTAAGTCTCTATATTTCAAGGAGACGAAAAACACGAAATTAGGTGCCTTCTTCATCTTTGAAAAGGACTCTAGTAAAAATGGTAAATGTACATGTATTTGTTGTGATTTTTATTATACGCCTTCATTTAATAATTTCAAACATGACTTGTTAGTATAATACATCAATTACAGGAAATTTTAATACAATCAAGGGTAGAGTGGTAAGTATGTTTTAGGTAACGTCAGATTGACGGCATATTTTACGTCAAAGGGACAAATTTTGAAAATTGTTCGATTTCACTGGAAAAAACAATTTAAAACTATAAACTTTCGTGTGTTTTGAGTAATTGAAACTCTATAACTAAAGTTTGTTTTAATTATCAACCACTCCGTTGATATACCTTTTTTACCTTCTAATATGAAGGCCGACCGAGCTGTCAAAAGTATTTTAAACTATACATGGCCCAATGTTCATACCGTGGACCATTTCATGAATCCGATTCATATGTTAGGTTTTACCCTGTGTATTTTTTTTTCAGACAGAATACGAAATATCGTATGACTACGTTGACAAGAAACTGTTAATTGATTTCTTGTCCATAGTGGTTAACGGAAAACATCAACCGGGTACACTGTCTGTGCTGAGCGATTTTAAGAAGGTAGGTGAATTAATAGAACTACATGTACAACAATCTGACAGAAAATTACTTGTCGTTAAACTTTTATAATGGTAATAGAATTATTAAAATTAAAATTGAAATGTTACAAGTCTTTTATGTAACTCAGTTATTACTCTCAGGGCAAATTTTGTTTGGGTCAGTGTATCGTTTCTGTTTGGAGAATATTCTTATTGACTTTCTGATAACATGTTTATACCTCGTTTATTAAAAAAATTATAAAAGTGAAAAATAGTCACGTGTTCATAGAACACCCTTGATAAATGTTTTGTTCGTACCTGATGAAGTAATTATGTGTTTGTTATGAATTACAAATATGCTTGATTGGTTGATAATTGTACAAAAATCAAGTATATAATGTATAGTATATGTTTTGGTTGAAATTTTCAAGTTCATACAATTTAGAAAATAAAGTTATTAGTGTTCCTAGTATTATATAAGGATGGGAAAATATCTTGATTTTCGGATAATATTGTACATATGAAATATTGGCGTGAAAATTATTCCTACATAAAGTAATTAACGTACTAAATTTGTTTGGTGGATAGTTAAGAATATCATAATAGGCTTTTTATATATAACACATTTTGTTTTCTATCCACGCTTTCATCAAGATTCTATTGTTCACCTGTGACATATTTAACTACGAAAATCGCCTGATGGTACCTTTCGGATCCGACCACAGAACCTCTCTGTTTAACCACCTGAGCTAAAGAGATCTTTCCTAACGCACTCGATAAGACTGGCTGTATGTACTTCCAACTGCATAAGACCCCGTTTCCAGAAAATCCATAACTCACTCCACTCGAAATGTCTCTTGTCATTGAGAGAAGGTAGAATTGTGGCAAAGGGCAAATGGAAATAAAGGTCTGACCGGTATGTTCAGCGTTGAAACTTTTGTCAACTAAACCGATTTTGAATCCTAAATCAAATTCCATTGTTACAGCGGTATTGCATGCAGAGCTATTTTAAATTTCAAACAACTCTAATTAATGTGTTGTTTAGTTTACTCGTTATAAAGTTATGGTTTTTAAATTTCAAGATGAGTTATACTGTAAACTCTAAGGTTGACCTTTGTCCTCGGTTAATTCCAGACACTATACTGGGTGTTAATTTACTGGTACACGTGGAATTAAACAACAATGTCCAGTGAAAGTGTAGAATCGAATAAAAGGGCACGGTTATATTTGTTAACGGGAATGACCTTGACTACAGAAGGATGTCGATACAACGGGCTGCATGTCAAGACAAAAATTATTCTAACAAAACACACCATCCACAGAATATTTGAAATAGAATAGAATTTCATATTTCCTCTTTACAGAAAGTATCATATAGAATATCCGGTACCAAGTGCGTTAAAAGCCAATTACCAGGGGAAATGCCAAGCAACTGTCTACCTAGTGAGTACTCTGTCGTGAATATGTTGACAAGTATTCTAACGATACACAATTTAAAAGTAACTTTTGTATAACAGATAGTGACAAAGATTGTGGATAATCAGTTCAGTTTCAAATGAGAGCCAGACACTGTTTTTGAAAATACAAGATTCCCAGACAATGATTAATCATTGTGCCTTTTTAATGCTTGTAATGTTTCTACTAAGAATGTGCACATCATTTCGTTTGACAGAATATTTTAAGTTAAGCTCAATAAAAGTGACAGTAAAAACATATTCTATCGACAGATTTTTTTAAATATATGTGAAGAAAATTTACAGTTTTAACATATATGGAACAAAGTTCAAGGCTTAGTTGTTCATATTCATCATTATATGATCTTCGATAATTTTCCGATTCATTTATTCCGCTGTTACAACTAAGAATGTTGTAAATTCATTCACAAGAATCGTGCTCTGTGTGAAATTGGGCAGGACACCGACATTTAATTTGAATATGAATGCTGAAAACTGATAAATTCTAACCGATAAATTTTAATTTTCTATGGTAGCCAGCCATGACAGGCTCATACAATTATATAACTGCATAAAATACTAGTATCGCATTTCAACTTTAATAAAATTTCTCACAAAACCGTGAATATGGTTTCAGCAAATGGATAGGTCATATCTATTATTGAGCAGCCCAACGCACAAAAATATCTGCTAAAAATTAACCCTCTCTACATTTTTTATATGAAAATAACCATTCATACACGTGGTATAATAGAAGAAATTATGTCAGATGGTACATTGGGAAATAATTGTTACCAGAACGTTCAGTATTTTCATCCGAAGTGAACAATTTGTGACTATAGAATAGATCGATCGCAGCTTGGGCACAAACCTACCGCGCACGTATAGAGTATACCACATAGGTCATGTGTAGGTCTTTCAAGCAGGGTAAAGGAAACTCCAAAAACTATAATGTTAACTTAGTTGGTACGTTTTCTTTACAATGTTTAAAAAATATCAAATCTGTAACGTTTATCCACTTATTTGGAGGAAAGGAAGGTTCAAATTAACATTGAATAACATGTATGAAAATTAAAACTTTTATTGATTAACCGTGTAAATTGGATTAGAAACTGCAAAAATAAGACTGGTATAAGTTAGCGAGGCCCAGCAGATTTTTTTTCTTTTAAAAGGAGGAATGGATAGAGTAATCGTTAATGATTGTATGATACTAGGAATACGTTAATGATTGTATGTAACTAGGAATACGTTAATGATTGTATGATACTGTGGAAGTGGTAGTTATGGGCATATAGAGACCAAACTCTGGTTCAAATCTAGGATTCGTTTATTCCAGTATATATAAGATTCACTTGTGGAGTAAACTCTTTACTGGTGGAAATAAGGCACCAATATCAAACACTCAAAGATAAGCACATAATGGATTCAGTAAATAGTTAGATGTCAGTCACAGATCATCCACTAGAATTATCAGTTTAATAACATATAATGGTATCGGGACTCAAATTCCAACATGTCCGTCCTGTACGGTGTCCCATCAAAATCTACCTCAACTCAGAACAAAGGGAAAAAAACAGTTTCGCGCCAAAACACACAACCAATCAAATAAGTATATTTTGCCCCCAATATCCAAATATGTTTAAATTATAAGGGTACAACCCCTTTTCTTTGCAAGTAATAAGGGTAAAGACCCTTTGTAGAAAAATAACGTTTCCAAAAGAAATTATAACAAGTTTGCAAATTGAATACTTTAAATAATATTTATTAGACAATATTTTAAAAATACATTTCAAGACATTACATTAATTCAACAAATGAAATAGCCAAAAATATCACTCTGCTACATCACTAGGAATACGTTAATGATTGTATGATAATAGGAATACGTTTGTTTGTTTGTTTGTTTAGTTGGGGTTTAACGCCGTTTTCAGCACATTTTGGCCATTTCGCGGCGGCCAGTTTTTATTGGTGGAGGAAGCCGGAGTACCCGGAGAGAACCACCGACCTTCGGTAGGACAATTGGCAATCCTTGTCAATTAAGATCGGAGTCGAACACACCCCGCCACAGGTGAGATTCGAACTCACAACCCCAGCGTTGACAGGCTAGTGATCAGTAGTAGTCATGACGAACTACCTAGACCACTCGGCCACCGAGGCCCCGGAATACGTTTGTGATAACCTTTGAAACCCTTTGTTATATCTTTTGTAGAGAATGCAACTTATTTCCTAAAACTCTTTGCTGGAGCGGACAAGGAAAAGTTATCGCTAAAAGCCTATGCTATATACACTATAAATTCTACTACACGCTACTATGTTACGGAAAAGGAGTGCTATCCCGCCATGCAAAAATCATACATAAAGACAGTAGAAGGTAAAATTATAAATGATATGATTGATCATTACATGTAGTTACGTATTCAGACTCACTTTAAGATTACTTATTATCTGTTGTGGTACATTTCTTTGGTCCAGATGGAGTGTCGATTTAATGTGACTCGCTTTAGTAAGGTATTGTTTACTTAAATCAAAGCAAATTAAGTCAGAATTATCATGCCCATATAGAAATATTTTAAGAAGAGACTTACAGTATTTATATGAAAATGTGGTTTGGATAGAGCAGAAATTATGTCCTATCTCTTCCTGTGATCCAATAATAAGGATCATTTGGAAATGTGTCCTTAACATTTTTCTGACACTTACTAATTATGTGTTGGCAGCAGTCGTCATATAAACATATAATTCAACTTCATTAGACGCAAACATAAAAGAAATATACAATTTTAAAACAAGTAAAACAGAACAAGTTTAATTATACAAGTTCAAAGGTCTTCTGTCCTCAGTTCTAATCACGCTTTAATAAAAGAACCTTTATTTTCACTTGCTTTATTGTTGATGGAGTATGAATATCGAAATTTGTTTCATTATTATTCATTTCATCAAAATTTAATGTCACATTTTCTAATTTTGCTCTTTGAATATAGTCTTTTCGTAAATTTGAATCGTTTGGGAATTCTAGTAAAAAATGTCTTTCATCTTCAACGTACATTAACAAACTTTTAAAATATCATAATCTAAACTTTATATCATATTTTTCTACAAAAACCAGGACAAGCAAGGTCACAGAATTTTGTGTATAATATGACGCTTGGAATCAAGGATGCCTCCATCTTCAATGTACCTTCTTTCTGTAAACAGGAGAAACTACTGGGAAAGGTATGATTTTTTTCAATAAAACTTGTACAGTGGGTGTAAAATAGTTATATTAAAAATTGAATATTTAATAAATGGCAAATTCTAAGCACAGAAAATGGCTTACGTGTCATAACAAGGTGGAAAAGACAATACGAAAATGGTTATTCCTAAACTATTATTTTGTCCACGATACGAAAGTAGTCCGATCGAAAATAAACTTGACAAAATATCTCACATTTTAAGGGAGCGCTTATAAAGGGTTTCGAATTGTTCAGATCATATAAGACTATAAGTTGAACGTACAAAAAAAATGTATCAAGGAAAATCCCGAGCAGCTCTCTTTTTTTGTTGTTGAAGAAATAGTGGTTCATACCAAATCTGCTTAACGTCATAATTCTAATTATAGATAATTATTTCCTACTTTCCTATACATATTTGGAACCATGGTGTGATTTCATGGATCATCTCTATTTTGTCAGATTATAAAAGTGTGGTCCCACCAGATGTTTTGCAAATGACTAAAAACAAAATGTATATTAACGTTTGTTTTTTATGCAAAAACATATGTCTCCCCTTTCACCCTGTCATCATTCTTCATCAAATGCAAAACCTTTATGTCTTGCACAAACTTCCCCATATATAAATATATCAAAGTCCACATTTTGGTAAGGAAAACTCCCCAAAATATTATGCAGTGCATAATTACACCAGGTAGGCATCAATTCTGTCAGGTTTCGTTCCATTCCAGTCTGACCTGTAATATTCTGTGTTCGCATACTTCCCCATATGTAAAACTGGCAAAGTCCGTGTTTTGGTACGGAAAACCCCAGAAATCAATCTGAACCAAACATTTTTATGTCTTGCATAACTAAATCAGGTATGCATCAATTCTGTTAAGTTGTGTTCCATTCCTGTCTGGACTGTATGAGATTCTGTTTTCATAATTACAAAGTCAATGTTTTGTTACGGGAAACCCCAAAAATCAATCCGATAAAAAATATGAAAAAAACGATACCTGCATCAATTCTTTCAAGTTTCATTCCATTCCGCTGTAAGCTTCAGGAGATTTTTACAGGAAATAAAAATAAATTTTATTTTTATCAATTATATGCATTTATTTAGTTTGTTAACGTTGATTCCGTATTAACTGTTTAAAAGTCCGCAATATATGCATGCGCGACACATGTCAACGGAATGTGTGCAGACTGAGACCTACAATTTAAAGTACAATAGAGAATGGAAAAGAGGAATGTGTCGAAGAGACAACAACCGGAACAAAGAGCAGAAAACAGCTTAAGGCTACCAATAGGTCTTGAACGGAGTGAGAAAATCCAACACCTGGATGCGAGCTTCAGCTCGCCCCTAAACAATTAGCATACTAGTTCAGCGGAATGGATGCCACACTAAACTCCGAAACATACAAATGAACCAAAATTCAAAAAACACACAAGACTAACAAATCTACACGTTCCTGACTTGGGACAGGCGGGAAAATGCGGCGGGGTTAAACATATTTTGTGAGATCTCAACCCTCCTCCTATACCTCTAGCCAATGTGTATAACATAACAAACACACAGTGATACGCACAGTAAAACGGAGTTCAAAAGATGTCCGATGTTCGAAAAGGTAACGGAAGAAACTAAGCAAAATGACAATGATCAATATAAATAAACAAAGAACTACTAGCAGTTACTGACATTATGCCAGCTCCAGACCTCAATAAATTAAAGGTATATTTTCCAAACAAATTATTAGATATGTACTTTAAGAATTATAAGAATTAAATACGTTTTTCTGGAGATTATTTATGTTTAATCTGGACCAATTAAGTCAAATATATTACATATCATCATAAGTTTCTAGTGCATACGTGTAGTGTAATTACTTATATATATATATATCTTTTGTTATTCCAGGACTGGAGTACTATCTCACCATTCAACTTGCACTCTTCACTATTGTTTAAATGAATAGACGACACTCAACCAAATCAAGATTGAAATCAAAGACATTTACTTTCTTATAAATTCTGACATGTATAATATATATCTTCTACAGCATAGAGTTTATTGTACAAATACAAATTATCAAAAAATGTCTGTTATAAAAACCATTTGAAATTCTACATAAACACTAACAATAGGCAAACTCAAGCCATGTAAGTTACGCTCGTGCCGTAGGCTGGCACACAGAAAAGTGTGCGTTCTTATGGCTTTACATTTAAAGGATGCTAGAAGGAACCCGCGGTTCTCGCGGGAGAGCTGAGGGAGTCGATGTTTGATCGGTAAAAAGAGTGGGGAAAAGCTGAAGTCTGTTAACAATGCTGATGCTGCAGATTAAAAAAAATGTTAAGAGGGAGATTGCGAACAAAAACCTATATCATTGATAGCACAGTTTTAATTTTATGCGACAATCTCGGCGAGTGTCTTTAAGGAGGAGAAGACTCATACTTTGTTGGTGCAGCTGATATTTATGGATGCATGTTCATTGTGTATCCCCGTACACCAGATATTGCTATTTACTGGTAACCAATGCATTATATCAACAATAGAAGTGAATTGTCAATTGCTGATAGTGTACCGTTAATGGCAGCCTATTGCCATTTACGGTACACCTACATGTATACTATGCCAATAGTTACCAGAAAAGAGCAATATATATCTGCTGTAAGGAGATGCACAGCGGTGTTAGTCTTAATGTGTTTTTTCTTCAACAATTTTGTATTGTCATTATGTCTTTGTTTGTTTCCTAAGCTTTGTCCTTTCCCTTGGACTTTAGTCTTTTAATCCGGGGGACAACCATTCCATTCTGAGTGTGTTAATCATGTACACGCCACGTGAAGACCAGACACACTAAACATACATGTAGATGTTCAGCCTGTGATCATTTTTTTTTTATTTAAATGACAAACTAACATACTGTAAATGTTCATTGTACACGACGGGACCTATAATTTATTTATTAGTCCAGATAATCATGACGTCTCAAGGGTATAATTGTTTTTGAATTTTTTTTTGATCCCTCATCGATGGAATATACGTCCAAGTAAAAATTTTCCAAGACGGATTAATTATTTGGACTAACCTATTATGTACCATCGGTATTGTGTACACGCCATGTGATTTTTTGGAAACGCCGCGTCGAGTTGTAAATTACACATTAAAATGCTAAAAGATGTACATTCACTAAATCACGCGTTTCCTGTGACGGTGAGCAAATAAAATGGGGGCTGTCATATGTTAAAAATCTATTTTACCTACTATTAATACTGTGTAAACAATATTTTCATTTAATTCTTCACGGCGGTGTTACTTGTTTGGTACGAAGGGGAATTGTAACAGGAGGGTCTGACAGCTATGCGTTTCAAAGCCCCGCTGTGTATTAAAATGTCTGAAGTTGCTATTCCGACAAACCTCAAATGAAAGTTTCACAATAAACCACTAATTTACTGACAAACAAATGGACAGACTGACGGACAGTAGCAATCTAGACATGCAGTTCGTTCCACTGGGACTCCAAGCTGTTTATATAATTTTTGTTTAAAATTTTCATATTTTATTAACCGCGTTAACATAGAACAAAGATTCGAAACACTTAATTCAAAAATATAAATAGGAATTCCTTACGAAAAAGTAATAGTTCTATATCAAAATAATTATAATTTGAGAAAAACAACACTGGCAAAGTAAAAATGACCCCAGAAATAATAATCCTACAAACTTGGTTGTAAAGACTAAGCGGAAATTTTTACCGTAGTCTCCATTTTAATTTAGAAACTGAAATCTTCGATTAAACTTCTAAAATTTAAACCGAACCTTATAGGAAGGGAACTTGGCTTTGCATTTCGTATAGTATTCAAATAAGCAAGCTCCAAACCAAATGCAGAAAGTGTGATTGTTAAGAGATTTTATATCTATCAAAAGCATTTAAACAATAGGCTTTAAATCAATTGACTAATCATAAATTATGGTACCATATAACAATATCTTTTGCAAAATATTTAAGTTAAACCGAATATCTAATCATAATAATAATTCTTTTTATATTAAATGATTATTTCAGTTTTATAGAATGTTAAATTTTACCAAAATAGATACTATCACAAAAATGAAATTAACTTTAGCAGAAATTTTATTTCAAAGGGGGAGATAATAAAATATTAATCATGTGAATAATACTCTTCCCAATGACGGGCGTTTTTTTAGAACATTTTCACATAAAACTCAGTTTTCTAAGAAAAAGAAATTCTTCTGAGGGCAAACTTGGGAACTACTGAATGTCACTATTATATGTTATATCTCAAACATTTCCAACATTTTATGGTTTCAGAGTTTTTACCGCTGAAAGAAAAAGGTCTCTTCCTTTAGTATTAATGATGATGATTCCAGTGAACACGTCTTTCTGTATATGTTACAGGAACTTATGTAATTAGGAATAACTGAAACAAAACCTGGGGCCACTAAGGGTACCGTAGAATACATCAAACTCCTATGTATGTGACCTGTCCCACAATGCTAAAGCAGTTTCCCTACTATGAACTGTTATAATTTTCAAAATTAAACTTATTCACAACATTTGTGATAGACTACTGTTTAATTTTAGTCATTGAGGAAACGTGCGGCCTAATCAGGAAATCTCATACTGCATTAAATCATGCCGGTGGAGATAAAATGCTCAAAGAACTCAAGTCAAAAATATACACACAAATCTTAATGGAAACTCTATCAATCTACACAAGTCACTCTGTGATGAATGTTAACTTAGACCGAATCCAATTAAAGGGGTTGTCGTTAAACGTATCAATAAAACAATTTAAGTAGCATAAGCAAATCTACATTGCACATTATGATATACATTCATAGCCCGTTAATTTGGTCCAGGATTTTAAAATTTTGTTTGGAACTGAAAAAACAATGAAATTTTGTTGTTTTTGTCTTGAATATCAAGTATTTCACATTTAAAAACAGAAATAATCTGTAGGGGAATCTGTGTAAAACTCAGTGATGAAAGTTTCCCGGAAATCGTGTAATAACTAAATTTTTCGGGAGTACACGAAAACATTAAAATGGCCAGTATTAGTTGACCCTTTTCTCTGCCATTTTATTTGACATACACATGATAAATTTTGATTTACTCTCTGGTCGTTTTTGTGGTTTTTTGTGCTTTGAATTGTTATATAGGGTAAATCATGACAATATTTATAAGATTTCTTTGCTTCTGTGTAAAGAGTCGATAGAACAGGTGTTCGATCAATGGATATTTAGGATAAAATTCTTTCATACCAATTTTTATGCACAAGATATCGATTTTCGACTTATCAGTTGTGCTCAAGGCCTAAAATGTTGAAAACAAAACAACAATAAACAAAATTCGAAGGGAAAATGCAAAATGACCAAAAGGGTAAAGCCATGACCATCTAAGGACAGAGCTATGCAGGATGGAGATATCTAAGGAGAGAGCTATGCACGAGGGAGATAAACCATCTAAGGACAGAGCTATACACGATGGAGATAAACCATCTAAGGACAGAGCTATACACGATGGAGATAAACCATCTAAGGACAGAGCTATGCACGATGGAGATAAACCACCTAAGGACAGAGCTATGCACGATGGAGATAAACCACCTAAGGACAGAGCTATGCACGATGGAGATAAACCATCTAAGGACAGAGCTATGCACGATGGAGATAAACCACCTAAGGACAGAGCTATGCACGATGCAGATAAACCATCTAAGGACAGAGCTATGCACGATGGAGATACACCATCTAAGGACAGAGCTATGCACGATGGAGATAAACCATCTAAGGACAGAGCTATGCACGAGGGAGATAAACCATCTAAGGACAGAGCTATGCACGATGGAGATAAACCATTTAAGGACAGAGCTATACATGATGGAGATACACCATCTAAGGACAGAGCTATTCACGAGGGAGATAAACCATCTACGGACAGAGCTATGCACGAGGGAGATAAACCATCCAAGGACAGAGCTATGCAGGATGGAGATATCTAAGGACAGAGCTATGCACGATGGAGATAAACCATCTAAGGACAGAGCTATGGACGAGGGAGATAAACCATCTAAGGACAGAGCTATGCACGATGGAGATAAACCATCTAAGGACAGAGCTATGCACGATGGAGATACACCATCTAAGGACAGAGCTATGTACGATGGAGATACACCATCTAAGGACAGAGCTATGCACGAGGGAGATAAACCATCTAAGGACAGAGCTATGCACGAAGGAGATAAACCATCTAAGGACAGAGCTATACACGAGGGAGATACACCATCTAAGGACAGAGCTATGCACGATGGAGATACACCATCTAAGGACAGAGCTATGCACGAGGGAGATAAACCATCTAAGGACAGAGCTATACACGAGGGAGATACACCATCTAAGGACAGAGCTATGCACGATGGAGATACACCATCTAAGGACAGAGCTATGCACGAGGGAGATAAACCATCTAAGGACAGAGCTATACACGAGGGAGATACACCATCTAAAGACAGAGCTATGCACGAGGGAGATAAACCATCTAAGGACAGAGTTATGCACGAGGGAGATAAACCTTCCAAGGACAGAGCTATGCACGAGGGTATAGCCAAAATCATCTAAGGACAGAGCTATGCACGAGGGTAAAGCCAAAATCATCTAAGGACAGAGCTATACACGAGGGTAAAGCCATAACCATCTATGGACAGAGCTATGCACGATGGAGATATCTAAGGACAGAGCTATGTACGATGGATATACTCGTTAGTTTTCACAAATTTTCAATTTTATAACAGTAAATTTAAGTTACAATTTTGGGCTAGTATCGAAATACCAATAAGTGAGCTAGGGATACCCTCAATGACTTGGAGTCAGACAGCAGCGACATCGACTGGTATGTGGTAAAGGAACGATTTTTATGAAAATCTTGCAATTGCAGAGAGGTGAACTATTTTCATCTTGTCTTTTTTGAAGGCTAAGATGACAAACGGTAATAAAATTCGGGTTCCTATGGTACAACTTTTGCAATGCTGGTTTGTGGATATTTTGTCAAGAATGGATAGATAATAAATCCGTAGATAGAGGGAGATGATAAATTTGGAGAACCCAATCTTCTGAATGGATCCCCGAATTTTGATTAACAGCTTGTGACCACGGAACGTGTCCAAATGAAGAGAACAAATCTATTTCGTACAACGTAATGCTAAACACTTATGTATGCCCGTGATTGAACATTGTATATTAGATAAAATGTCAACAACACAAACACACAGGTCTTTGAAAACCCCTTTTCGAATACTTTATTGCGGATTAGACCAAGAAAGATGTGTGTACCAAATATATTTCAATAAAAAGTACCATGTCATTCATATAAAAGGGGGATGAAGGTTAAGAATTCTAAAATTCTCACCTATCAAGATGAGTTTCTTGCTTGCAAGAAATTGCTTTTTGAGCTTTCCATAGTTTAGTCACTATCAACCAGATGCAGGTTAAATCGAGAAAAGCGCAAGTGACGTTAGGAATTTATCTCTCTGAGTTTATTTTCCTAAAGCCATGACAATGGGGCATAAAGAAACTTTCGTGACAAAGCATTCTTGGATCTGAATATATTTAAAGTCTATAAATACTTAAGCATGAAACAAGAAGACGAAAAACACAGAATTCTTTAATTATAAACTCAACGCACAAACTCGTATACAAATAAGAAATATTTAGAACGACAAGAACAAGAACGAAAAGTTAGTAAAATGAATAAAAGTAATAAAACACTGAACAAAAAAGACACTATGGACATACAAGCGGACTAGTGATACAAAACAAGAAAAGAGGTAAGCTTTTTTTTTTCATTTAACATAAAAATAATTATTTCCATGACATTCCCTGATTTATAACACTGTATATAGTTCTAAAGTGCAATGCTAACTTCATAACATTTTTAAATACCAAAATATGTCAAGTATTTCAAGTTGACTGCGTCATCAAAGTTTGATTTTATACTTGCATAAATATCATTCAAACCTTACTTCCTTTTCGGACAAAGTACTTGTAATGTTTATCATGTTAAAAATATCTAACAAAATATTGAAATGTTAACTTTTCATAATTATTTGGTTTTCGAAAAGTTTTTTTTTCAGTTGACGACTTTACCTTGAAATCTTACTAAAATTCAGATTTCGTTTTGGCTTTGTTTTCATATACTCCACAGAAATAAAATAATATTTTGGGTATAAACTTTTTGGGGATGATAAAGACATCTTTCAAATATAAGACATAGTTTCGGACTTCACGAGAGAAAACAGATTTAAAAATTCTTAATATAACAGCAAAATACATGAAATAGTTAAAATAAACGTATATATATATATATATCCAATTACCCAAAAGGCCACATGTGATGCATTACAGTTCTGGAAAACTTATAATTCGAAAACTTTACCAGCTCCATTAATGGCTACCTTTTTCATTAACCCTGAAGTAACCAACTTTATTACCTTTCCAACAGAGATTCAAAATATGAAATTTCAAGCGTACAGTGTCGAATTCAGAATTGAGAAAATATTTTTATATCTTGGACTTCAGGATTGAAGAATATATTTATTCCGAAGCAAGACAACTACAAATGACAACCTTATTTGACTTTACCATCAGCATCTCCGGGTATTCCGGCTTCCTCCACCAATAAAACTGGCCGCCGCGAAATATCCATATGTGCTGAAAACGGCGTAAAACCCCAACTAAACAAACAAACAAATTTTCAGAGAATAGTGCATCACGTATTGATTTCAATAAATTTTTTACTGATATTCATACCAATAGGATGGGATAACAGGCTAGGCCTATGTATATCCTCTATAAATACAATATGGAGGAGACAAGACATATACACAAGCACAAACACTCAAGTATGTCATCAGTAATTATCAAAAAGAAAAATTAGGATAAAACAACATACAACATGATAGAAACAAAGCAAGATTGATATTTTATGCTATTTGAATTAAAACTTTTATATATATAACAGTGAATTCGTCTAATTAGGGAATATACATCAATTCCTGACCTTTTAGTGATTATGCATAATCACTAAAACAACCGGGGATTATTCATAATTACTGAAACAACCGGGGGTTGTGCATAATTACTGAAACAACTGTGGATTATTCATAATCAATGAAACAACCAGGGATTATTCATAATCAGTGAAACAACTGTGGATTATTCATAATTACTGAAACAACCGGGGGTTGTGCATAATCACTGAAACAACTGTGGATTATTCATAATCACTGAAACAACCGGGGATTATTCATAATCACTGAAACAACCGGGGATTATTCATAATTACTGAAACAATCAGGGATTATTCATTATCACTGAAACAACCCGGGATTATTCTTAATCACTGAAATAACCGGGGTTATTCATAATCAGTGAAACAACCCGGGGTTATTCATAATCAATGAAACATTCAGGGATTTTACACAATCAAATAAGATAACTGGATATTATGCAGAATCACCGAAACAACCGGGGATTATTCATAATCACTGAAACAATCAGGGATTATTCATTATCACTGAAACAACCGGGATTATTCATAATCAATGAAACAACCGGGGATTATTCATAATCACTGAAATCCACATCCACTGTAACATATACATGGTGATTATCTTCTCTGGTGAATCAACATTCACTGTAACATATACATGGTAATTATCTTCTGCAGTGAATCCACATCCACTGTAACATATACATGGTGATTATCTTCTCTGGTGAATCAACAGTCATTGTAACATATACATGGTAATTCTATCCTCTAGTGAATCCACATCCACTGTAACATACATGGTAATTATTTTCTCTAGTGAATCCACAGTCACTGTAACATATACATAGTGATTATCTTCTCTAGTGAATCCACAACCACTGTAACATATACATGGTGATTATCTTCTCTACTGAATCAACAGTCACTGTACCATATACATGGTAATTATCTTCTATAGTGAATCCACATTCACTGTAACATATACATGGTAATTATCTTCTCTAGTGAATCCACAGTCACTGTAACATATACATGGTGATTATCTTCTCTAGTGAATCCACAACCACTGTAACATATACATGGTGATTATCTTCTCTAGTGAATCAACAGTCACTGTAACATATACATGGTAATTCTCTTCTCTAGTGAATCCACATCCACTGTAACATATACATGGTAATTATTTTCTCTAGTGAATCCACAGTCACTGTAACATATACATGGTGATTATATTCTCTAGTGAATCCACAGTCACTGTAACATATACATGGTGATTATCTTCTCTAGTGAATCCACAGTCACTGAAACATATACATGGTGATTATATTCTCTAGTGAATCCACATCCACTGTAACATATACATGGTAATTATCTTCTCTAGTGAATCCACAGTCACTGAAACATATACATGGTGATTATATTCTCTAGTGAATCCACGGTCACTGTAACATATCCATGGTGATTATCTTCTCTAGTGAATCCACAGTCACTGAAACATATACATGGTGATTATATTCTCTAGTGAATCCACAGTCACTGTAACATATTCATGGTGATTATCTTCTCTAGTGAATCCACAGTCACTGAAACATATACATGGTGATTATATTCTCTAGTGAATCCACAGTCACTGTAACATATCCATGGTGATTATCTTCTCTAGTGAATCCACATTCATTGTAACATATACATGGTAATTATCTTCTCTAGTGAAACCACATTCACATTGTGATCCATCAAGTAGGTGCGATTGAAATAAATGTTGGTTTAAGCTACTCACTTCGTTTCGAAGTTGAAATTATATAATATTATATTATGTCTAGATCCACAAAGATAATGTGCAGAGGGACTCTCCAAATCATTTACTAGCTTTTTCTTAAAAGTAGAGAGGGACGCCATGTTTTGGACTTCTGGACTAAGGTTGTTGTTCCATGCCTAAAGATACGATGAAACAATATACCTAGACAACTCGAACATAAAGATTTTGCGAAGTAATGTATTTTCTAATCTGTTGTCACTTAAATTACTTAGCCTGAAAAAAGCCGGTAGTAATCTTCGTGTGATAGAAGATTTTGCCTTCAATAGTTCATCTTTAGAAAAACTCAATTTCGACACTACGAAATATGGCTTTGACAGAAATATAGGATACAATCCATGGGAGTTATTTACACAACATGCCAAGTAAACATTAAGAACTGTATTTATCTTATACGAGTATATAACAATAAAGAAAGAACCGATTTTTCTGTATATAATCCATCTAATTATGAATATAATACATTCGTAGTTTATTGTAATGACGATAGATTATGGGTTCATGGGGATCTTTTAAACACTATAGAAGAAAAGGAACAATTAAAACTTTTTATTCACCACAGAGAATTTATAGTAGGAGAAACAATAACGGAAAATGTTGGTAAGTCTTGGAAGATCATTATTATAATTTCCAACAATTTTGCAAAAAGTGAATGGTGCCAATGGGAGCTTGATGTGGTTCAAGATAGGAGGATAAAAATTTGGAGTTTTCCAGCACTGATTGGCTCACGAGAAGGCTATAAATGTCCAACTAAAATGTGAAACTTTTTAAGAAACAGTTTATCATCATGTCATGTCATGCATATTTATGACTAATGATTTTCTGTAAACTGTACTCTCAACACAAGTACTTCCTTTTATACCTATATATATATATGAAAATAAACATCTTATAATATCCTATTCCTACCAGCATTTCACAATGGCCATCATCTATAAAATATCCCTTCTAATATCAATGGTAACGACACAAAGCGCTACAAATGAGGCTGTCTGTTGTATGCCAACAAAATGGGAAGCTATGATATCTACCATTATGTACAATATCAATGCACAGCAAGTAACTGTTACTGAGGTATGAACATTTTTTTGTCTTCTTTTCACATGTTTCAGAAGATTCACTCATAATATCTAAAATATTGACGTATATTCAATTAATGTGTTTATTGTATGTAATTATATATTATATAAGATTCTTTGATTTTGATTGGTTCATATTCGCTTTCTTTACATCTCAGTCTCCATTTTAACATGATATACAATACATGATTTTTTACTGTCACTGTATATCAACTTTCCTTGTGTCTTCTTTATAAGGTCGATAGAGCTGTCAAAATTATTTCAGGAACGTTTTTTCAATTTAAAAGTTAAAATGGTATATCCTACTTTGCACTTAATGTTTCATGGAAAACATTCGATTTAGATTTCATATTAAACCGACAAATTACATACAAGATATGCTGGTATAGTTAATTGCAAAATGAAAAACAATCATTGTAATTTTTTTTTATATTCAAAATCATATGAATAATGTATTTTATTTTTTTTTTATATTCAAAATCATATGAATAATGTATTTTATTTTCTTTTATATTCAAAATCATATGAATAATGTATTTTTTTTAATATTCAAAATCATATGAATAATGTATTTTATTTTTTTTTTATATTCAAAATCATATGAATAATGTATTTAAGTCATGAAATATTACTGTTGAAAAATATGTTGTTGAAATCAAATTAGGTTAAAATGTTCTAACTTGCTCGACCAATCAAATTTCAATTCAAATTAAATATTTTGATGTATCAAAACATTTAAGATACAATCGTCTGAAATAATGAGTAAACTGGAAAATACGTTTTCCAAAGATCCATGTTCAGTGTCATTCCATGAACCATATCTGGTCTATGTGTTAAGCTTCATCCTATGTCATGTATGTAAGTTTTTGTTTCAGGTAGCATACAAAATGTCATATGACTACGTTGACAAGAAACAAGTTGGCAATTTCTTTTCCATAGACATAAACGGAAAACGTCAACCTGAAGTCTTTTTGTTGAGCGATTTTCAGAACGTAAGTTAATTATACCACAACAAATCTGCGGGAAAGTTACTTGCAATAAAAACAATTAGAATTACATGTAATAAGATTTATATAATTAAAATGAAATTTTACAATCATACGCCTTCGGGAAAATCCTACACTGTTTTCATTTTATATTATATAACTCGGCTAGCATGTTGATTCGCGGCAAATTCTGTAGTAAAGGACATAACAATGGGTCAGTGTATCTTTTGACAGTTTGGAGAATACTCTGGCCTGTCTTCTGAAAACACGTATTATACCATGTTATTAATATATATATATATATATTATATACGCCTAAATACTAACCCAACACTGTTAAAATCAGATTTTAATACTGTCAAATTTCTGTCCGCCTATGGTGGGACTCGAACTCACACCGCTGAGACACTTTGGCACCTATTCGCCTAGCACCATGTCCTGCGCCCTAGACGACTCGGCCAAATGTCGTATCCACCTCAGAACTTTTAAATGCCTTGTAGGAATTAAATGATACTTAGTGATATTGTTTACCATAAACATAGGGTGTATAAACTTTGATCATCTACCTGCAAGGTCAAAGTGAAAGACTTAGTTACCCTATATTCAGATAAACAAATTCATACATTGTCGTGCCCGGCTCACTTTCTTTGGAGGAATTTATAGTATAAGTAATCTTGAAATGCGAATACCTAAAACTCTACAACGAGTTACCGAACAACACATTAATTCACGAGTTGTAGATCTTTGGTATTTGCATTTCAAGATTAGTTATTCTGTTTATTACATTGCCATATTCCGTGTATTCATAAAATTTAACTAGAAAATACATTATGTTTTTATGCGACTACGCGACGACGTTTATATAGCAACACCGTTGGCGACGGCTATTGTTACGTCACTTCCTAGAGTGAAATATGACTTTCGATTTCACTGGGTGAATTATGGGATTGGATTTCACTCGGAAATCCCGGTATTTCACTAGACTCAATGTAATAATAAATGGTAATTGATCATATTGTTGAACTCTTCCAGAGCATATGTCATTTGCATTCGTAAAACAGTGTGTTTTTCAGTTGCTCGTTGTATATTTTAGACATTGGTTACCAGTTACTAGTGTAATTTAAGTATTAACTTGAAAGTTGACCTCTACCTCTTTTCAAAAACTGTACTGGGTGGATTGGCATGCAAGTATTTCCTCCTATTTCACTATAATTGTACGTGCGTTTAAAACTAATGTCCAGTAAACGTGTAAAGAACAGACTATAGAAATAAAACTGTGATACATAAGATATAGGACTACTTCCAATGTATTTCGTTAAATTTAGAATTATAGATACATAATCCAATGTTAAACGACGGTATTGTATATATTTAACGCTTCATCAACATTAACAAGTTCGGGTATTAATTAATTTTGCTTTTCTCAATGCTGAAATGTAGGTCTTACATTTTCCAAGGTAGCAGATTTTCCGTTTTTGTGTGAAATTCATTTATTTTTTGTAATGAGAGACGTAACCACAAATAAAACGAAGATGGCGTTCATAAAAATTTGAACGTTTTGTTTCTAAAAATTTATGTATTCTGATAAATATGTAGAATTACCATAAAAAGGGCATGCTATGATTTTGCCTGATATTTGGCCCCTTGAAATCGAAAATCAAAAAGTAATGAAATTATTCTAGGGTATCATTAAAAAAGCTTAAAATGTTTTAGATAGAATATCATTGAGAGACAAAATAGATTTTTTAAATTATGTGAAAAAAAATAATAAGTGACGAATTTCATTATTTATTACAATGTAAATACTTTTTCCTTGAAAGTTTACAATTTTTATCAAAATATTACTTGTAATTAAGTTTTCAAAGTTGTTTGGAGTGTAAGAATAGGAGTTTATTGAGGAAGCTGTGTCAATTTATAGAATTATTAATAAACATATTTCCTCATAGAAATATTATTTTATTATGATTCAATGATTTTACTTGTTACATGTTTTAATGTTGTATATTGTTTATATAAATTTCTCTGTACCTTTGTAATGCTAAGTTGAAAAGAGAATAAAGAATCTTGAGTTATCAGGAAATTTCTGTAATAGCGGCAATATGCTGTCAAAGCTGGCTAATTTTAAAGAAAACAATGAAAAACTCAAAATTTAACTCATTTTTGGACCTATATATAAAATATTGATATTAGCAACAGATTTGTCAAAAAAGATAGTTCACTAAAATGTGTCTTTAAGTAAGACAAACATTATATTAAAATATATTTTTGGGCATAGCCGTTTTGACCAAAATCTACTGCGAATAAACTTTACATCATGGGAAGGAATTTTGTACAACGATTGATAGATTGTGAAAATTCGACCATTATGTGATAAAAATGATACGAATTTGAATATGAAATCTTAACCCTTACTTTTCATGTCAGATTGGGCCAAATAATGGCTGAAATCATACCACATCAACAAAGCATTTGACACGGGATAAGTGTTATCTTTCCTCTTTATAGAAAGTATCATATACAGTCCTAAACAACAAGTGTGTTAAAAGCAAATTACAACATGATATGCTAAGCAACTGTCTACCTAGTAAGTAATGTTGTTTAAAATAACTATAGACATTGATAATCATCTCAATTTCAACGGAAAGCTCTTTTTTTTTTGCAATATGAGAATTTCGGAAAATGGAGATTTATTGTACCACATTAATGTTTATATGATTGTAATGTTTTTACCTGCGTCACCAACGGTGAAAGCTTGTCTGGTAGCCGCTTAGGGGTACATACTTTGTGTAATCTGAAACTCGGACTGTATTGAACCAATTTTTTAAAATGATGTGCGCCCACTATTTTGGACAAATTTGACAGATTTCTACTATGAATTTTTGCATGTTGAACTTAGCCGTTTTTCAGCAATACATGCTACATGTATGAACGGTGCATACTTTGTGTAATCTGTAACATGCTATGAACGGTGCATATTTTGTGTAAGACTGTATTGAACCAATGTTCTTCAATATACATAAAACCATATTTTCAAACTTTTCAA
Organism: Mytilisepta virgata; assembly: GCA_028015205.1. Taxonomy (NCBI): domain Eukaryota; kingdom Metazoa; phylum Mollusca; class Bivalvia; order Mytilida; family Mytilidae; genus Mytilisepta; species Mytilisepta virgata. Next base: position 102,541,521 of record CM051520.1, read on the forward strand.
AAGTGTTGCGTGATTAAAGTCTTTCAGTATTCTAAAGTGTTGAAGTTCAGGGTTATAAGATAAAGAAGGGATATGCTATATAAATTCATGCCACAAAATCCCTATAAGGTCAATATCCTGAAAAATATAAACGCAATCATGACCTGAATAATACTAGATAATGGAATCACATTTTTATCTAAACCACGTACATATTAGAGTAATAATAACTTTGCCCTGACAAACATATGACGGTGACGCAGCTTATGAAATTTTATTTATTTTAAGATTACTTTGTGTGTTATATTGCATGTAATTTGTTAATTGCAATTGCAGCTAAGTACGAGATTTCTCTGACGTGAAAAGTTCAGGACGCAAGCTTAAAAACCATACTGCACATCTACATATGGTTTATGGAAAATACAGTACAGAAGTAAAATGTATAAATTGAAAAATGAAAGAGGAGTTTACATCACAAACTTAAATTCACAATTTTCGAAATTTGTCCCCTGTGGCCCCAGTTTTAGAAAATTTCTAGCTAAAACCACATCGTGCATCGAAATACTGATGAAAATAAAATGAATAAATTGAACAATCAAAATTTACGTCACAGTCTAAAATTGACAATTTTCAAAAGTCGACCCGTATGTCCCAATTTTAGAAAATTAAAATTCTAGACCTCAAAAGTTGTCGAGGTAGAGCCGGACGTGATGACACCGGAAGTCACCTGACCGGAAGTTACGTCACCAGAAACGGTTGGGGTGCATGCTCATCCGGGAGTGATGAATTTTCCTGCCATTTTTTTAAAAGAAATTTTTATTTTAATTTTAACCAAAAGAGTAAGGAAGATAATTTCCCGGTTTTTTTTGGAAAGATTTTTATAAAATTTCGGTAGTCGTTCTATACGTCTATCATTCTGACTGGATTATCTGCCATAAGGTCAAAGGTAGACGGGTTTGCAGGGATTATATCTCCGCTTTTCCCTCGTTTTTCAATCGGGCTTGTATCTGGGTTTTTCATAGTAATATATGGGGTTTCAAAGGAAAAATATATTTAGCTTTTTTTTGTTTTGTTAGATGTTATATGGAATTTGTTTGTTAACTTTTCCACTCCCTTTTTTAATCTCTTTTGTAGAGAATTCAACTTACTTTGGAGAAATCCACGCTGGAGCTGAAAAGGAAATGTTGACGCTGAAAGGCTATGTTACTATGGTTTCAAATTCTACCACAGAAAACTTTGTAACGGAAAAAGAATGTTATCCCACTGTACAACGTTCAAACATACAGGCGGTAGGAGGTAAAAATGAACATGTTAGTTATGTATTCAAGACTTCAGGGTTCAAATTAGTATGATTTATTCCTTATTTTGCTAATATGGAATATTTTTGGTAGTGATGGGTAATCAGTTTAGTTATAAATTGAATATATCTTGTAATAAAGCCATTTTCATTTTTAAAAACATCCTACCAATATGACCATGAACTTGGCACAGTCGACCGTCTTAAAAACTTTCACACCTTTCTCGCAGATATCCTTTGGATATTTTTGGTAAACAGTCGTCGAAACACAAGTTCCATAAAAGATTTGAAAATATCAATTTGTACAGATACATGTCGTATGAAATAAAATCTTGGCAGAATGGTCGTTTAATGGGCTATTCTAAATATATAATGCACAGGATGTATCGCCAGCGGTTTGATACGCAAACATAATATTGCTTAGAAACGAATATATAAAAATTCCTATCTATAACTGTGTTAATAGCTGTCCTTAGCCCAGTAAGCTATACAATAAATTGTTTTTTTGTGAAATTTAAACTATATGGAGATGTATGCACCTTGAACACTTAAAAATGAAAATAGACCTATATTTGTTTTATTTTGTCTATTGTTGACATACTGTTACAGTTTTTTTTTAATGGAAAATCGTGTTGTTTTGGATTAAGTCGTCCGCCCGTCCAAATGTCAATTTTTTGGGGATTTAGGCTGGGTTTGGTATCAAGGCGTCCTCTCGTCCAAATGCCAATGTTGTTTTGGATTTAGGCTGAGTTTGGTTCGTCCAAATGTCAATGTTGTTTTGGATTTAGGCTGAGTTTGGTATCAAGGCATTATCTCGTCCAAATGTCAATGTTGTCTTGGATTTAGGCTGAGTTTGGTGTCAAGGCGTCCCCTCGTCCAAATACCAATGAATCTTGTAAAAATCGTCTAACAGTATTAAATGAAATGAAAACAAGATTAATAAAAGATATACAAGGAGAAAAAATAATTCCGATCAAACAAATTGAAATGAAGATAATGCCATTTCCCCTTTTATTCGATACATAAGTTTATAAGCTTTATAGAAAGATAGTTCAACATAGCTAAATATGTTGCGTATGAAGCAAAATGTTGATGTCCAAGACAATATACAGAAAAAAGATGCACTGTCGAGGAAAAACAGGACCCATGATACAAAGTTATACTCTCAAAGCATATGCCCATATTGGCCAATCAATTTTTCCCAAACTAAGTTAAGAGGGGGAGTGGGGGGGTCAGTGAAAAAACTATGTGAATTAAGTTTTTTATCCTACATTGAACTTTTGATCTCGTCCCTAATTAATTTTGATTTTTTTCACATCTATTGTGCTGCCTTTTAATTTAATTTTATTATTTATTTATTTCTAGGAGAGAAAGAGTGCACAATTTGTTTTCTAAATTTGTACCGTTTGTTTCCCAGTGATATTCGATCCTGTCCTTAATTTTTAAACAAAAATTATTTAAATTCGTTCCTTTCCTCTCCTTATCAAACGGTTGTTCACTTACCTTCGTCATGATTAATTTTTTATAAAAAAAAATACTCAATAATCTTTATTTTATTCTAAAACGTCGCTTGAGATTTAACAGAGTTCTTCTTGAATTGTTATTTTTAGAGCCCAAAGATCAATCTCTGCATCCCACTTGGTTAGTACGTTACAAACAGTACACCCAATTCCTAGTATCCGGAATTCCACAAATCACAAAAGCAAATAAAATCAAATGTCTGAAGGACCTGAGAGTCGACCCGCAAGGCGGCATGAGAGTTCAATTAGAAAGCATAATTGCGTTATATATACATGTGTCTGAGACTATCATAACTATGTTATTTTAATTATGATCGTCTCAGCATATATTTAGTAGATCTGCTTCATCAATAACGAGTGCTTGCTTGAGATAAACTCATACTGAATTTAGCCGATTTAAGAGTTTCAAACATCCACCTCAATCATGGATCATGGGTTTTAAAAAAATAAACAAAACCAAAGAAGTAATCCCGAAATAATATGCTGTTGTCATGGCCAATGATGCAAGCACAGCAATAGCCCTTTCCAGAAACTCATTTCTGGTATCACAATTCTGACTCTAAAATTATAATTTGAAGCAAGTTATTTCCATTACTTTACTTACTTCCCGTTTCCGGTGAACGAAACTTTTTCTAGCCTTAGTATGTAGCACAATATGGCCATATTCGCTTTAACAAATAAATTCACTTCGGATTGCATAATGTCTGCCCTCATTAAACAAAGACTTTTCTAAATGACCCATATGCTCCCATAGCGCTCGCTGCGCTCGCTATTACCCAATACTGACATATACTAGACTGTACTCTGTTCTAATATGTGAAAAGTGGTTAATCATAATCCATTGTAATTACAACTTTATATCATATTTTTTGCACCAAAACAAGGACAAGCAAGATCACAAAATTTTGTGTTTAATATGACGCTTGGAATCAAGGATGCCTCCATCTTCGATGTACCGGCTGTGTGTAAAAAGGAGAAACTAGTAGAGAAGGTATGATTTATTCAAGGTTTGTTTTAAATTTTGGAACAAGTTGTACGATATAACCAACATTGAGGCAGTTTAAGCATAATTCAATTTTCCAATATTTTCTATTCCAAAATTGCTAGTAGAATCATTTGAATAACTTTTTTACTCAGGAATATTTCAATCACGGACTGTGGAGTAATACGTTGGTGGCGTACTCAAATAATCTACATTGTAACTAGCTCAACCATTAACAACCAATCAAATTGTCTGTTACAATTAAATTAAATTATTTCATTAGATGTCGGTGGTTACAGGCGTCATTGTTGATTCTCCTTCAGGTACGATTGGGCTATGGAATTTCTCCACCCGAGATAGTTATTTTTTTTTTATTTTCAACACACGAGCTTTAGAGAGCGTGTTAAAATCAACAATTTAACTATGGAGGGTGGGGATATTCCATAACTCACTAGTTGATTGAAGGAAAATCTGTTTCTCCTATTATTGTCGAGAAACCTCAAGAAAATGCCGTTGTTACGAAATTTGTTATCATAGACGTAATTTCGAAACTTCTCTAGTTTATCGTTCCAATAAACATAAAATCCACTTTATAAGCTAATCATATAATTTTGAATTGCTTTCATTGAGAGAAATCAATATGTCTCCCCTGGGTGCAAGTCAGAACAACTGCTAATTCTAATTTGGAGATAGCATAAAATCAATGTGAGACTATCAAAAGGTATCTACTCTTTCTTAAATGGTGTTTGTCATGACCTGTTGTTCACTTAAATGGTCTTTGTTATAACATGTTGGTCACTTAGGTGGTCTTTGTTATAACCTATTGGTCACGTAAATGGTCATTGTTATAACCTGTTGGTCATGGTCATTGTTATAACCTGTTGGTCATGGTCTTTGTTATAACCTGTTGCATTGGTCACTTAGATGGTCTTTGTTATAAACTGTTGGTCACTGTACATTTTTTGCAATAACGGATTTCATTATTTTTGGCCTTGTGTATCACTGAATTGACATATCTGTCAAAGTGTACATCTAACCCAACAAAATTGATATAGATGAAGTAAAGAGTGTTAACTTAACCTTGACAAATAGATTGCAACAGATTAAAGTTTCCGCAGTATGCCCTGTTTTACTCAGAAATACCCGAATATATCAGGAAAACATCCGGTTATAGGCAGATGGTCATTGAAAAGTAAGAAATTCCATTAAGATTGCTAGTTAACAATACGATAAATTTATCATCAAGTTTTCTTCAAACAAATATTGTAAAATATAAGCTGCTCGACACAATATGAAGCTTTTTAGCTCGTTCGCTACGCTCACTCGCCAAAAAAGCTTCACATTATGTCTCGCGGCTGATATTTTACGATATACGTTTGCAGAAAACCTGATAATATGTACATATTTATATTTAATAGTTTAGATTATAAACGTTTCTTCTCATAAAACAATTCAACGTCCTGAAAACTTTCGACTTTTAAGGATGTTAGCTGCTCAGTTTTAAAATAACAAGCTTTTCATAAAATTGGTAAATATTGATAGTGGATTAATGAAGGAACTTAAAGAGCAAATAATATATTATAGGTCCGTGTGCTTGTTTTCGAGATAAAAGCCATTGGAAATTTGGCGGGAAAATATGCTCTCTAACTTGATTTTACATAGCTTTATCATTGACAAGTTTTATTTCTCAAAAACCATTAAATAATAACAAGGATTTTATAAGATTTTTACAAATGGCATATTATTGTGCATGCAAAAGATTTATGAAAAGAAAAATTGGCTGTTAGCGGGAAAATTATTTATGGCATTCAAATGGATAAAATCATATGATTCTGAACATCTGACAAAAATTAAAAAACATGACCAGCGAACATCCTTAAGTAAATATTAATTTATATTATTACATTTTTATTTATAGTGCATACATTCATGTAGCATAATAATATATCTTTCTTTTGTTATTTCAGGGATGGGATTTTATTGTGCCATTCAACTTACACTCTTCTCTGTTGTTTAAATGAAAAGAAGTAACTCGGCCAAAGCTAAAGAGATTTATTTGTTTTCATATAAATTCTAAAATATATATTGTATTCTTCATGATTTATAGAATGAATTTTATTGTACAATATATAAACTATCAAAAATTTCTGTTATTAAAATCTTTTGAAATTCCATCACAATTTTACTAATATTCTTTTTTATTAGCTACTTTAGTAAAAGAAGTTAATTTTATCTGCTATCAATTACGATTTTTCAAATAATTTCCCAGGGATGTTCTCATTCCACTATATAACCACAAATATAGAGCTTTGTCAAAATCAAATTTGTGATTATTAATGTTTCTATTTGCACAAAATTATGATTGCTTCTTAGTAGCAGGAAGACCATGTAGAGGAAAGAGTTTTCTTTAGTGAACACCTTCTCAATGTCAAACATCTCCAGTGTTAGAGTAATATAGAGACAAAAATATACAATGGTGCCAATATTGTTGCGCATGCTATTTATTTTTTGTCGAATTACCACTTAATCACTTGTTCAGTAGGCCTAAAATACAGAAAACGAAAGAAAAAAAACCCCGAATACACGTTTCCAAATACCTGCAGTTCTTTGCACAAAATAACTGAAAAAAAGTCATTCAATGTTAATTGATTTCCAATTTAATTTGCTTAAATTTTTTTTCGGTTTTCTTTTTAATGATGTACTGTGTCATTTTAAAATGCCAATAAAGAAATGGATAGCTTGAATAGTACTAAAACAATCTAGTCTGGAAAATAGCTGAGCAAATTGATACTAAAAGTAACGATACGCAGTCTAAATTATAACAAAAAGGACAAATATACCTAAGGATCAATAAAAAAAAGTAATCCATTGGACAGACAAACCCGAGAAGACAAATGAACAACCACAAGCACAACAAATAAACACAGAAAACTAAAAAACAATGAACAACACGAACTCCTATAAAAACCAGGAATGAACCCAGGTGCTCCGGAAGGGTAAGCAGTTCCTGCTCCGTATACGGCACCCGTCGTGAAGTTCAACAAAGTCAATCCGGGGGAAGTCACAAATCGGTGGAAGCACATGAAAGGTTACGACAGATACTAATATTAGATATAGTAAATTTATACTATGCTGTATACGACGCATTTCAAGGAGTTACCTCTCATCAGCAGCATTAAAACCGAAACATTTGGAAGACCAAAAACCAAACTTATATTAAACAAGAAGTACTCAACCAAAAATACCGAAATAGGAAGCCAAATTTCGGCTAAGGAGATCTACCATGTGCAATACAAGGAATGACCCCTTAGTATTTCTATTATTTTGAATTTTGCTAAATACTGGTAATTTCTGTAACAAATCAATGAATAATCATGTCAGACAAGTCTGACGACTGGGTTGGCGAATACCCTCGGGGACCTAGGGTCCACCAGCAGAGGCATCTTCCCAGGAGTTTCAAAATAACAATCCAAAGATACTAATATTAGATATAGTAAATTTATACTATGCTGTATACGATGCATTTCAAGGAGTTACCTCTCATCAGCAGCATTAAAACCGAAACATTTGGAAGACCAAAAACCAAACACTGTAATGGTCAATCAATTCGTGATGACGACCGTAAAATTTCCTGACATCAACTTTTCCCTGATAAAACCCTGGTTAAGAAGCTTTTGTGACAGCAGTAATCCTCTTTGTCGAAAGTCAGGGTAACTCACGCATGCCCTTGAAAATCGGATAAGCTGAGAAACGTAGACGCCATGTGCAGGCGATGCTGGTATATTGCTACTCAAGAAGGGCAAATTAACAATAGGAAAGTTGAAGTCCTCACGTTTTTCATAAAGTTTTGTCTTCAAACGTCCCTCATAGTCTATTTCAAGAAACAAATCCAAATATGAAGCGGACTTTGGAGTATCTGTAGTATCCTTAATTTCAAGCTCACTGGGGTAGATAAGATGTAGAAAATCTTGGAATTTGTCGTTATTTAACGACAACACATCATCTATATAACGAAAAGTGAAATTAAAGGATTGGGTTAGTTTCTTTTGTTTTCACGTAGTAACCCTTGAATGAAGTCCGCTTCATATGAGTATTTCTTAATCTTCATATGAGTATTTCTTAATCTTCATATGAGTATTTCTTAAACAATTTCTTAATCTAAGTATAATCACATTTGTTTTTGTTGAAGGTGTCACAAAAATCATTTAAAAATGACGATTAGGCGTCAAAATATTGGTTAAAATTCAATTTCATAATATTTAGGTGAAAATTGTGCTTTAGGGGATCACAAATTTTTGGAATGCCGGTTGCAGGATTTTTGGACAAAATGGAAATTTTGAAGATCAAAGTAACACAGTGAAAACATCAAATCAATTATACAAATCTATGTGGTTTACTGAACTGAACCACATAAATTTGATGTTTCCATTTTGATCTTCCAAATTTTCGTTTTGTTGAATTCAATCGTAAATGAAAAATTTATAAAATTGACGAAAGCCACATCATATTATTTAATATTCAAATTTCCGTGTGTATACTCGATTTCAACTGGGGGCAGGAGTACAATTTTACATTCAGTAGCCCGAAATTTCTCTTGTTTGGTAATGCATATTTAGTTAAATCATTCTGGTTACTTAAGATAAGTTCCGTCCTATACACTTTGGTCTGTGTTAAAAATGCAATAAATACAGTTCCATGGATATGCATAGAATTGATAGCTTTGTAGTAAAATGACTGAAAAATGTCCAATATACTCCCATAGTCAAGCAGTCATGACAAACTCCCCAAAAAACTGAAAAGGAACTGTGTGTACAAAATCTAAAACTGGACAGTGAAAATTTAATGTAATCCTTGGTTGGGAAATGTTGGATTTAAATGGAAATCAGTCGGCAGTTAAGGAGAAGATGACTGTAATTAATCAAGTTTTTGCAACATAATTTTAAAAAGCGGATAGTCTAAGACTAGAGATCCTCAAAGGATAAGAGCAGACACCTGAATTTTTCTATGTGTGCGGTCTCCGATCACCTGAATGAATTCTCTGACAACTGATGCGACAAAACAGTAGGTAAAATCAGCAAGATAGAAATCCAAAGACATGACTCGCGCGAAAAGGACACAACCACAGGCGTAAAACATAGAGCAAATCAGAGAGAACCAGAAGACGACTGCACAAAAATAAGTGACATCTGGGCCCAGTTGTTCAAAAGTTAATCACTTTTTTCACTTTTAATTATTTCGATTGTTAAGCAATATTCCTTAGCCTAATTTTACATGGACACACTAAGTCATAGGATCAACACTTTCAATCCTCATGCATAATCAAGGAAGCGGAAATTTGAAACTGAAAATTTTGGTTAACGTTTGAACAACAGGGCCCAGGTGCTCCGAAAGGGTATAAGCGTAGTTAACGGCACGTGGTATAAAAGGCAATAATACGTATGTGACCGTCAACTGCAAAATTCTGATGATACCTCAAATAATACAATGACGTGTTAAATTTGCATATTTTAATTATGAAAGACATGACTAATAACAATATTATACAAGTAACAATAACAAGAATAACAATATTATACAAGTAACAAGAATAATAATTTAACAGTAATATGTACATCTGTATTTTCTATAACTGTTTATTACATTAGATCATCTAGACTGTCAAAGCTGTGTTCCGATGAACCTGAAATATAAAAAATAAAATAAAATTAATCAGAGCTCATGCAATGTTGGCAGACTTGTTGCGGCACCCAGCTATCAAATCCCAGTCTTGAATTATATAAGAAAAATATATTTCATAATAAATAAAAAAAAAAACGATACGAAAATCCCATAATGGATATCATTGCTTTTTTTGTTGAGGGTCAGAAATCAGTAACTAATATATAACGAAAAGTATGTATACTTACATGAGTCTTTAGACGATACTGATATGGGCGATAAACTTGAAATCTGCATGTTCTTTTTTGATCTAGCACGTGCGTTCTGAAACCAGACTTGGGCAACACGTCTGTTGACTCCAGCTTGTTCAGCGATAGTGTCAAGATCCTCTGGATCAGGGTTCTGTTCAATATTGAAGTATGACTGGAAAATCTGGATCTGTTCTTCAGTAAAAGCTGTACGCATTCTCTTGGCTTTACGTTTGACACGTTCTGAAAATAAAATTATATTATAACATGTTCATTCTTTAGCCATGAAATATTTTACATTAATTTACGCTACGGTTATAACGATTTTCTTCAAGGATTCGTATTTAGATCTTAAAAGCAATTTTTCAAGATTTCTTTTGTGAACTCTTTTACTTCACATTAAATTAATCTAAGTACTAAGTCGGTGAAGAACTTTTTTGTTTCAATACAATATTGGGTTTTGTTTCCCAAGCACATGTCGTTCCCTTAAGTGTTGTTTATCAATATTGTTTATGAATCTATATTTTGCTTACCTTCTCCTTTGTGTCCTTGAACAACTTGTAGATAATGGACCTTGCAGAATAGTCTATTGTTGTGTAGAGCGAACTGTTCTCCTGTTGGCAATTGTCTCTGGCAGACATCACAGCTGAAGCAAGCTAAGTGGTAATAGTTGTCACGTGCTTTCCGTATCCAATCGTCGGCTTTTATGGTAACATTACACTTGGCGCAAGGTACACCGTATTCCCTGCAAAAATTACATTGAAATGCTGTAAAAAATTCTACATGTATCTTTTAAGACGCAATTATAAGAGATTCTTGTGATTTGTTTTTGAATGAATAAAAAATATATTTAAAAAATTCTTATATATGTATATAAATATTCTAAACTGTAACGTTTAAAAAATTACACTACTCTGGTTCTGTACTTACTCTTTTCTGCAGTAAATATTGCCTCCTCTGATGTAACAAGTAGAGTGATTGTCCAGGATGGTATGACAGTGCGAACATCTAAGACAGCTTGGATGCCAGGACTGGTCGTTTACACGGAGTATGAACTGGTCTTCAATAACACCGCAACAACCATAACATACATGAACTTTTTCCTAAAAAAATGAATAATTTATTTACAAATTTGTACATAGATGAGGTAAATAAAGATATACATAGATGAGGTAAATAAAGATATAATCGCGTACAATTCGTTTTTTATATTTAATGTATTTCAAAGACACAATAAATAACAATGATAATTATAAATTAATACAATGATATAGTAATATATATTATAAAATTCTATTACTTTAACAGCAACAAAAAATTCTATGTACATAATTAATCCAAAATATCCCTACTCTATAATTTTTTATATATGAGAATAATATAATAAGAAAATATTGCCTATTTCCAAAAAGGAAAAGTAACTTACAGTTGGAAAACTATACTCGAAGACAGAGTCAGGCGATGAGCAAGAATTTTCGTCATAACTCGAACTATACTGGTAATCAAAATTCTCAAGATCTCCAATTTGGAAACTGTTATGAGTGATTTCTGTAGAGATTCCCATTGTGAATGTTGTAACTATGAAAGTGATGTACGACACCAGAGGAATAGGGGGTTTTATAGAGTCGTGAAATAGTGTTCACCCCCTGACAAGGTGAGTACAGTTAACCGTAGCCTCAGCTTGGGATCAACGGACTTTTCATCGTCAATCATAAATGTTTTTCAAAATTTGATTAGTAATCAAAGATGGATACGTCAATCATAATTAATTAATACTCAAAAGGGATTGCTATCTTTCTGGCATGATTAAAATCTTTATTTAAAAATACTGTGGATGTATCGTTATGATATTTTCTTTATTTTTAACCTTCTTCTCATCCTGCTAAAAGTGACGAATTGCCAAATTTCAAACCTCACCTACTCACAGAACTAAACGTAAACCCCTGAGCGGAAAATGTTTAAGTATACAGGGCGCAATATCATCCTAAATGATAGCCGCTGTCATAACCCAGACCTTTATGAGGGAGATTGTAAATAAAAATTAATGATCAATTAAAAAGTAAATAAATAAATATATTTTTTTAACACACTCCCCCGTTTTAAATTGTAATATTTAGAAAAGCTGTATTAGATATTTTTGAGCTGGCACTGCATGATTATTTAACTACAAATATTTAAATTGTCAAAGGTAGTAAGAATAGTACATAGTGCACAGAAAGATTTTATGTTTAAGTCGGTGCTAACTGTTTAACTCTAATTTAATTGTATAACGAGATACAATCTTATATTCCAATCCAGGAACTGTATATGATAGTATTATATGATCCCTGTTCAATCTGACTTAAATAAAGACTTTTCTAATATCTCATTTATATCTAACAACTTATCTTACAACAATAAATTTGTAAATACAATTACTATTATTATTATTATTTATTTACTGATTTTTTCCTATTAATAATCATCTTTGTGCTGGGAAATGTTGAACATGGAAGATTAATTAAAACCATTGGTAGTAATATGTTCATCTTTCGGCTTAATTTCCGAGGTAATAAAGATAAAAATCCAATTTCATTTATATTTAAGATTTGTAACCATGTTTGATATCTTTTAAAAAATTACCATTTTTATCTATTAAATTTTAATTATTTATTCAGTTTTATTCAATTACTTATTCTTTATTTTTTCTATTTATATTCATGGCTATTTTTTTTTATTTAGTATATAATTCATGTGATATATATACCCGGATAATTTTTTTAATCTAAATGATTCTTCGTGAAAAAATAATAACGCTGGAAACTCAAACATGTAGAAATATAGAAAGGTTTTTGCAATGTGGTTTAATGGGACCCAAGGTTTTTTTTTTTTCATTTCTTTAGAAAATTTTGAAATTTTTCAGTGATACCGAATTTTGGGGAAATCATTACTTATTACATAAATTTAGCATTTGTACTGTTTAGGTTAAATGTGGAAAATAAGGTTAAAAATCAATATCTGTATTTAAAAATGTGGATTTAAAAAGCAATAAAATATTATAATATTTTGGCATATGTGAGTATAAATTGTACATGTTATAGATATTTCTCTGCCCAACAATATTAATTTCATTAAAATCAGACAACAGATAAGTTTAGGACAACAGTTTGAAAAATTCTGGTTTTATATAATATACTATGTACTAAGTGCATACTCAGAGAGGTTGAAGACGAGGAAAACTTTTTAGCTCAATGTCCATTGTATGAAAATGAAAGAAAAGTATTTTATGAAAATATATCTTTATTTTGTAATAATTTTGGGAACCTGAATAAAACAGCAAAGTTTATTTGGCTATTGACTAATGAAAATATTAATGTCCTAAAAACATTGGGTATATTTATAAACAAGTGTTTAGAAATAAGAAATTTTATATAATAACATGCAAATATTTTAATTGATATATTATGATAATATAGATATTGTGCATATAGTATGGCTCTGACCTGACTGCGGTTATTGTGGGTTTAAATAATTATATATATATATATATGTAAACTGTATATGTACCTCCAATTATATAAATCACTTGTATTTGATTGCTTGCTCTTAATGGGCCCTTAATTGGAAATAAAATTCTTTATCTTCTTTATCTTATCTTTATAGTAAAATCATTTATGGCCACTGACCATACATTTTTTATTTATAATTCCCAAATTAACAGATGCTACTGTGTATCACTCCAACCGAACCTCGGTATATATCTATATAATTTCTATAGAACAAGGGACACAATTCAAATATATCGAAACACTACCATAGCGAACGACTGTATCGAAATCTCATGACAAATCTCATCCGGAAGTTGCAGTGACGCATGCGGTTCGAACCCAAAACATAAAATGGCTGAAAACTTCAGTTTCCGACGAATTTGTTAAATATAATTGTGTTTTTATCGTCCTTTTTGATAAATTAGGTTATAGGATAGCATGGATACCGGAGATACTCTAATAGACCCTGAAGCTGAAGTGAAGAAACTTCAGGATTTAGTTAAAAAGCTCGAAAAGCAGAATGAAGTTTTACGGTCAAGACAAAAACAACAGACCGATTCTGTACATAACGGAGAAATAGAGCATGGAAAATTAACTATCAACCATAATAATAATATCCCTGAAACGTTGAACATTAAAAGTCATGCTGCTGCTTCTGAAGACGATAGCGAATTAGTTGATATAGAGAAAATGTCTATAAAAGATGATGAAGACAGTTGGTAAGGCCTAGGCCAGGGTTGGCATTTAGCTACAAAGATGATTATTAGCGGTCCTTTTCTCTTTGACTTTAACAACATACTTGACATGAACATTTTTTACAGGAAGGCTATGCATGGAAACTGTTAAGAAATAACACCTATTTCATCCACATTGTGGTGATAACACTAAAGTCAAAATCCTTGTCAGTCCTCTTTCAATTTTTCCTGCTGAATCATCTTGATATACCTGTTACTTATCCTTGAGATTCTTCCATAAGTATTGCAGAAGAACTGACATCTGGTTTAGATGTCATAGAATTTAAACTTCACCAGCTTATATGTACAATACAATGCAGGCCGATTATTTTGTTCCCATGGTAAGTCCGTTCATTGAACGTTATATCAACAAAATGAACTGACTTACCGGATGAATGAAGTTACCCGACTTGGGGGTACATGTAAGGCCATCCTTAAAAATATGTTTGTTTCCCCTTTCTGACTAGCCTGATAGGTCTGGATAGGTAGGTATGTAATTTTTTGGATTTTTAATCTGACAAGCATGATTCCGGCAGACAGACAAACTGATTATCTGAACTTTGTTATTGTGTCATGATCTGTGCAATTGTAATCATTAAATGTAATATATGATGTCCCTTGTAGGATCATTGTTGGAAAATGTCTGATACATGTATCTTTGTATGTTGGGCCATACAAAACCCGAAGCCATGATTATGGCCCGAGACCAGAATTATTTCATAGTGCATTTTCATATTAACATTAACCCTTTTACCGATGGAGTAACCACAGGAGGTAACGCTTGCACAATGGCTTCCCTGAAAAAATGGCAGACTTGAGTGGCTACTTCTTTGTTAATGTTTCAGTCTTCAAATTTAGGCGGTAGCCCGATGCCTGAGGCATGTAAAATAAAACCTGGGCTTATGATTTGCTGGAAGTGCAGGCCCGGTAGGCGTGTGTAATAAATGAGGTGTTAAATCCAGGGTTCTCGCTAAGACATGTACATCCATCCTGGACACGGTAAAAATTGGACTAAACACATCATCCTTCAAACTCATGCGTCCCTGGGACGCATGTAGATCTATTGCGCTGCATGCGAAGACCTTAGTTTTCATTAAAAATATTAAACCATCATTTTTTGTTTTCTTGGAGATCAAAGAGGAAGGGGAAAGAAAGGGCAAAAGGTAAGCTAGAAAATGGTGGCAATTGGAATTCTTGTGATTTAAAATCATTTTTCATTGACCACAGTGTTTTTTACCAACCGGTAACAATATGTAGACCTCATATTAAAATAAATTTAGTGGATTTTGACTTACCTGTCCACAAATGGAAATTTTGTCAATATTGATTATAATAAGGGAAGACATCAAAATATCAACATCAGATAAAAAAATTCAAATAGTTTGGGGGTGGGGGGTAAAAATCACTGCAAGTTTTGTTATCCAACATGGATTTATAGATTGAAAAATTTGGATTCAAGTTCGGCCCTAATATATGTTTTGACTTTTAAAGCAAATTAAAGCCATCAAATCATACGGGAAAGCAAATTTTTGGGCGAAATCAATCATAGTATATACGTCATTCAAATGCTTTATCGATTGTGAATTTTGAATGATATGTATAAAATTATAAATTAATAGTGCCTTTTTTGATGCAAACTAAAAATACACATCACTTTTTTCCAATATTTTTAGTTCACCTGGCCAAAGGCCATGTGAGCTTTTGCCATCACTTTTCGTCCGTCGTCCGTCCGTCGTAAACTTTTCATTCAAAAATCTTCTCCTCTGAAACCGCTGGGCTGATTGGTTTGAAACTTAATAGGAATGATCTATGACATGTCCTCCACAATCGTTCCTCATTTTATATTGATCCGATGAAAAACATGGCCACTGTTGCTAAAAATAGAACATAGGGGTAAATTGCTGTTTTTTGCTAATAACTCAAAAACCGTTACAGATATCGAAAATCTGACATGGGGGTAAAATTGATCAGCATGACGAGATCTACCTACCCTGAAATTTTGAAGGAAATTCCAAAACCCATTTAGGAGTTATTGCCCTTTTTTCGTCAAATTTTCAAAATTTTAACATTCAAAAATCTTCAACTGAAACCGCTGGGCTGATTGGTTTGAAACTTAATAGGAATGATCTATGACATGTCCTCCACAATCGATCCTCATTTTATATTGATCCGATGAAAAACATGGCCACTGTTGCTAAAAGTAGAATATAGGGGTGGATGTGTTGTTTTTGGCTTATAACTTAAAAACCGTTACAGATATCGAAAATCTGACATCGGGTAAAATTATTCAGCATGACGAGATCTACATACCCTGAAATTTTGAAGGAAATTCCACAACCCGTTTAGGAGTTATTGCCCTTTTTTCATCAAATTTTCAAAATTTTAACATTTTTTGTCATTTATCTCCAAAACTATTTGAGATAGAAGTGAAATCTAAATTTGAAAAATGTTTGCCATGTTGAGATCTACATACTCTGAAATTTTAAAGGAAATCCCAAAACCCATTTAGGAGTTATTGCCCTTTTTTCGTAAAATTTTCAAAATTTAACATTTTTCTTCATTTATCTCCAAAACTATTTGAAATAGAAGTGAAATGTAAATTTGAAAAAATGTTTGCCATGTTGAGATCTACATACCCTGAAATTTTAAAGGAAATCCCAAAACCCATTTAGGAGTTATTGCCCTTTTTTGTCAAATTTTCAAAATTTTAACATTTTTGCATTTATCTCCAAAATTATTTGAGATAGAAGTGAAATATAATTGAAAAATGTTTGCCATGTTGAGATCTACCTAGCCTGAAAATTTGAAGGGAATCCCAAATTCTATTTAGGAGTTATTGGCTTGTGTAATTTGAGGTCGGGTTCTGTTACATTTATTTAAGGTTCACCCTTATTCCTGGTCAATTTTGTCAACTTCCTGCCAGGACTACCACCATCAGGGAACATATTTTAACATTAAACCTTATGAAAAATAAATCTTCAACAAATTTTCCCTGAACAATTGAATCAATTGCAACAAACTTGGTCAAATAGTTGATTAATTGTCCAATGAAAACCAGACTGCAGGTGAGTGATACAGGCTCTGGTGAGCCTCTTGTTTAAAAGTAATGTCCAGGTCAATATACAGAACAAACATACATTGTTGAGGAAAACCAGGGCCCATGGTACAAAAAGTATACTCTCAAAGCATATGCCCTTATTGGTCAATCAATTTTTCCCAAATTAAGTTAAGAGGGGTGATGGGGGGGGGGGGGGGGGGGGGTCACTGAAAAAACTATGTGAATTAAGTTTCTTAGTTTTTTATCCTACGTTGAACTTTTGATGTCGTCCCTAAGATGTTAAAACAAGGTCAATGGGAGGATTTTAAGAGTACGTTTGAGAAAAAATAATAGATTATAGATAAATAAATATTTAAAAAATAAATAAGTTGTGCCAAAAAGTAGAAAGATTTTTGTTCATATCTGTAACAGAAATTTTCTTCCAAGTTTGGAGCACCACTGCATACGTTCAATTTTTATACGACCACAAAATTTTTGCGGTCGTATATTGGTATGACGTTGGCGTCGTCGTCGTCGTCGTCGTCCGAAGACATTTGGTTTTCGCACTATAACTTTAGTATAAGTTAATAGAAATCTATGAAATTTAAACACAAGGTTTATGACCACAAAAGGAAGGTTGGAATTGATTTTGGGAGTTTTGGTCCCAACAGTTTAAGAATCAGGGGCCAAAAAAGGGCCCAATAAGCATTTTTCTTGGTTTTCGCACAATAACTCTAGTATAAGTAAATAGAAATCTATGAAATTTTAACACAAGGTTTATGACCACAAAAGGAAGGTTGGGATTGTTTTTGGGAGTTTTGTTCCCAACAGTTTAGGAAGTAGGGGCTAAAAAAGGGCCCAAATAAGCATTTTTCTTGGTTTTTGCACAATAACTTTAGTATAAGTAAATAGAAATCTATGAAATTTAAACACAAGGTTTATGACCACAAAAGGAAGGTTGGGATTGATTTTTGGAGTTTTGGTCCCAACAGTTTAGGAATTAGGGGCCAAAAGGGTCCAAAATTAAACTTTGTTTGATTTCATCGAAAATTGAACTATTGGGGTTCTTTGATATGCCGAATCTAACCGTGCCTTTAGATTCTTAATTTTTGGTCCCGTTTTCAAATTGGTCTACATTAAGGTCCAAAGTGTCCAAAATTAAACTTAGTTTGATTTTAACAAAAATTGAATTCTTGGGTTTCTTTCATATGCTGAATCTAAACATGTACTTAGTTTTTTTATTATGGGCCCAGTTTTCAAGTTGGTCCAAATCGGGGTCCAAAATTAAACTTTGTTTGATTTCATCGAAAATTGAAGTATTGGGGTTCGTTGATATGCCAAATCTAACTGTGCATTTAGATTCTTAATTTTTGGTCCCGTTTTCAAATTGGTCTACATTAAGGTCCAAAGGGTCCAAAATTAAACTTAGTTTGATTTTAACAAAAATTGAATTCTTGGGGTTCTTTGATATGCTGAATCTAAACATGTATTTAGTTTTTTTATTATGGGCCCAGTTTTCAAGTTGGTCCAAATCGGGGTCCAAAATTAAACTTTGTTTGATTTCATCGAAAATTGACTTATTGGGGTTCTTTGATATGCCGAATCTAACCGTGCATTTAGATTCTTAATTTTTGGTCCCGTTTTCAAATTGGTCTATTATTAAGGTCCAAAGTGTCCAAAATTAAACTTAGTTTGATTTTAACAAAAATTGAATTCTTGGGGTTCTTTGATATGCTGAATCTAAACATGTACTTAGTTTTTTTTGTTATGGGCCCAGTTTTCAAGTTGGTCCAAATCGGGGTCCAAAATTAAAGCTAAAAAAGGGGTAATTATTTTTTTTTTTTGGGGGGGGGGAATTCTCCACAGCATATTGTATTGCACAAGAAGCAAAAAATTGAATATAAATTCAAATCATATGACCAATTCTAAGTTCTTTATTTCAGTTATTCTGTGTCAGAAACCTATTATGTGTCAAATATTTGAAGAAATTTTCAATTGCACAGTATTGTGCAATAGCAAGAAATTGATATGTGTGCTCTGCTATCAAAACCTTATTATTAACAAATTCCATGACTATGATGTCATTTTCTATTTTAATATGTTATGGTGTATTTAAATGGGCTGTTATGGTTGCAAAGTATAAAGAAATGGGGGGGGGGGGGGGGTTGAAAACAAAATTTAGAAGGGGGGGGGTAAATGAGAAATTGGGGAGGGGGTAATTTTTTTCTCATTTCATATTTCATAAATTAAAAAGAAAATTTCAAATTTTTTTAGCAAAAATAGGGGGGGTTACATTAAATTTTATTGTTTTTTGTTTTTTTTTGGGAGGGGGGGGGTGGTCAATGTGCAACTTCATAGTGTATTGCACAAAAGCTAAAAAAAGGGGTAAATTATTATTTTTTTTGGGGGGGGGGCAATTCTCCACAGCATATTGTATTGCACAAGAAGCAAAAAATTGAATATAAATTCAACTCATATGACCAATTCTAAGTTCTTTGATTTCAGTTATTCTGTGTCAGAAACCTATTATGTGTCAAATATTTGAAGAAATTTTCAATTGCACAGTATTGCGCAATAGCAAGAAATTGATATGTGTGCCCAATTTTAAATTTTAAATTGGTTATTTCTGATTTATATATAAAAACAAATAATACTGATATGGTTTGAATAGGTAAATTAAAAAATTTTAAGTTCTTAGACAACATTCATTCTGTGTCAGAAACCTATGCTGTGTCAAATATTTATTCACAATCCAAATTCAGTATTGTATCAAGCTTGAATGTTGTGTTCATAATTGCCCCAACTATTCAGGGTTCGACATCTGCGGTCGTATCTAGCTGCGCCCAGCGGAGCATTTTATTTTTGTTGGAAATTATATTTGTCAATATTTTGAGGCAGCACATGATTTTAATTAAACTTTAACAATATAGTACAATAGGCCTACCATGGTCAACATTATGCAGGACTGTATGTTAAAAAAGTGCCGAGTCCTGGGACTCATCAAAATCAGCTGGGACTCACCTTTCTATTACAGTTCTGTACAATATTATAAAATTCAGAAAAATAGTTTTTCAATATTTTGCAACACATATTTCATGTCCGTGTTTTTCTTGTAAAATTGTTGATTCTCTCAATTTCAAAAAAATGATAATGAAAAAGTAGGTCTGGGGTACTGAAAATTAAATGTTCTGTAGAAATCCCATGGAACATGAGTCAAATTTGAACTTTATAGACCAAAAAATTATTCTACTGACTCAAAATAGAATTGTTTGACTATGTCTTTTACTAGAGAAGAAAAATAATTAGCTGTAAGATAAAAGGATTCCAAAAATAATATTTCTGTAGTTTTGCCTTCCCTGCAGCTGCTGGATTTGAAGTATGGGTTTTCAATTTTAAAATGTTTAAAAAATGACAAGAATTTTGGGCCTGCAAATTTACATGTGGACATGTAAAATTTTTAAAGTACAGACCCCCTTGGCCTGTCCAAAAAAAAGTTAAGCATGAAGACTGAAGTTTTAGAGCATTAATTTTGGGTCATTTATTCTATATTTCAATAAAAATGTTAGTAAAATATGTTCTCTTTTTTTGATTTTTTAAGTTTTTGAATGAAAATGGGAAGATTCAGTAGCAAAAAGGGTTTTCTGTGGCTGATATGTTGACATTCATCATACATGATTAAAATCGCTCAAAATATGCAATTTTGCATTAAAAAGTATAAAAATTATTCAAGAAATTAAGTTCCAATCATTGATGTCCATTCCAATCAATTTGTAACAAATTTGGCATGTTTAATACCGAAATAAATACTTTCCTGGCATCCAATCTTGCCAAAAAATTTATAAAATTAATTTTCCTAACTTTAAAATCCCATAAAATCCTCAAATTTTGGTCTTTTTTCATGCGTTTTTTTTTTTTGTAAAAGATCCGCCATTGTTTTATCTTTATCTGGGTTTTAAATACAAGAAAGATAACTCTTGACGTTCGATCCAAGAGTGGGAAATTATAAATAAAACTTATGTGACAATCCTGGTAAACTGTGACTTGTCGGCGAAAGGGTTATGTCAAATTTAAAAATTGCACCAACTCAAACTTTATAATCTTTCTTTTATTCAATGTAAACTCATACATACATATATAACTGGGAAATATATGAAAGTTATAGAAAGTTCTACCATTGCAAAAATCCCCAAAAAGTCTTTAACTTTAAGGGGTATAGTTGTCATTTACATAGCCCCTAACATCCTGAAATTGGGCCATTTTGACAGTCACTAAATTACAACTTTTACATACTTCTCATTAAAAAACTGTTTAAAATTAAGTAATTTGACCCTTGTGCTTTATATTTTAATTAGGATACCTGAAAATAGGGAAACAGAAAGCGGGGAAAATTAAAATTGAAAAAATACACTATAAAATATGGGGAACAGTGTTCTCCCCAAAAAAGTCTGAAGGCGCAAAGATAGTGTGGGAACGACATATTTTACCTTTTACATGTTTTATCACTTTCAAAAGTGTGAAATCATAAGGTATCAATTCTGCAAGGATTGTGATGTCACTAACACACATGGAAATCAAATTGTTTTATAAGCTATCTATCAAACTTAATACTGTGGATTCATTACCAATTTTCGTGGATAGAGGAAAAAAGGCATTTCGTGGGATACCAAAATTCGTGGATTGCTGGCTTAGAAAAAAATATAAAAAATTGTTGAAATACTCGAATTCGTCGCTTGGCACATCAGATATCATGAAAATACTGCGACAAAACGTGCCGATCAGACTTGATATTGTACAGTAAAGTACTGATTTAAAGCGCTCATTAAACAAAAGTCTAACAAACAGATTCTTTAAATTTGTAACGGAACAATTAAAGCTTGTCATAAATTTAACAAGATTAACAAAATCCGTAATTATTTACTCATTAGGTTAAACAGGTGTGAAATATATATTGACAAAATTGCAATCACCTGTCACCAAATACCTCAGGGCATATACATACATATTTTTAATCCGATTACGACCAATAATTTCTGCTTTATTATCTTTTGACAAGATGTTTTTACTATAATTTATGAAAAAGTCTGTATTGTTTAGGTCTACTTAGGATTAAAATTAAGATTAAGATGTTTGAATAAAAAAAACCGGAAGTGAATTCTGCGACAATTTACACAGTCAAAATTTTTTAAAGAAAATTGTTTGAGCGTTTATATGTTACTAAAGACAAAATTACATGAAACACTGTATCCTCTGTGGATATAGCTAACTCATCATATGTCAGAATTCAAGTACATGCTGTAAAAACGCAATTGTTTAAAACTCCGTGGTTTCAAACTTCAGTGCATTTAAACAAGAGTAAAAATATTATTTTTCGTTGGATATTTAAATTCGTGGTTTACTGGGACCCACGAAAACCACGAAAATTGGTATACAACGAATATTAATGAATCCACAGTAAGTAATTCCATATGTCAAGGAAACTTTATTATACCCCCGCTCCGAAGCAGAGGGGGGTATACTGTTTTACTCTTGTGAGTCTGTCTGTCCGTAACAAAATTTTTCGTTTCCTTTTTCTCTGCAACTGCACATCAACAGTGCTTGATATTTTGTCAGAGGCCTTCTATAGGTACGTCATATTGTGGGATATGTTTTCGGACCAAGGTTACATAAACTTCCTGTTCGACAACTTTTTTAAAATATCGACCCTATGTCTTTGAATACAAATTTTTTCGTCAAACTTTTCACTGCAACTATGAACTTCCTGTTTGGCAACTTCATTTATTTTTCGACCTTACCGAAAAGCAGGGGATTCACTAGTGAGCAATGGCTCACAGTACATTTTGTTGTAATAAAAAATACTTCTTAGATCAAATAGCAATGAATAAAGAGCAATGTTATTGTTTAAAAAGTGGGATGGTAACTAGGCGAACATATTTTGAATTTGGCGACAAAAATTATGCTTTGGCAATTTTTTTGGAGACAACTTTTTGAATACCAGCGGCAACCCTGAAATGAAACTTAGAATTACATTTCTTACATATGTAACATGTGTAAATGATTTTAAGTTCTTTCAGGAAGAAATTTGATCAGTTTCTTACATGTAAATGATTATTTTGAAATTTTAATTTTTGCTAGTTTCTAGGAACATGTTAGGCAGCTTTATGTGTTGAGCACCCATGATTCGACACAGGTACCTAGCATGATACATGTAATATAATAAAAAAAACCTGTCATGCATTGGTTTCCTAGGTCACTTTTAATTGGTGATATTACTGTACCAATTAGACATGTAAGACTCTTGCTATCTCAATAAATATTATTTTTAATTGTTTAAGCATATGGGTCCTAACAGGGATAGCAGCTGAAATCCAGTTTAATTTAAGTATCCTGAAATCCTTGTTTTATTCTTGATCAAGCAATTCTGTAAATACTGTAGTTGATCAGATATTTTTTTTTTACTTAAAATAATTTTAAATTGAACACACAAATGAAGGAGAAGATCCACATTGAAAAATTTGAGGTATTACTTCTTTTTCACTCCAAATGGTAATAAATATCAGGAATTCCCTAAAATATTTCGAGTGACTGTTGTGAAAGGAACAGGTATTGATCATTGAATAAAGTACAAATGTGTGGGAAATTTTTATTGTTTAATATTTTTGGGGTTTTGAACAATAAAAAAAGGTTAATTGTTAAAGAAAATGTGTATACTTGAAAAATACTTCAAACTCCTGAGACGTAATTTATAACACATGCCTTGCATAATAGAAAACATGTCGATGACTGTAATTTTCTGCCTCAATAAAATAATGAACTGGTAAATTATTTGTGCAGAAAATAATTACCTGATTGTATTTTGAGAATCTTATACACCCACACTTTTGAGCTTGGTTGTTCTATAGATAAGTTTGAATACAAATGTGCCAAACTAAAATTGTGAATGAAGGAATTTTTATGCATAGATATTTACAGAACTTAAGAGATCTACATGTGTATGTAGTTATATGTAGATGTTTGTGGTCATCTCATGTAAAAGTGAAAACCTGCCCTTTTCCTTGGTTTCTGTAGATATTGTTTTCCTAAAATATTTTTTCTAAAAATTACATGTACATGAATACAAAATCGATAATGTACAAACATGGAAAATGTACATGTTAATTTGTGGGGAAAAGCTCAAATAGACATTATCCCAAAGAGAAAAATTAAAGAATTTAGACATGTAGATTGATTTGAAATCATACTCAAACATACATTATACAACTTTCCCAAATACTTGTAAATGCAAGATGCACAAAACTCAGAATTCTGGTCATGTCTTCAGTAAATATTCTCAGGACAGTGATCTCTCTCTGTGTTTGATGCATTGTAGATTTGTTTGTCTGTGTTGCGTTTAATTTAAGATACATGTACATAAACCCGGTAGTTGGATTTGAAATAGCACATCATATCTTAACTTCACAAAGGACACAAAAGAATGTAAAAATATTGCATATATTTGTCAAACAAAGGTTGTGGCCTCAATTTGATTTTTCAGTGAACATTAAAGCACACATACATATATATAGTGTCCATGTATTTCTGTAAGCTACATTGTACAATAAATTTTAAAACCAATTGGCCCCTACTCTATATTAATTTTGAATAAAACAAGTTAATAAGTCACTTTAAATTAAAATATAAGTTTTTTTACAGGTTATATTCCTCACCTAAACCTCCCACATCTTCACAGAACAGAGTCAGTCCATATAAATGGGTACGGAAGGAATTTGATCATCCGAGTCCAGAAATAGAGTCTGTCAAACGATCACTTGTATACAAGCTAGATGAAGCTGCCAGAAGTAAGTTTACCGTCAATTTGTGTAAATTTCCTTTGATCTTTGCAGGCTGTTAATATGGTGTCAGGAATGGACCTGGTAAATTAAATTAATTTGTCAGAATTTGGGTAAAATCAAGTTGGTATGTATCAATGTTGTTTTATTTAAAGAATCGTTTATGAAAATGCACATCTTGCTACGTTATAGCCTGATATACATGGCTCAATATCCAATGTCGGAAGGCCAACATTTTCTGTGGACAATAGCATGTTAAATGTTTTATGCATATTTCCATTAAACTTTTATAATCATGGATAAACTTTCAGTATCTAGTAGAATTTTTTTCATCTCCAACAATAAAATATAGAAATAAATATTTCTGTTATTTTAGTGAGTAGAAGTTGTAGTACACCAGTATTTGGTAGTTACAGTACCCCTAGAACCTACACACAGATGAGTCATTCAGCAGATAGTACCCCAGTCTATAACAATAAACCTGTGGTGAGGAAGTCACTAGCCTCGTCTTATGGTAGAGTATATATATACAACAGTTCTCTGATTAAAGCAGGATTTTTTGTGTTACTACCTCAATTTAGACATTTTTCTACAATAAAATTGACTTTAGATGAAACAGTATATACACATGTATATATGAACCAGACTAATGTATAATACATTGTAAATAAATTTGTACGTATTCGGCCAGTTCAGTTTATCGAAACAATGACAATATGTGTTTGATACTATAATAAACTATATTTTATTGATGCTCAGGAATCATTATAACTGAGTTTTGCCATATTGTGATTTATTTTCTTAAATTTTTCATATTGTTAGTTATAAAATCAGAAAATCACCAAAGGTGTAGAAGTCTCCCAGAAGGTCTTAAGTAAATCTAAATAAATCTTCATGAATGGGTTTTTCTTGTTTGCTCGGTTTTATTATACTTAACTCCTCCGTTGACAATTTCTTAAAGCCTCATCAAAATGATGTAGTCCTTTCTTCCATGTTAACAACTAAGATAAAAACACCAAAAATTATGAATTATTTCATCAATTTCACTTTACAGTTGAACCTCGATAGGTTAAAGTTGGAGGGATTAAAAAAAGTGTTCAAGTCATCCTAGGTTGAGTGTGACTTATACAGGTTAAAATATCATGCAAACCGTTATACATTTACAAATAAATATTATTTGTGGAATAAAAAGTGAGTTAGAAAATGTCAATATATTTTTTTTTATTAACTACAGTATATGCATCTTCCGAGATTGTAACTCATCGAGGTAATTATGTTACAGAAAAGTATAACATCTGACTTTGGACTTTACTGAGAGAGAAAAACACATCGAGGAAAAACTAAATTGTATTTTTATTTGAGATTTCAAATTATCTGAGTTTGTCATCAGAGGTAAAAATGCATATGACAAATGGGAAATTTACAGAGACAGCTAAATTGCTTTGACACATCGGAGATTAATAATTATCAATTTTTGACAAAAACTTTTAAATTTAAGCCTGGCAGAACCTAGAGTTGTCAATTTTATATGTGGTGTTGTTCGACTTGTGTATTTCATAAATTTTATGCCCCTTTTGACAGCTCACCATTTCCATTTATTTTTCTTGTTATGTATTATCGCATGAGCTGTTTTGCAACATACTTAGTTTTTTATACACATGTAGATACACAGCAATGTGAATTTAGTAGCAATTTAGGATGTTAACCCATTTATCTAAGCACCATTCAATTTGGACTGAATTAACTTTTTCTGAATTTATTTGTTTACAGGTAGTAATATTGGATTAGGCAATAAAATTGACAGTGGAACATTCACAAGAATGAAACGTAGTAGACCTCAAGTTAATGATAATATTCCTGAACGAGTCAAACATGTGGAAGAAGCAGATAGTGTGAATCATCCAAATGTTTCAGATATAGAGAACTTAGCAAAACAACAAGAGGAAAGTAAGATAGCAGTAACCAATTAAACTTTCATTGTATAAAAGTTTGGATAAATAGGATAATAGAATATCTTCTTTGCTGTAAAATTTTGTAAAAAAAATTTCCTCGTTCTGAAATTTTTTTACCTCAAAGTTTGCAGAGTTATCTCAGTGGAAGACTGATAGACTATTGAGCATTGGCTTGATAGAGGGGAAAAAAGAATGTTTCTCGTTTGTGATAAGTCTTCCGTTGATTTTTATGTAAAATTAATATATTATGATGAAATATTTTATTCCTAAAATATTTTACAGGTTTACGACAAAGTTTATCACAGTCATCCCCTAGAAGAGGTAAATTACTACTTTCTTGTTTTATATCTTCACAATCAGAATTTCTTCCACTTCATGTACATGTACATAGGTAAGAAAGGAAATAATGTGTAACATCCATTCATACTTGTGGCAAAGTGTAAGAAAGGAAATACTGTGTATAATCCATTCATACTTGTGGCAAAGTGCAAGCAACGTAATAGTGGTTTTATTGCTCTTCTACATATTAAGGTCACTGTGAGACCTTAAGCAAAGATAACAATATTGTCACTAGCTGCAAGTTCAGGATGCCCATAGGGCAAGGTTCTGTTTTGAATTCTTTGCTGACCATGGATCAATATTACATCTCTTATTGAAGCTTTATTCAGGTGCAAAGTAATATCTGGTAGTTTATGAAAATGAAAATTACAATAAAAATTTTTTTACTGAACATGGTAGAGTAACCCATGAATAATTTACATAGCAAGTAAACAACATTTGTCTTGGAAGATCACTAAGATCAAATATAAGCACAACATTCACATCACACCTCAAGATGAAGACATCCCAGATTTTAATATTTTATTGAAAAAATAATAATTGACAGAAATGTACGCAATTTTCCTAAAAAGACCACTGTGGAATAGATTTCAACAGTTATGTTGCATGAGGGTTTTTACAGAAAACTAGGTAGCATTGTGAGGATGGAAAGAGAAAAAAAATACACTGTTATAGCACTCATATGATATTTGGAACTAGCATTCATATACCTGTACAAACAAACGCTGATGTTAGTTTTCTTTTGTTCAGCCCCTAAACCACGACAGATTCCACAGTCTGTTAATACAGAAAATGACAATTCTACAACTAGTAGAGCTAGCCCTAGTAAATTTGATGGTAAGATCGAAATGCATGGCCTGAAAAAAAAACATAAATAAAAAAAATCATCTGTTTTGCACATCTTGAATTCAAGTCTTTTGTCATATATATATATTGTTTATTTTCAAAATTGCCAGAATAATCCTCTAATTCAGAATGACTCTGAACAGATGTTTTTATCATATATATGTAGATGTTGTCTAGCATGGTTGTCATGGAGAATAAGAATAATTGCATGGGAATGTTAATTTGTGACTGATTATCTGTTTGCTTTATTTGTTGAATTATTGAAGTAAAAATTGTACAATTCTGTTATATGATTTATTCATAAATATAAATAATTTAACCTATATTTTGGTTCTAAGTCCTAAATGAGTTAACACAGAACCTGTTTGCCTTGATTTTTATACCTATATGTTTGAATTAAAGTTTTGGCATATTGTCGATACTTCTGCATATTTAGGTGTAGAACAAAACATTTTTTTTTTGTCTTTTTCAATTATCAATAGATATGCATTAGAGTTAGAGCTAGGATGTCTAAGGTGCTATGTTATGTCTGTGATAAATTTTTTTAATGTTTTGTCTCATAATTAAAATTTTCTAAGTGACATCAGCATGTATTGTCGCTGTAGGCAAAGAAATAAAGCTGAGTTTTCTGGGGAAAATTTTTAGCTACATACATATTACTGGTATCTCCTGATTTGTGAAAAATGTCACGTAAATACCCGTAATACACAGTTAATTAAAATTTCTCAGTTTTGACAAAGGTACTTATTTTTAACAAGGAATTCAATCTTTCTAAATACATCCTTAAAGTTTTATGATGTGCAGCAATAAGGTCTTGGAATTTTGATTTTGGTCTAGTATTTAGACACGTACACAGAAATCTCACTTTATTTTTGGTTTATGTTGTAAAACTACTTTCTTATGTTCTGCAGGCAATAAGGCCTTTAGTTATTATCTTGGTCTCAACAGGAAAGTGTGGGTTAACTCTGACAGAGGCATTTGATTGTCACTATCTTGGTCTAAAGTAAACACGAAAGTGTGGGTTAACTCTGACAGCAGCATTTGATTGTCATTATCTTGGTCTAAACAGGAAAGTGTGGGTTTACTCTGAAAGCAACGTTTGATTGTCATTATCTTGGTCTAAAGTAAACAGGAAAGTGTGGGTTTACTCTGACAGCAGCATTTGATTGTCATTATCGTGGTCTGAACAGGAAAGTGTGGGTTTATTCGGACAGCAGCATTTGATTGTCATTATCTTGGTCTAAACAGGAAAGTGTGAGTTAACTCTGACAGCAGCATTTGATTGTCATTATCTTGGTCTTAAGTAAACAGGAAAGTGAGGGTTAACACTGACAGCAGCATTTGATTGTCATTATCTTGGTCTAAACAGAAAAGTGTGGGTTAACTCTGACAGCAGCATTTGATTGTCATTATCTTGTTCTAGAGTAAACAGGAAAGTGTGGGTTAACTCTAACAGCAGCATTTGATTGTCATTATCTTGGTCTAAAGTAAACAGGAAAGTGTGGGTTTACTCTGACAGCAGCATTTGATTGTCATTATCTTGGTCTAAACAGGAAAGTGTGGGTTAACTCTTGACAGCAGCATTTGATTGTCATTATCGTGGTCTCAACAGGAAAGTGTGGGTTAACTCTGACAGCAGCATTTGATTGTCATTATCTTGGTCTAAAGTAAACAGGAAAGTGTGGGTTAACTCTGACAGCAGCATTTGATTGTCATTATCTTGGTCTAAAGTAAACAGGAAATTGAGGGTTAACACTGACAGCAGCATTTGATTGTCATTATCTTGGTCTAAACAGAAAAGTGTGGGTTAACTCTGACAGCAGCATTTGATTGTCATTATCTTGGTCTAAAGTAAACAGGAAAGTGTGGGTTAACTCTGACAGCAGCATTTGATTGTCATTATCTTGGTCTAAAGTAAACAGGAAAGTGTGGGTTAACTCTGACAGAGGCATTTGATTGTCATTATCGTGGTCTGAACAGGAAAGTGTGGGTTAACTCTGACAGCAGCATTTGATTGTCATCATCTTGTTCTTAAGTAAACAGGAAAGTGTGGGTTTACTCTGACAGCAGCATTTGATTGTCATTATCTTGGTCTAAAGTAAACAGGAAAGTGTGGTTTAACTCTGACAGCAGCATTTGATTGTAATTATCTTGGACTAAAGTAAACAGGAAAGTGTGGGTTAACACTGACAGAGGCATTTGATTGTCATTATCGCGGTCTGAACAGGAAAGAGTGGGTTAACATTGACAGCAGCATTTGATTGTCATTATCTTGGTCTAAACAGGAAAGTGTGGGTTAACACTGACAGCAGCACTTGAATGTCATACATTTTGTAGTGATTTGGTGATTCACATTCTAAATATAAAGGAACCTTTAGTAATTGCAATTACTTAAAAAATTCTATCTTATTATACCCCACCCACCATCAAAGTTTTTTTGTTGTTTTTTTATGGGGGGGGGGGGGGGTACGTAGGAATCAAGTCTGTCTGTCTGTCTTTTCCATATGTCTTGTTAGGGCATTTCCACCTAAACCGTTCACTGGATTTTGATGAAACTTTATTTGAAGGTTGGGCATCATATGTAGATTTGCATAAAGGAAGATAATTATCGCCAGATTCTTGCAAAGGGAGATAATCGAACTGAAGGGTTTTACATGTTTAAGGCTTGTAAGTGCGTCTCCTCATAAGCCGTTCAATGGATGATGATGAAACTTTATATGAAGGTTGGTCATCATAAGTAGATGTGCATAAAGCAAGATAATTATGGCCAGAATTGCTTAATCTACATATAAACAGGGTTAAATGCATTCTTGTGCACCTGGGTATCGGGTCAGGTCTTTCTGGTAGTTAAATATGTTCAATTAAGGGCATACGATACAGTTACAGGGGAGATAATCGCGTCGCTAACGTCCAACTAGAACTTTTCGCGGAACATTTTCCTTTCCCCGCAACGTCGCTAATTCGGACGTCTCCTTTTCGCGGAAAATAAAGTTACGTCATAAAACGGTTCGCACAGAGAGAAAAATCAGTGGACAAAAAAACACGATCAGGAACACCAAAAAGACGACAGACAAACGACAAACAACAAATAACACAAAATACTAAAAAGTACACACAGAAACGAGTAGCAGGAACCCCAACAAAACTAAAGGATGGCGTTTTAATGGGTATTATGGTGGAAAGTTTTCCATTTTGGAATAGATAAAGATTCAAGATTCAAGATTCAAGATTTATATATTTATAGTTCATGTAGTTGTAAAATCCCTTGGTTCAAATGGTGCATGAATATTGTAAGGAAGTGACAGTGTACAACTTCCATGCATCATGCAGATACCTTTACATTTTTGTACATCATCTAATAAAAATGAAATTACAGAATTAATTTCTAGGACTTCCTACTTATGGTGATTTGCTTTTTTTTTCAAAAGAGAGTACAAATACTAATTAGACATATATATGCCGAGAAACGCTAGGCATATACTTTTAAATACATGTATTGCTTTGGACAGAAACAGAAGTTCAAAATCGGCGAAAATTGTCAGTATCTCCAGATATATAAGGAAAAAACAATTTTCTAAAAATTATTTTTACAGAGGCAACGTATTCCACAGCATTATGTCCCATTGGTGACAGGACATTTAACACAAAAGATGCAATAAACAAAATTGTTGTAAAACATATAATTTGATCAGTAATTCTTTTCAAGCCTTTTATTCATACACGCGGGAATCGGGACCACGGGAATATCCGTTTTGCGTTATGATGGCACGTCATTTCCCGCTTAAAATCAAAAGTTGTACCAATGCCTAAAAAGTCGACAGTTTTTTCAAAATATCTAAAAAATGAGATCATGGACCCCTTAATTTCGAAACTGCATTCGATAGCAAATTAAAAGGACAACATTATGTGATTTTTAGATTAAATTATCAATAGCAGATTTTTTTTAATACACTGATGTATCGTGCCTTAATTCAAAGTTTTTGGTAATATATCACATATTTTGAAAAAATGAAAAGATATTGTAGCACAAAATCGTTATAATTTTATTTATCGGAAGAGAAGAGATATTCCTTTTCTTAATGCAAAAAACCCGATGTATTTATCTTTTAAAACAAGAAAGTAATTGATTTTTATCGGAATAGGTGAAAAGACGATATTTGCACAATTTTAGTAAAAATTCCGGAAATTGAACCTTAAATATCTCAAAAAGTAGCATATGAAGGTGTAATTTTCTTTGTATTTTTAGAAAGATCGGTGAAAAAACTACCAATATGCAAAATCTCAAAGAAAAATCAATAGTAGATCGAAACTGTATCGTATGCCCTTAATCGAAATTATTCCCCTTACATATGCACTGTGCTAAATAAAGATTACATCTTGATTACGTGATGGGCTTCAGATTTTGTCGCAGACATTAGCTGATTAGGGTGGAAAATACAGCTTATATAATTCTCAGGTGTGTTGCAATTTATTTAACAGGGTCCTGTAGGTTTTTGATCGATCAAATAATTGCTGAGATCTTTTCTAATTCAAAGGTAAAGCTATGATCTACCGGTAGTTATGTTTTAAATAGTAACAGTGTATCACATGACTATATACTGATAAACAGGACAGGGCAGATTTCAAAATGAAAGGTATAATTGAATTACATAATAAAACACGATAATTAAAGCCAATATTTAACTAAATAGGCTAATGTTAATAACTTTATATAATATAAGAAAAAGTTCATGACACTGAGGGCCATATGGCAATATAATGACTGCCAGGTCACTCCAAAAACAGTATATGGACTGAAGTGAGTTGAGATCTATATAAAGTTTTTGGGGCTACCTGCTGGTCTATATATTGCCATATGTCCTGGAGTGTTATGACATATTTCTTATATTATTCTTATAAAAAAATTATAAACCCCCAAAATATCTACCTATTAAGAACATTTTACCTTATGTACACAAAAAATACTTCAAACTTTATTTTACATCTTTAAAAAGTAGCCAATTTGGAAAAAAATTACCCACATTAGAAATATAATACTCCTCCTCCCAAACAATTCACTTTAGTATACACTGACTGGTTTCTCCCTTTTAAATTGTATGTACAGAATCAATTATGTAATTGTTCATTTGTCTGAGAAGCTACCTGAATTTGGCCAGTAGACGAATGTTTACAATTAAATTAAAACACAAAACAAACCTGTTAGCGATTCCGATAAATAATTGTATATTAGCTCGGAGCTCCAGTCTATATACGTTTAATTAGACAACTAGGAGAAAATAATAATTATAATATTCGATATTAAAAAACATGTACTGAGGCAAAATATATATATGAAAGGTGTTCTTAATGCTGTAATGGTTTGTGTTATACTTTTGTTTGACCTACAACTGATAGAGGATCTTGTGTAGACCACATATCTTGCAAAAATACAACCACTGTTTTCCCTGACTGTTTTTGTAGTGATCACAGATTCACAGCCATAGGTTACATTTTTATTAATCAGCCTTTGTAATTTATTATATGAACAATTTAACTATCATTGCTTAACCATGCATTTAATCCAGATATATCTAACTGTTTAAAAATTCACGATCTATCGGAAAATACATAACAAATTTGATATAAGAGTGTTTTAACTGTATTGGTGTATATATGGGAGGGAGGAGACATTGTATTCGGTCGAATACTGTATGTCTTGTTAAATCATGTCTTTGATAAAGTAATATTTTATATAAATGAGTTTACATGAATAAGCAGAATTTATTTTACAGGAGATCGACATCTTAGTCAGAGTAATAGTGTAGGGTCTGATGCCAGTAGTCCCCCTGATAGCCCTCATGGTAGTCAGTATTTAAATAATTATAATAATAATCAACCAGCAGGTATGTATTCATGTTTAAGTTAAATTTTGAATCTTGAGTTATTAAAAAACTGAATTTCCAGAGATTTTGTCAATCTGCACTGGATCAATTTAAATGTAATATTTCATACTTGCATGCCCCTTAAAAATTGTAAAAAATGAATGTTTGGTACTGACCACTTAATTCTGACTTGAAAATTTTTTATATTCTTGAGAATCAAGTGTTAAGACAATATTTCCTGATACAGATTCTGTAAGTTAAAGAATGATGTTTAGTATATAGAAATCTTTTTGCTTCCAGCTATCCTTTGGAAATTCAACAATGTCCTATTAATTGTGTTCAAATTTTGCATAATGGATCAAAATATATTACAAACATCTAGATTAAAATTTCTCTTTCCACATGTTTCAAATAAAATAATATGTTGTAATATTTTCAATTTTAGAAAATTCCAATTTACGTAGAAGTTTCCAGAATGTGTCTAGATTACCCCAAACACACGGACAGTATGGTAGTGATCCATATTTAGACAATTATTCATCCGGTGGAAGTGATGAATATGAACAAAATTTGTCTCCCAAACCTCGTCAATATTCACGCCTTCAGCCTCCTGGTAGACCAGCATCACCGAATATAAGTGGTCTAAGACAGCCTAATGTGAGAGGTCCGTCACCTCAAAGGACGGGTCTTCCTCAGCCTTCGAGGAGAACTATACCACGCCCTGGTGGTGGCAGTAGAGTAGCA
The DNA here is from genome assembly GCA_028015205.1 of Mytilisepta virgata. Lineage (NCBI taxonomy): Eukaryota > Metazoa > Mollusca > Bivalvia > Mytilida > Mytilidae > Mytilisepta > Mytilisepta virgata. Next base: position 102,576,071 of record CM051520.1, read on the forward strand.
ACTCCTGTTAGGAGGTAACTTTATGTTTTTCTAATAATTTTATTGTGTTAATGTTTTCTATAAATGTGTCCATTATTAGTTTCATGATTTGTTACATTGCTGTAATATGACTTTTCAGCCTGTATTTCTGTGTTAAGTGACATTGCACTAATATGACTTTGCAGCCTGTATTTCCCTGTTAAGTGACATTGCACTAATATGACTTTGCAGCCTGTATTTCCCTGTTAAGTGACATTGCACTAATATGACTTTGCAGCCTGTATTTCCCTGTTAAGTGACATTGCACTAATATGACTTTGCAGCCTGTATTTCCCTGTTAAGTGACATTGCACTAATATGACTTTGCAGCCTGTATTTCCGTGTTAAGTGACATTGCACTAATATGACTTTGCAGCTTGTATTTTTTGTTAAGTGACATTGCACTAATATGACTTTGCAGCCTGTATTTCCCTGTTAAGTGACATTGCACTAATATGACTTTGCAGCCTGTATTTCCCTGTTAAGTGACATTGCACTAATATGACTTTGCAGCCTGTATTTCCCTGTTAAGTGACATTGCACTAATATGACTTTGCAGCCTGTATTTCCCTGTTAAGTGACATTGCACTAATATGACTTTGCAGCCTGTATTTCCGTGTTAAGTGACATTGCACTAATATGACTTTGCAGCTTGTATTTTTTGTTAAGTGACATTGCACTAATATGACTTTGCAGCCTGTATTTCCCTGTTAAGTGACATTGCACTAATATGACTTTGCAGCCTGTATTTCCCTGTTAAGTGACACTGCAATAATATGACTTTGCAGCCTGTATTTCCCTGTTAAGTCACACTGCACTAATATGACTTTGCAGCCTGTATTTCCCTGTTAAGTGACACTGCACTAATATGACTTTGCAGCCTGTATTTCCCTGTTAAGTGACATTGCACTAATATGACTTTGCAGCCTGTATTTCCCTGTTAAGTGACATTGCACTAATATGACTTTGCAGCCTGTATTTCCCTTTTAAGTGACATTGCACTAATATGACTTTGCAGCCTGTATTTCCCTGTTAAGTGACATTGCACTAATATGACTTTGCAGCCTGTATTTCCCTGTTAAGTGACATTGCACTAATATGACTTTGCAGCCTGTATTTCCCTGTTAAGTGACATTGCACTAATATGACTTTGCAGCCTGTATTTCCCTGTTAAGTGACATTGCACTAATATGACTTTGCAGCCTGTATTTCCCTGTTAAGTGACATTGCACTAATATGACTTTGCAGCCTGTATTTCCCTGTTAAGTGACATTGCACTAATATGACTTTGCAGCCTGTATTTCCCTGTTAAGTGACACTGCACTTATATGACTTTGCAGCCTGTATTTCCGTGTTAAGTGACATTGCACTAATATGACTTTGCAGCCTGTATTTCCGTGTTAAGTGACATTGCACTAATATGACTTTGCAGCCTGTATTTCCGTGTTAAGTGACATTGCACTAATATGACTTTGCAGCCTGTATTTCCCTGTTAAGTGACACTGCACTAATATGACTTTGCAGCCTGTATTTCCCTGTTAAGTGACATTGCACTAATATGACTTGGCAGCCTGTATTTTCCTGTTAAGTGACATTGCACTAATATGACTTTGCAGCCTGTATTTCCCTGTTAAGTGACACTGCACTAATATGACTTTGCAGCCTGTATTTCCCTGTTAAGTGACATTGCACTAATATGACTTTGCAGCCTGTATTTTCGTGTTAAGTGACATTGCACTAATATGACTTTGCAGCCTGTATTTCCCTGATAAGTGACATTGCACTAATATGACTTTGCAGCCTGTATTTCCCTGTTAAGTGACATTGCACTAATATGACTTTGCAGCCTGTATTTCCATGTTAAGTGACATTGCACTAATATGACTTTGCAGCCTGTATTTCCCTGTTAAGTGACATTGCACTAATATGACTTTGTAGCCTGTATTTCCCTGTTAAGTGACATTGCACTAATATGACTTTGCAGCCTGTATTTCCCTGTTAAGTGACATTGCACTAATATGACTTTGTAGCCTGTATTTCCATGTTAAGTGACATTGCATTGATATGACTTTGCAGCCTGTATTTCCCTGTTAAGTGACACTGCACTAATATGACTTTGCAGCCTGTATTTCCGTGTTAAGTGACATTGCACTAATATGACTTTGCAGCCTGTATTTCCGTGTTAAGTGACATTGCACTAATATGACTTTGCAGCCTGTATTTCCCTGTTAAGTGACATTGCACTAATATGACTTTGCAGCCTGTATTTCCCTGTTAAGTGACATTGCACTAATATGACTTTGCAGCCTGTATTTCCCTTTTAAGTGACATTGCACTAATATGACTTTGTAGCCTGTATTTCCATGTTAAGTGACATTGCACTGATATGACTTTGCAGCCTGTATTTCCCTGTTAAGTGACATTGCACTAATATGTCTTTGCAGCCTGTATTTCCCTGTTAAGTGACATTGCACTAATATGACTTTGCAGTCTGTATTTCCTGTTAAGTGACATTGCACTAATATGACTTTGCAGTCTGTATTTCCTGTTAAGTGACATTGCACTAATATGACTTTGCAGCCTGTATTTCCATGTTAAGTGACATTGCACTAATATGACTTTGCAGCTTGTATTTCTTGTTAAGTGACATTGCACTAATATGACTTTGCAGCCTGTATTTCCGTGTTAAATGACATTGCACTAATATGACTTTTCAGCCTGTATTTCCTGTTAAGTGACATTGCACTAATATGACTTTTCAGCCTGTATTTCCGTGTTAAGTGACACTGCACTAATATGACTTTGCAGCCTGTATTTCCCTGTTAAGTGACATTGCACTAATATGACTTTGCAGTCTGTATTTCCTGTTAAGTGACATTGCACTTAAATGACTTTGCAGCCTGTATTTCCCTGTTAAGTGACATTGCACTAATATGACTTTGCAGCCTGTATTTCCCTGTTAAGTGACATTGCATTAATATGACTTTGCAGCCTGTATTTCCCTGTTAAGTGACATTTCACTAATATGACTTTGCAGCCTGTATTTCCCTGTTAAGTGACATTGCACTAATATGACTTTGCAGCCTGTATTTCCCTGTTAAGTGACATTGCACTAATATGTCTTTGCAGTCTGTATTTCCTGTTAAGTGACATTGCACTAATATGACTTTGCAGCCTGTATTTCCGTGTTAAGTGACATTGCACTAATATGACTTTGCAGCCTGTATTTCCCTGTTAAGTGACATTGCATTAATATGACTTTGCAGCCTGTATTTCCCTGTTAAGTGACATTTCACTAATATGACTTTGCAGCCTGTATTTCCCTGTTAAGTGACATTGCACTAATATGACTTTGCAGCCTGTATTTCCCTGTTAAGTGACATTGCACTAATATGACTTTGCAGCCTGTATTTCTGTGTTAAGTGAAACTGCACTAATATGACTTTGCAGCCTGTATTTCCCTGTTAAGTGACATTGCACTAATATGACTTTGCAGCCTGTATTTCCGTGTTAAGTGACATTGCACTAATATGACTTTGCAGCCTGTATTTCCCTGTTAAGTGACACTGCACTAATATGACTTTGCAGCTTGTATTTTTTGTTAAGTGACATTGCACTAATATGACTTTGCAGCCTGTATTTCCCTGTTAAGTGACACTGCACTAATATGACTTTGCAGCTTGTATTTTTTGTTAAGTGACATTGCACTAATATGACTTTGCAGCCTGTATTTACTTGTTAAGTGACATTGCACTAATATGACTTTGCAGCCTGTATTTCTGTGTTAAGTGACATTGCACTAATATGACTTTGCAGCCTGTATTTCTGTGTTAAGTGACATTGCACTAATATGACTTTGCAGCCTGTATTTCTGTGTTAAGTGACATTGCACTAATATGACTTTGCAGCCTGTATTTCTGTGTTAAGTGACATTGCACTAATATGACTTTGCAGCCTGTATTTCCCTGTTAAGTGACATTGCACTAATATGACTTTGCAGTCTGTATTTCCGTGTTAAGTGACATTGCACTAATATGACTTTGCAGCCTGTATTTCCGTGTTAAGTGACATTGCACTAATATGACTTTGCAGCCTGTATTTCCGTGTTAAGTGACATTGCACTAATATGACTTTGCAACCTGTATTTTGGTGTTAAGTGAAATGTTATTTTAAACCAGAACTAAAGTAACAGTTATCATGTTGGAGATTAAAATGTTTGTTGAATTTTATTCACTTGTAACAAGATTTTTCCTTTGATACTTATTTGTGAATTCAACCTAGAAAGCATTATTAAGATGTAGGTACATCATTTTACACAGAGAAAGCATTATTAAGATGTAGGTACATCATTTTACACAGAGAAAGCATTATTAAGATGTAGGTACATCATTTTACACAGAGAAAGCATTATTAAGATGTATGTACATCATTTTACACAGAGAAAGCATTATTAAGATGTAGGTACATCATTTTACAAAGAGAAAGCATTATTAAGATGTAGGTACATCATTTTACAAACAGAAAGAATCTTAGTACAGTAGGAACTTGGTTGCTAGAACACAGTGCATATTTGGAATAACTTTTTATCACTTCTCAGCTTTTTACCCTGCACAATTTGCAAGTAAATTAAAGACATGATAATTTATTCATATATTTTTTTCAGAAGTGGATTACCTGCCCCTAGGTCTTCTTCATATACCCGACACGATGACAGTTGGAAGGAGGGCTGTTTTTGATGTACATATTTATCACAATGGCATTTATTTGTTGTTTTTATGCTCAAATAACAGGTATAGAAAATACTTACCAGAAAATATGAAAAAAACATCCTGTATCTGTTTGCTTACAAGTAGATGGCAAAGTTTTGGTAATTTATAAACAGAAGGTTTTTATAGATTCTTTAAATATGATTTGTTAAACTTAGATATTTAAAAACCCCATATATGTTTTCCCTGGAAATTGCACATTGAGATGAAAGTGTGTTTAATACACAAAATTAAAATGTAAAAAGACCAGGAAAAAAATTCTTGTATTCTCATCAATTTTAATTTTACTGGAATCTTTTCTTTTTGTATTTTAAATAATTTTATGGATTTGACATCAATAAACAGATGTAATAAGTATCAATATTTAAGGCAAATTTATTCTAGAAAGTTTGGAAAAGTCTTATCTAAAAAAAAAATTTCTAATTTGGAATATTTTACTAAAATGGAAACAATTTATAGGAAGAAAATGAGATGTTAAATTTATACTTTGAAAACATATTTGGTAATTTGTTTTTCTAATAAACCATCAATGGTTGAATTGTTCTTAGTACTTAAGCCATTCAGACAGGGATTTTAGGTAAAATAATAATTAACTTTAAAGTATAATGCATAAGGAATAAATCAAAACCAAAACAAGAAAAATCCTTATGTTTGATGATTTACTGATTTTTTCCCACATTATTTAATTCTTATACTACAGTTAATCCTGATTTAAAGGGCTCTTCTATACAGAATATCACTGTCTATAAAGGGTACTATGAAAATGTCCCACTCATGAACAAAGCTTGTTAAATTAGCCTATGTTTTAAGGGCACCTGTTCATAAAGGTCGCTTTTTTCTGGTACTTTGGGTGCCCTTAATACACCGGTTTGACTGTACATACATTGTGTAATGTACAATTGTATTCAAAGAAATAGGAATCAAGTTTTGACATGAAAAACTTTAGAAAAATTATTGTTTTTGCACTTGGATGAGATTGAGAAACTAGGAATTGTATTTCTTGGTCTTAATGGCACATTCAGCCTTAGATATAAACACCTGTATCATCTATTATGTACAAATTTTGTTTTATTGAACATTAAAGCTGTAAAAAAATGATTGATCTGATGACCACTCTGTGATATGACATTGTACTATTGTGAATATGAATTTTTACCTTGAACTATTAAGGTGCTAATATTTTTCCATTTTATGCATTTCTTTGTAAATTTTTGTTTGTATTTTGTCTCTATGTAATGATAAAAATTTTAAAGTTAAAATGTATTGATTTGATGTACCCAGAAGCATTTTAAGGGTAGAAAATTTGACTGATGGCTAACATTTCATTTTGAAAAGATTTTTTATTGATTTCATTTCAAATTTCAAGTCTAGAGTAATAGCTGTAAAATATCTTGCATGAATTAAAAAAATTGGATGGAATTTATAAAAAAAATATGGATTGTGTATAATTCTGTTAATGATTTAATTAAGTAATTGAAAATTAGCTTTAAAACAGTAAGCTGAGCTATCTGTATAAAGCAATTGGTGTCAGTAACAAACAATCAGCAAAAATACAGTATTGCTATAAATATACTGATAATATACACCAGACAGTGTAGTTTATGCATCTGATAAGAACGTTTTGGAAATTTTATTTGGATAGTCTGCCTTTTATTCGGTTTATTGTTCTGCACAGAGGTCTGCCAATAAAATTGTTGAAATGCATAAAATTCACAGAATGTTATTTATTTAAAAAAAGAAAATTTACATAAACTTAATAAACAAGGATCAGAATTGAATACAAGTGCTGATATTGTTCTTAAGCAAAGGGAAAGTTCATAGCTTTATGCAATAAGTGCTAGATAGTCATGCATGAGTGATATTGTTTTAAATATTACTCTCTCATTCAATTTGTGTTTCATTAGTACTTTAATTTACATTCATATACTATAAAGAGATTTGAAAGTTTTCATTGTCTGAGAAGCATGACATTTCTCAATGAACCTTGTATACTTGTAAACATGAAAAGTTAAGTCCTAAAAAAGTCAATTATAAAATTCCTTGATTTCATGTTAGAATTAGATTACTAGGAACAAAATGTGAAAATTGATTTGTATTTCTCATTTATACATATCAAGACATGATTTTAATTATTTAATAAATTGACAATAATATGATTTTAGTTAATTAATGAATTGACAAAATCTGTATGTTATAATTATATAAGAATATTGAATGAGTTTTTGTATACAAAATTATTTCATTGACTGCCAGGAAAACATAATACCAATTGTTTCAATACTGCCAATGATGGTTTGTCTCCCCCATTAAATGAAAACTTACAGCTAATTCCATTGAAAGTGTTGTATATATAACCGATACAAATTCTGGGAATGTGTTTCATAGTAAATATTATACTTTTTTATTTTCTTTTTGAATTCTGTAATTGTATTGATAGGATATTACCAAACTAATTTCTTGTTCTTTGTATGTACAGAAGTCTGAAATTTTTTTTAAAAATGTGTTTTTAGCCCACCTGGCCCAAAGGGCTATGTTAGCTTTTGTCATCACTTGGTGTCCGTCGTCCATCCGTCTGTAAACATTTACATTTTGATCTTCTCCTCTGAAACTCCTAAGCCAAATGAACTGAAACTTGGTATGAAGCATATATGGAAGGACCTTTATAAAGTTTGAATATTTCCCGGTTGGACAGCTAATATGGCCACCATGATGAATTCTAATTTCTGATTGGACAAAATTTCAAAAATTGTCTTTTCTGAAACCATTAAGCCAAATGAACTATAACTTGATATGAAGCATCTTTAAAAGGACCTTTATAAAATTTGCATATTTCGTGTCAGTCGGAAAGCTAATATGACAGCCATGATGAATTCTTATTCTGATTGGTCAAAATTTCAAAAATCTTCTCCTCTGAAATTAAATAGCCAAAAGAACTGATACTTGGTATGAAGCATCTATGGAAGGTCTTGTTTGATTATTTTATCTGATTGTTTGGAATTTATATTGTAGTATAACTTTATTAAAAACTGACGATTTAAGCAAAATTTGAATGTAACACAAAAAGATAAAAAGTAATACTAAATCAATCAATCATGATATTTTATCATTAAATCTTTGTTCAAATGAATCATTTGCATTTACTTTAGTCAAAAGAAAATTATTGCTCCCTATATAAAGACAGATATTAGTTTGGTATTGCCTAAGTTGTGGATTTTCCATATATATATTGAGAGAATGGTTTGTACGAGTTATATGAAAGTGGAAATTGTATTTGACCCTTTGACCTCAGATGGCTATTTTTGTATATTTTTATATGAATTAAGTTTGTATGATTCTGTTGAAAGTTATGTTAATTAGACAATAATGTATTAAGTTTCATTTTGTAGGTTAAAATTTATTTTTGTATTATGTTCTTTTCTGTTGATTTCTTATAATAATTTCTTAGTAAATTGATAATTTGTCTCTGGAGGAGGTTAATTCTACATGTAGATTTGAGTCAATGAGTTGTAGGAAATTGAGATAATGAAACTCTGCATTACTGTTCATGTTAATTACAAACTTAAGTTAAATTCAATTTAAAATAAAATTGCTTTAAATGTTTTCTAAAAGAAAAATTTTGGATGACATTAGATGAAGTTTAGTTTTATTGAGAGGGAACAAGGTTATTAGCATATAACATTTTAAAGCTTAGCTAAGTTTAATTTGTTCATTAAGAGATATTTTCAGTTTCAATGTGCTTTATTGGATCTTAATGAGAATAATATAGAGGAATGTATGAGAGAAATTGTTTATTTTTACATGTATGTGTATAAATAGATATACTCAATGTATAATACTTTATATCCAGCAGTAGACTGTTTGTTCTGTAGTCATTTTCATAGGGATTGTAGTTTGACACAACAATCATTAAGGTTTAGAGATCAGTATTGTCAGTTTACTTGTTATGATTTTTTTGGTACCCCAGTTTCCTATGCCAATACAAACTGGCTGTTATAACCAAGTCAAATGTGTTTTTAGGTTAGACACCAACATACAATAAACATATGCATTGCATAGGGTACATGTATGTGTTTTGTATTATCAACATTTTTACATATTTGATCTTTGTATTAAGGTAAAAAACATCTCCCTAACAGTGTTAAATATATTTGTTTCTGTTTTTTTTTATAAGTTTCAGTAATCTCAAAGAGTAGCAAAATAAAATTATACAAAAAAAGTAATAAATTTTACATTTAATTTTGTTTTGTTTGGTAATGTTGGGTGCTTTGTTTAGTTCAAGACTTTCGTTTTTCGTTTAATGAACAAACAGATATTGTACGAGATGGGATAATTAAAAGCAATTAAGTAATTGTCGTCACCTTAACAAGTCCTTACTTTTCTGAAATGAAAATGGCTACGGTACAAAAATACAACCTGATATCATAAAACTGTTGGAAATTATACTTGGAATTAATAAATAAGGGTGTTTCATATTTGTGCACAATTGTGAAGTGATGGATATAGTGAGAGGGTTAATTTCAGTGACTTGTTAAATTAAATATTTATGATTTTTTATGAAGTTAAAAGACATTTGATCAGATATGAAGTAAATAATACATGGCTGCTAATCTCACTTCAGAACCAAATGATACGATTGAAAAGTCAGAAGAGCAACATATGTTTAAAACAATACATGGAATTACATATTTAGATTTATAAGATAATGCAATAAAATGTAAGATTTTATTTAATCTACCTTTCATTGTCATTCTGCCTAGTTTTAGTTCTCTCTAAATTTTTCAGCCATAGTATTTGTTTGGAAAGGAGAGAAATAAGCAGCCCTGCTATAGACGTAAGAATAAGCATTCAAATTACAGTGTAGTTGAAGTAATTTGCAGAATGTGGAATTCTCAAAAAACTAGTTTTGAGTTGCTGAGTTTAGGCAAATCAGGTTTTGCTGCATATACAAACATGTATAGGCTATTCCATAATTTTCAAGAAAATTAGTTCCAAGTGTAAATTTCTGACAAGCTTTGTGAGGTCTATGACGTACTTAACCTTATGTTGTGGTGTTGGTTATATTTGATCTCTAGTGTCAGTGTATGTCTTTTGTTTTATGAACAATCATGATAAATATGTTATCTGTTAAAGATAATGGAAATAAATCCAGAAATATATATATACTGAATTGTTGTTTAATAGAAACAAGATTTCATTTATTTCCCATGCTGAAACATGCATGTAGTAATACCTGGGCCAAGTTGTTCAAAACTTAATCACTTTTTTCACTTTCAGTTATTTTGATTGTTAAGTAATATTCCTTAACAGAATTTTACATGGAAACACTAAGTCATAGGATCAACCCATCAGAAAATGTTCAGTCTTTACGCATAATCAAGGAAGCGGAAATTTGAAAATGAAAATTGTGGTTAACGTTTGACAACTGGGCCCAGGTGTCTCTGCACATTCGCATTGTTAGTGCTCTTAGAAAATTTTTATCAGTCATCTAATTTTGAATTTTATAAACAAGATTTATCTTAAGGATAGATCAAGTGTGTTTGATGATGATTCCTATTCAATATTTTGTAGAAGTTATGCCCAATAATGATTTAGAAAATTTCAAAAATGATCTCGTTAGTACTCTAGCAAACCTATTAGTTTCTGCCTATGGACAATTCTAGTTATTTTTTGCTTGTATGTGGTCAGAATATTTATTCCCAAAACCTGCCCGCTGCCTCTCAGAATGCCTCAAATTTGTGTCTTCTAAATACAAGAAAATATCCAAGGTAGAAATTTTACATATAAATCTGTAAACAGAGATTGAGGACATGTTCTAGGCTTTTTACTTGACGTTTGTCATTTAGTGAAGGGTAAACTTCATTAAACTAAAACACAAAATAGGAGTTGAAGCTATATGTTTAGCATTGATTAGCAGTTGACCATTAAAAGATACCTATCTTAACAAAGTATGTTTCAAATTTTAACAAGATATATTGAGCACATCGAAGTCTACACGATTTTAAATTTACCCAAAAATTGTTAATTTTGTGATTTTCCGTGCACATTTGATTTTTTTACAGACAAGGTGACATAACTCCAGAACAACATCTGACTTTAATACGGTAACAGTATAGACATGATTGAGGAGCCTAAGGAAATTTCAGTGTAGTGAGTCTTTTTAGCAACTTCAAACTTTGATCACAGATACAAAGAACTTGGCAATATTTTGTAACCATTTTTCACCATTTTAGTAAGGATGATTTCAGTTATTTAGAATAATTATGAATATTGACCCTGGAAACAATAAGAAAAATGTGTTCATGTACTTATTAATAAAGTTTCATTTTTTTAAATAGAAAGGCTACATGTTCAGTGGTCCATAAATTTAATATTCAGTTAAAAAAACAATTTTTGGATTGAAACAGGTAACCTGGCCTATACGCATCACTTTGCATCTGTCCTCTGTAAACTTTTTACATTTTGATCTTCCCCACTGAAATTACTTGGCAGATTGTATCCAAATTTTGTAGGAATGATGTATGGAAGGACCTCTACAAACTATAGCCCTCTGTTTATGGTTGGATGAACAACATGGCCACCAGAGGGCATCTTTGATTTTTATTGGCCAATTTTAAAAAATCTCTGAAACTACGTATGAAATTTTTTGAAACTTTGCAGGATTGATGAGATTCATTCACCTGTTATATGGCTGCTCAAAGTTTCCATTGAAAGCAAATTTTTGTCATTTGCTCAGAAATGGGCAGATTGAACCAAGGTTGGCAGACACTTCTACAAACTATCCACCTTTGCTTCCTGTTGGATGGAAAACATGGCCACCAGTGTCCTTTGATTGTGATTGGCCAATTTTAAAAAATATTCGCCTCTGAACTACATTATGAAATGTTTTGAAAATTTGTAGAATTGGTGACTGCAATACCCATCTGCTCACCCAATGGCTGCAGCTACTCAAGTTCCCATGGAAACCATATGGAAAATTACTTTTTAGCTCACCTGGCCCAAAGGGTTCCAGCCAGACAAACTAATATGGCCGCCAAAATGAATTCTTATTTCTGATTGGACAAATTTTAAAATCTAAATGAACTGAAACTTGGTATGAAGCATCTATTGAAGGACCTTTATAAAGTTTGCAAATTTCGTACCCATCAGACAGCTAATATGGGGGCCATGATGAATTCTTATTTCTGATTGGTCAAAATTTCAAAAGTTTTCTTTTCTGAAACCCCAAAGCCAAATGAATTGTTACTTAGTATGAAGCATCTTTAGAAGTACAGTAACAAAATTTTTGCATATTTCTTAACGATTGGAAAGCTAATATAGCGGCCATGATGAATTCTTATTTCTGATTGGTAAAAATTTGAAAAATCTTCTCCTCTGAAATTAAATAGCCAAATGAACTGATACTTGGTATGAAGCATCTACGGAAGGTCCATTACCATTTTCACTTGATATGAAATAAAATGGATTGATTTTGGGACTCTTTAATTCAAATTTTTAGTTCACCTGACCCAAAGGGTCAAGTGAGCTATTCTCATCACTTGGCGTCCTGCATCCGTTAACTTTTACAAAATCTTTTTCTGAAACTATTGGGCCAAATGGAACCAAACTTGGCCACAATCATCATTAGGGTATCTAGTTTAAAAAAATGTGTCTGAAGACCCCGCTTGGAAACCAACATGGCCGACATGACTAAAAATAGAAAATAGGGTAAACTGCAGTTTTTATACGACCGCAAAATTTTTGCGGTCGTATATTGGTATGACGTTGGCGTCGTCGTCGTCTGCGTCGTCGTCCGTCGTCAGCGTCGTCGTCCGAAGACATTTGGTTTTCACACTATAACTTTAGTATAAGTTAATAGAAATCTATGAAATTTAAACACAAGGTTTATGACCACAAAAGGAAGGTTGGGATTGATTTTGGGAGTTTTGGTCCCAACAGTTTAAGAATCAGGGGCCAAAAAAGGGCCCAATAAGCATTTTTCTTGGTTTTCGCACAATAACTCTAGTATAAGTAAATAGAAATCTATGAAATTTTAACACAAGGTTTATGACCACAAAAGGAAGGTTGGGATTGTTTTTGGGAGTTTTGGTCCCAACAGTTTAGGAATTAGGGGCTAAAAAACGGCCAAAATAAGCATTTTTCTTGGTTTTTGCACAATAACTTTAGTATAAGTAAATAGAAATCTATGAAATTTAAACACAAGGTTTATGACCACAAAAGGAAGGTTGGGATTGATTTTTGGAGTTTTGGTCCCAACAGTTTAGGAATTAGGGGCCAAAAGGGTCCAAAATTAAACTTTGTTTGATTTCATTGAAAATTTAACTATTGGGGTTCTTTGATATGCCGAATCTAACCCTGCATTTAGATTCTTAATTTTTGGTCCCGTTTTCAAATTGGTCTACATTAAGGTCCAAAGGGTCCAAAATTAAACTTAGTTTGATTTTAACAAAAATTGAATTCTTGGGGTTCTTTGATATGCTGAATCTAAACATGTACTTAGTTTTTTTATTATGGGCCCAGTTTTCAAGTTGGTCCAAATCGGGGTCCAAAATTAAACTTTGTTTGACTTCATTGAAAATTGAACTATTGGGGTTCTTTGATATGCCGAATCTAACCGTGCATTTAGATTCTTAATTTTTGGTCCCGTTTTCAAATTGGTCTACATTAAGGTCCAAAGGGTCCAAAATTAAACTTAGTTTGATTTTAACAAAAATTGAATTCTTGGGGTTCTTTGATATGCTGAATCTAAACATGTACTTAGTTTTTTTATTATGGGCCCAGTTTTCAAGTTGGTCCAAATCGGGGTCCAAAATTAAAGCTAAAAAAGGGGTAAATTATTTTTTTTTGGGGGGGGGGCAATTCTCCACAGCATATTGCATTGCATAAGAAGCAAAAAATTGAATATAAATTCAAATCATATGACCAATTCTAAGTTCTTTGATTTCAGTTATTCTGTGTCAGAAACCTATTATGTGTCAAATATTTCAAGAAATTTTCAATTGCACAGTATTGCGCAATAGCAAGAAATTGATATGTGTGCTCAATTTTAAATTGGTTATTTCTGATTTATATATAAAAACAAATAATACTGATATGGTTTGAATAGGTAAATTAAAAATTTTTAAGTTCTTAGACAACATTCATTCTGTGTCAGAAACCTATGCTGTGTCAAATATTTATTCCCAATCCAAATTCAGTATTGTATCAAGCTTGAATGTTGTGTTCATAATTGCCCCAACTATTCAGGGTTCGACATCTGTGGTCGTATCTAGCTGCGCCCAGCGGAGCATTTTATTCTTGGTTTTCGCACAATAACTCTAGTATAAGTAAACAGAAATCTATGAAATTTTAACACAAGGTTTATGACCACAAAAGGAAGGTTGGGATTGTTTTTGGGAGTTTTGGTCCCAACAGTTTAGGAATTAGGGGCTAAAAAAGGGCCCAAATAAGCATTTTTCTTGGTTTTTGCACAATAACTTTAGTATAAGTAAATAGAAATTTATGAAATTTAAACTCAAGGTTTATGACCACAAAAGGAAGGTTGGGATTGATTTTGGGAGTTTTGGTCTCAACAGTTTAGAAATTAGGGGCCAAAAGGGTCCAAAATTAAACTTTGTTTGATTTCATCGAAAATTGAACTATTGGGGTTCTTTGATATGCCGAATCTAACCGTGCATTTAGATTCTTAATTTTTGGTCCCGTTTTCAAATTGGTCTACATTAAGGTCCAAAGGGTCCAAGATTAAACTTAGTTTGATTTTAACAAAAATTGAATTCTTGGGGTTCTTTGATATGCTGAATCTAAACATGTACTTAGTTTTTTTTTATGGGCCCAGTTTTCAAAAAATTGAATATAAATTCAAATCATATGACCAATTCTAAGTTCTTTGATTTCAGTTATTCTGTGTCAGAAACCTATTATGTGTCAAATATTTCAAGAAATTTTCAATTGCATAGTATTGCGCAATAGCAAGAAATCTTCAATTGCACAGTATTGCACAATAGCAAGAAATTGATATGTGTGCCCTGTTATCAAAACTTTATTATTAACAAATTCCATTGGAAATTTGCCAATAACTTTAGTTTAATGAACTTCATTGGAAATTTGCCAATATAAAATGTGCTGCACTGATGAAGCTTTTTTGTTTATCTCATCTAAACTGCTTTTAAATTATGTATATTTAAAATTTGCCATCCATGACTATGATGTCATTTTCTATTTTAATACGTTATGGTGTATTTAAATGGGCTGTTATGGTTGCAAAGTATAATTAAATGGGGGGGGGGGGGGGGGGGTTGAAAACAAAATTTAGGGGGGGTAAATGAGAAGTTGGGGAGGGGGCAATTTTTTTCTCATTTCATAAATTAAAAAGAAAATTTCAAATTTTTTTTTAGCAAAAAAAGGGGGGGTTACAATAAATTTTATTGTTTTTTGTTTTTTTTTTGGGGAATGGGGGGGGGTCAAGGTGCAACTTCATAGTGTATTCCACAAAAGCTAAAAAAAGGGGTAAATTATTTTTTTTTGGGGGGGGGGGCAATTCTCCACAGCATATTGTATTGCATAAGAAGCAAAAAATTGAATATAAATTCAAATCATATGACCAATTCTAAGTTCTTTGATTTCAGTTATTCTGTGTCAGAAACCTATTATGTGTCAAATATTTCAAGAAATTTTCAATTGCATAGTATTGTGCAATAGCAAGAAATCTTCAATTGCACAGTATTGTGCAATAGCAAGAAATTGATATGTGTGCCCAATTTTAAATTTTAAATTGGTTATTTCTGATTTATATATAAAAACAAATAATACTGATATGGTTTGAATAGGTAAATTAAAAATTTTTAAGTTCTTAGACAACATTCATTCTGTGTCAGAAACCTATGCTGTGTCAAATATTTATTCACAATCCAAATTCAGTATTGTATCAAGCTTGAATGTTGTGTTCATAATTGCCCCAACTATTCAGGGTTCGACATCTGCGGTCGTATCTAGCTGCGCCCATTTTTATATTCTGATCTTTTTCCTCTGAAACTACTTGGCAAACTTGGTAGGAATGATGTACGGAAGAATCTCTACAAAAGATCCACCATTGGTTCCGGTTGGACGAACAACATTGCCACCAAAGACCATCTTTGAATTTTATTGGCCAGTTTTCAAAAATCTTGTCTGAAACTACATTATGAAATGTTTTGAATCTGTGCAGGATTGATGACAATAATACCCTCAACAAACGATTCACTGTTGGTTGAGATTCGTCCGCTCAACCAACAGCTGAGCCTGTTCAAAGTGTCCTTTGAAACCATATGAGAACGTACTTTTTTGTTAACTGCTCAGGCACTAATGGGCAGATTGTAACCAAAATAGGCAAGAATAATTTATGGAAGGACCTCTACCAACTATCTACCTTTGGTCCTGGTTGGATGAACAATGTGGCAGCAAGAGGCCATCTTTGATTTTGAATGGCCAATTTTCAAAAATCTACTCTGAAATGTTTTGAAACCTCGCAGGATTGATGATGACTTTACCTTCTACAAATGATCCATTTTTGGTTGAGATTCATCCGCTCAACCGGCGACTGCAGTTTTCCTAAAATTTTTCTTCTAAAAACCTTTATTAAGATTTGTTTCTCTAATACTGAGCTAAGTTTGATGAAGATATACTGAATTTTGTATAAACAACAAAATGGATAACAGGAGAGGTCAAAAATGGCATACCAATCAATCAACACCACCCAACACCCGGACATAAAAATGGTTGACAGGAAAGGTTGACAATAACATACCAGTTTAATCAGGCATTAAGTGTCAACTAAAGAACCTTTTTAAACTGAAAACAAAAACTCATATTTGGAAATGCCACAAATGACAAGAAAAAACAACAATCCTAAAAAGTATTAAATTTAATTTTATTAATGTAAAAAAAAGCAAATCAAATATTTCATATTATACAGCGTGTACAAGCATTTTCTCTCAATTCGTGACAAATTCTTATATCAAATTTTATGTCGTCACTGTACTGTTATTGTCTTTATAAATATAAAAAATCTACAATATATAAACAATATTTGTGACATTTCTAAAAAAAAATAAAAGATAGGAAAAATCTGTTGACATACTACTAAAAGAACTCATCAAGATGAATTATAAGAACAATCCCCATAAGAATCTGATAAATAAAAAATTTACATATCAAGCCACATTGGATTTTGGCCTCTTAAACCATTTTTATCTCAATACAAGTAAAAGATAGAAGAAATCTGATGACATACTAATGAAAGAAATCATCAAGATGAATTAAAAGAAAAAATCCCCATTGAAATTGAATGAATAATAAAAATTTTATGTGGCCTGCAAAATGTCTAATTTTGTCCACTTTAATCCCTTTTATTTCTGCAATCATTATGACAAATGATATACAAAAAACTTTTATTGTATTTTTTATGACAAACCATTTAAAAAAAATATCATAAAAATCGGATGCAAAAAGGTTTAAAAATTAAGGCTTGTCTGTTTTTTTGCCCCTTATATCTTTAAAACAGTAAGAGACAATGAAAATCAGATTGGAATAAATTTTTCCGATTTTCAGCATGGAACATTAAAAATAAAAATCATAAAAACTGGATAAAAATTTAAAAAGTTACTCCAAAATAATCAAAAAACCCTTAATGATCCCCAGAACCCAGAAAAAAATGGGTGGGGAAAGATTTCCCAAAATTAATGTTAACCTGTATTCCTTATTGGGAACCTTGTGGTAAAATATTATAAGGATATATTCAATAGAACAAAAGTAACTTAGTGGAAACCCAACTGTCTACAGACAAGGACGACAACGACTATGCTGAGACAACAACAGATTCATACCATAATACAACCACAAGTATTTGCGGCCGTATAATTATGAATTACATGTAGTACTTTATCTGAATTTGAATGTAAAAATTCAAATCAATTTTAATATTCTTATTCCAAAAAGTTTTAAATGTAAAAAGTTGGAATAGAATATACAGAGTATACTCAATAGCAAAATATCATACCACAAAAATTTATAATCATAAATAATATGAGGAATTTTCTCTCAAAACTTTAAATCAACTTAATAAAACCTGTTAAAAGCTGTCAAATCAGTAGACATAAATATGTTAAAAAGCAAGATCTATGAATTGGTAAAATGGATCATTACAGATCACTCACAGAATTTCCAGAAAAAGAACAAATGCATAGAAAATGAAAAAAAATATCTAAGAGAGACAGTCAATTGATTTGCATTTATCTCACTGGAAAATATTTACATAATTTATACATGTGGATAGAAAATAGCAATGTTGATGAACAAGTCAACAATTTGTTTTTTAGGAAAAATATAATGTTTATAAAACTAGAAATACTGTGAGCATTGTGATACCCCCACCTTACATAAGATACATGAAAGTAATTCCATTCAGTGTTTTAGGAGGAGTTGCGGATGGCACACTAGAACCCCCTATCACAATGAATGGCAAAGTTCATGTGTTGGTATGGGAAACCCCAAATGTTGGTCAGATCAAAATCTAATACATGTATAGGAGATGCACTACAGCATCATGTAATAAAGATCCTCTGAAAGTTTCATCAAATTCCATTCAGTGGTTTAGGAGGAGATGCGGATGGCATCATGGTACCCCTATCACAATGAATGTCAAAGTCCATGTTTGGGTATGGGTAACCCCAAATATTCATCAGATCAAAATCTAAAATAGGAGGTGCACTATGGCACCATGTAATAAAGATCCTCTGAAAGTTTTATCAAATTCCACATAGTGAGGTTTAGGAGGAGTTGCGGATGGCATCATGGTACCCCCTATCACATTGAAAGTCGAAGTCCATGTTTTTCTACGGGAAACCCCAAAAATTGGTCCGATCAAATTCTAAAATAGGAGGTGCACAATCCCATCATGGGATGAAGATTCTCTGAAAGTTTCATCAAATTCCATTCAGTAGTTTAGGAGGAGTTGCGGATACAAAGGTCAGACGAATGGAGGCCTGGATGGACACAACAAATACTATATTCCCCGCATTTTTCAAAAGCGGGGTTGTAATAAAGCTAATAAAATTAATTTGCAGATTTTCATCAAAATCTGGCAAGTTTATTTTTATGGTTCACCAACCATTGTGGATGGAGCATATAGATTTACCCCCTCTCCGTCTGTACATATTTATGTAATGTACGTAAATCTGTCTTTCCAGCTTGGTTAAGGTTTTGCATTTATGTCCATTTCTCAGAAAACAATTGAGATAGATCAATGAAGTTATACTACTACAGTCCTTTAAAACACTGAAAATAGTGCAGCAACACTCTGATCTACATTTATTCCATGAATAACTCAGTTAAGAGTTTGCATTTAGGTTCATTTCTCAGAGATTCAGTACTGTTTATTAATTGTTTTTCATGGAATAAAAGTTACTGTAAGAGGATATATTATGAAACTTTCATATATTTCTCAAAATGATTTCCCATCATAAACACTAGATGGTGTAATTCTATGTTCAAGAGGGTTGGTCATCTTTGTCTTATAGACACATTCTTTAGATTTTAAATTAAAGAATCTTTGTGAGCACGCTCACATACCCCACGTCTTCATATTGTCACTGGAGAAACAAAATCTCATTTCACAAGTAAAATGAACACAATCAAATGACAAACTGTTGCAGTAGTACATTAAAGTAAATAAGTTCAAAGGGGCGCAACTCCTAGAAAAAAAACTGAATCACAATTTCCTGTCGATATGCACAACTACATATAGTATGTCCTTATTATCTTAAAAGGTTTCGTGAAATTCTGTTTTGTGGTTTCAGAGGAGTTGCGATGACAAAATGTTGCAGTAGTACATTAAAGTAAATAAGTTCAAAGGGGCGCAACTCCTAGAAAAAAAAATTGAATCGCAATTTCCTGTTGATATGCACAACTACATAGTATGTCCTTATTATCTAAAAAGGTTTTGTGAAGAGGAGTTGCGATGACAAGAAACAGGACTGACGGACTGACGGACGGACAGGTCAAAAACATTATACTCTCTGCAACCCGTTGCGTGGGGTATAACAATGTCAAAATCTTAAAATCTGAATGCCACAACTGTGGAAAACCTGATGGTTGTTATCTGGGATTTGCTCTTTATGATCTACCTCCATATGCAGCTTTATGGAGATCAAACAAAGGAAAAAGTTGGTTACATACATTTAAGATTTAATAAAAAATTTGACATCCCCATGAGATGTTACCCCAAAATTTTTTTTAAACAGCACCACAGCCATAGTTTCTGACTTTCTTTAACTCCTTTTATAATAGATACAGTAGGAGGTCATTTTAGCATACAGTAAGAAAAATCATGCTTAAATCTGACTTAAAACTACAGGAATTCAGAGTAGAACATTACAAGTTGACTAAAAATTTAACAAATTCATAATTATAGATCTTTCCCTCATTTTCATCCCCTAGCTTCTATTTTGCAAATCTTAAGAAAAAAATATGTTCCCATCATACATGAAGAAAACAATTTGAAATTTGCTTTAAAGATATATATTCCATATCATATTGACCTTTTTTGGTCCCTTGTTCAAAAGCCAGTTTTGTTTTCGATATATGTCGTGTTATTTTTGCTATAAAAATAGATAATTACCATGCGGTTCACCAGTGTTTACATTCTTTCGGAAGTTAGTGTTCCGAATTCATTTCATTCATCCGATTGGTCGATTTGACATTCATTTTTATGATTGGATAACTTGTTGCTATGTTACAGGAAGCTCATATAAATAGCTTTGTTTACCTTTTCGCGGCACATTTGAAATTTTTCTTGAGAATTTTGACATTTGAAATTTTTCTTGAGAATTTTTTCCTTGATGACAGACCGAGTAGCTGGTAGAACGTTGTATCCTAGAAAGGCTAAGTCAAAATACAACTACAGAACTTTGCATGAAGAAGGAAAGATGGCTGATGATGATGAGACTGCAGCAATCGAAGGGGACGATGACGGAGTGTCGGCGATGTCGGACCGGGACTATAAGGAGTTTAAGGAACGGATGAGCCTGTTTATAGACTCCGACGATGGTGACGAGGAGACGGACGAGGAAACCAAGGAGCTGTTGAAGAAGTTGGAGGAGGTTAAGAAGAAAAAGAAACAACTGGAGGCAAAGAAGAAAAAACAGGCGCTGAAAGATGAGATTGACAAGAAGATGGCGGAGTTGAAGGAACTGGAGAAGATGGAACAAAGGGAGTCGGGGATGAAGGTGAAAAAGATGGAGGAGAAGGCTGCTGGGCAGGAGAAAAAAGAAAAAGCCAAAGGTAAAGACAAAGAAAAGGCGAAGACCAAAGACAAAGGTGATCTATCAATTTTGGACATTAATCAATTAAGAAAAAAGTCTGGTATTAAGAAAAAAGTAGATAAGCAAATGAAAAAATTGCTAGCCACAGAATCTAGTTCTGAGTCTGTTTCAGACTCAAGTTCTATTGATACAAGTAGTGATAGTGATGAAAATTCTGATTCAAATTCTAATAGTTCTGACTCAGATTACAAAAAACACAAATCTAGCAAGCGCTCTAGAAAACATAAAAAGAAAATAAAATCTGGTATCAAAGATAGGCCTCATGATAAGGTTAAAATTAAAATGAATTGGCCTCAATCTGAATTAAAGTATGAGTTCACAAATAGAAAAGCTGTTGAGTTTAAGCAGCTTAGTATGAGTCAGTTCTGTGCAGGGGAGCTTGAAATTATCAGGCATTGTAAGATATCTAAAACAGAGAGGGAAGGTAGATTATCATTGCTTAATAAAATCTGTTATTATGCTAGTGAATTTGAGTGGCCGGTTTTATTGAACTTTTATGCGGCCTGGGTAAAATTAATTGAGAAAGGGGAAAATACATGGGCTGATGATACTTGTTTGTTAGAGGTGAGAATGTTAATAGGGAAAAAGGTTCTGAGAAAGACAGATAGTAAGAATTCAGATAAGAATTCTGACAGAAAGGTTTGGTATTGTCCTCTATATCAGAGGAACAAGTGTAATGTAAATAAAGAGGGTCATTATATGGACATAGCGGGTAAGTCCAGATATGTTCAGCATGTTTGTGCGTCTTGTTTGAGAGATGACAATGTAAAGTTGAGGCATCCAGAGAGTTCGTCTGCATGTCCAAAGATGCCATGACTAGATTTAGAAAGGGCCATTGAAGGTATAGTTGATTCTAAGAAAAACATGAATTATTTTTATCCTCAATGGCTTAGGCAGAGTGACAATGAAGTAGAGATTTCTGATGTCAGGGGTAAAACAGAGTCTGCAGGATATGTCAATATTTCAGATAAGACAGTTTCTGATAATTACAGAGTTTCAGTAACTAGTAAGGGTAAACTTTTCAATATGTTACCTGAACATGCAGATAAATTGAAAATTCAGGAATTTGTTCATAAGCATAAGAGCTGTCTAATTTGTGATTTAAATGCTGGCAATCAAGATTTACAGTATTTTGTAGATATTCAGAGAATGATTGCTCTTTCAGGTGCACCTAATTATATTGGTTGTAGAATACCAGTTTTCTCAAATTTGAATATTAAATTTATTAGGTCCATGTTGTCTGATTATGATGATAAAATAATTTGTGACTTGTTAGAATTTGGTTTTCCATTAGGTTATACTGGTGAACCTTTGAATGTTAAAAAACCCAAAAATCATAGTGGTGCCAGGGAATTTCCTGATTTCATTTTGAAATATTTGAAAAAAGAAATTGATTATAAAGCAGTGATTGGACCATTTAAAATTAATCCTTTTGTTAATTCTACTTTAGTGTTGTCGCCCTTGAATTCAGTGCCTAAGAGTACTCCAGGAGAAAGGAGAGTTATTCTTGATTTGAGCTTTCCTGCTGAAAATTGTGTAAATAGCGGGATTTCTAAAGATGTATATTTAGGAGAACCAGTGATTTTGAAATATCCATCTGTTGATGATTTGGTAGATCTTATTAAAATTAAGGGAAGACATTGTCATATTTTCAAAAGAGATTTAAAACGAGGGTATCGACAAATTCCTATTGATCCTGGGAATGTAAATCTTGTTGGGTTTCATTGGAAAAACCACATTTTTGTTGACAGAGTTTTAAGTATGGGTTTAAGATCTTCTGCCTATATTTGTCAAAGAGTTACATCTGCTATAGTTTATATGATGAAGCAATGTGGTTATTTTTTATTGAATTATTTAGATGATTTTGCTGGAGCAGAAAAGCAAGATGAAGCTGAGAATGTTTTTGTATTATTAGGTAGAATGATACAAAATTGTGGTCTTGAGGAGTCCACTGAGAAAGCTTTTTCTCCTAGTACAGTCATGACTTTTTTAGGTGTTGAGTTTAACACTGATGACCTTACTTTATCTGTTACTACTGAGAGAGTTGAAGAGATTTTGCTCTTGGTTCAATCTTGGCTTGATAAAATAGTTGCAACTGTTAGGGAGTTACAGTCCCTGTTGGGTAAATTACATTTTATATCTGGTTGTGTGAGGCCAGGCAGACTTTTTGTTTCAAGGTTACTTACTTGGCTTCGTAGCCTACCTGACGATAAGAATCAACATGAAATTCCTTTATATGTAAGAAAGGATTTGTTATGGTGGTTTTGTTTTTTAAAAACATTCAATGGAGTGTCTATAATGTCCATTGAGGAATGGTCACAACCTGATGAAATTTTGGAATCTGATGCCTGTTTGAGTGGCTGCGGAGGTTGGTATTCAGACAGAAGAGAATTTTTCCATGTCAAATTCCCTCCCTTTATATTAGACTTGGGTTTACATATTAATCAGTTTGAGCTGTTAGCTGTAATGATCTGTATTAAAGTATGGTGTAGACAATTTACAAACAAGAGAATTCTCTTGAAATGTGATAACCAGAGTACAGTTTCTGTTTTGAACTCAGGCTCTACAAGAGATTACTTTATGCAGGGTTGTTTGCGAGAAATTTTGTATTTTGCAGCTAGACATAGTTTTGAGGTGAGAGCGATTCATTTCCCTGGAGAACAAAATAGAATTGCTGATCTGTTATCTAGATGGGACATGGATTCTACATATAGTAAATCGTTTTTTGATTTGTCTGTTATTAAATCCAGCAATTGTGTTGAGAAATTTGTTTATACAGGTCTGTTCAAATTTACTCATGACTGGTGATTTGTTGTAGATTTACAGTTGAAGTTGTTGAGAAAGGAGCAACAGCAGTCATGCAAGTCTGCCTTTGCTGAGGGCACTTATGAAAATATGAAGGTTCAGTGGAGAACCTTTTTGATTTTTTGTACATATTTTGGTTTTGAATTTTTACCAGCTTCCTTGAATACTGTGTGTTTGTATGCTCAGTTCCTTGGAAGGTCTTTTAAATCTGTGAATTCAATTAAAAATTATATCAATGGAGTTAAGTTATTACACTTACTTAATAGTGAGGAATTTCCTTATTTACAGAATTTGTCCTTTAAACTTACTCTGAAAGGATTATCTAGGTTAAATCCACATTTACCCAGAAGAGCACTTCCTATAACTCCCATGATCTTGATACAAATGTATGAGTTTTTAGACATGGAGGACTCTTTAGATGTCTCTTTTTGGAGTCTTTTTTTATTATCCTTTTTTATGATGAGTAGGAAATCTAATTTGGTCCCTACATCTGTTAATAGTTTTAATGAGAAAAAGCAATTATGTAGAAAGGATATATTTATTGTACAGGACACGTTAATGATTGAGGTGAAATGGTCTAAGACTATTCAATTTGGTGAACGAAAATTAAGAATTCCCGTTTCATGCATTTCTGATAATGTGTTATGTCCTGTTTCAGCTTTTAAACGTATGATTGAGGTAGTACCAGCCCCCAAAGATGCGCCGGCGTTCTGTAAGCTAGTAAATGATAAGATATTTCCTATTACTTATGGGGAGTTTCAAGGTAAATTACGACATTTGATCCAATTGACAGGGCGTAATTCTTCTGTTTATTCTACTCATAGTTTTAGAAGGGGTGATGCTACTTTTGCCTTTGATTCTAATGTGTCAACGGAATTAATCCAATTACATGGTGACTGGCGCAGCGATGCGTATAAGAAATATTTGGAGTTTTCATTAGAAAAGAAATTGTTAGTTTCAAAAATGATGTGTGATAAAATTCGTGCATTAGATTATTAATTTTGTCTTTTATTTGCAGTGCAGAAAACCTTTTTGATCTTTTCTGACTCAATGGCCAAGTACATGTCGTTAGATGGTGCAGATGTTTTTGCTTTCCGGGGGGCGACAATTGGTGAATTAACTTATCAATTAGAGAAATACAAGGAGAGTATTGATGGTTACCATAGTTTAATTATTCATGTGGGAACTAATGATGTTTATAAATTGACTGAAAATCAGTTTATTTCAGCATATTGTAATTTGATTTCTGTTGCTAAATCTTTATTTCCAAATATAGTTATAGCTCTGTCTTGTATTCTTCCACGTCCTGTTGATTTTGATAGGACAAATCCAAAAATTGATAAAGTTAACAAAGCACTTTATAGTCTTTGTGCTAAGTATAAAGTTCATTGCTTACGCACATATAAGTATTTTATGAAAGGAGGTAAACCCTTGGTTGAGTTATTTGCTTATAAGGATGGTGGTTTGCATTTAAATTCAGAAGGTACAAGGGTGTTGGGTTTATATTTTAGGAGGATGGTGGCACATTTTTAGTAGTAGGACAATTTTGTAATAGTCTTTGTATGGTATAAATTGATAGGATTAACTTTTTATCTGAGATTTTGTAATTCTCAGGTTAAGTTGATGTTTTAGATCATGGTAGAATAATGTTTCTTCCATGCTAGCATCTTTTTCTTAGTTTATGAAGGATATTACTTTCTTCATGCTAAGTTTTTGCTTTTTCTTCTTTTTTTTGCATTCATAAACTTAAGGTTTTGTGTGTTTAATATGTATTTTTATATTCATATTTATTGCTTATACTAATATTACTTATTTTATTTTTGTTTGTAATTATATTTATTATATATTTCAGGTTAGGGACTCTTTTCAGTGAGTATAGTTCGCACTGTGGAGTTACAGCTTTTCATTTGGGATATGGTTTCTCATTTGGAGTTAGAAGTTTTAGTTTATGGTTGATATTGCTTCATCCATGCTAGCTTCTGTTTTCAGCTTTTGCATGATATATAGCTTCTTGCTTGCTGAATTTTTAGATTTTATTTTGCTTTCGCTTTGGCTTTTTGTTCAACACAGTTGTTGGGTTTTTTTGGCGGCCGTTGGCTTGGCGGCTAGCTGAGGTATTTTCTTTGAGATATTATTTTATTTAGAGATGATTCATGATGCAGCTGTCGCTGTTATTTTATGAATTTGATTAAAATATTATTATTTATTCATTGATGATGATTCACACTATTTATGTGAGTTATTTGTACATATTCTATGCCATAATAAAATTGAGTTCTAGTCTTGTTTTGTGATAAGCCTGGTAATTGTGTTATTTTTGCTATAAAAATAGATAATTACCATGCGGTTCACATGTGTTGGTGGTATTGCACCACAGAGTAGTGAAATGCGTCTAGTGCGACTGGGATCGACTGGGATCGACCATTAGATCTACGGTTGCCGCTGGCTAGCCTACTTTTAGGTGAAAGGGAAAGTCGAGTGCGTAAATCTTTCCTTGTCAGTACAAAGCCACTACACTACTAAGACTCCTCCAAATGCCTCCCCGTGGCAATGCATGTCAACTGAGATCTTGCATCTCAGGCTAAATTTGGAGGGGATCTCGGAGCAGCAAGGGCCCCAGAGATGCAGTGTGTAGGCCCACCGGCGTGTGGTTATGCCCTAGCACTCATCAACCTTGCCCCAGTTATGGGTTAAATAGCATCACTGCCTTGTGAATGGATTCTTTAATCAAAGGCTATGGAAGTAAATCCAGACAGAAAATCCGGGTAGATGGAACTCGTCAGCATTGGTCTGCTATCGTCTAAGGGATGGAAAACTCTGACAGAAAAACCCGACCCTTCACGTAGGAGGTCTAGCTTAGGGTTAACAACCCAAACTAGGAAAAACTAACTTGTTACAGAAACGACTACAGAAACAAATCCTTTTTCTCGCCCACGGCTGGAGGAAAAGGTAACAAAAACCAACAAACCCCGAGAACAACGTATGACGCGAAGGCCGATGAAGTTGTTCTCAGCCAAACAATCAACAAAAATTGGTACTTGGAATGTCCGCACATTATATCAAAGCGGAAAAAGTTTACATCTTGCTAAAGAAATGGACCGATACAAACTTGAAATACTTGGACTGAGTGAAGTACGATGGAATACATCTGGTATGACAACACTATCTTCAGGACACACCATCATATACTCTGGCAATCCGAACGACAATGACATCCATGATAAAGGAGTTGGATTCCTTCTTACAAAAAGAGCAAAGAAATCTCTGCTTGAATGGAACCCAGTGTCAGCTAGAATCATCACCGCACGTTTTGACACGAAATTCCAAAAAACAACATTAATCCAGGTTTATTCACCAACAAACAACGCTAGTGAAGAAGAAAAGGAGGAATTTTATGAATCACTACAAACAACAGTGAACTCTATTCCAAAACGTGACATCCTCATGATAATGGGAGACCTAAATGCAAAAGTCGGGGCCAACAGAAATGGAAGAGAGAGAGAAGTTGGGCCAAATGGAATTGGTGTAATTAATGAAAATGGAGAACTTTTTTCTGATTTCTGTGCTATCAACAACTTGGTGATAGGAGGAACCCTCTTTCCACACAAATCATGCCATAAAGTTACATGGGTTTCACCTGATGGCAAAACTGAAAACCAAATAGACCACATTACTATATCGCAGAGGTGGAGATCTTCACTGCAAGACGTCAGAAACAAACGAGGTGCTGATATATCATCTGATCATCACCTCCTAATAGCCAAAATCAAACTAAAATTAAAAGCAACTAAATTAAAAGAAAATGCTAGAAGAAAATTTAACGTCCAACTCTTCAAAGACCCAGAAGTTACTGCTAAATATCGCATCACAGTACAAAATAAGTTCAGCATCCTAGAAAACCTACAGAATGATGACACCAACATTGACTCAGACTGGGATATTACAAGAGACTCTATCCTACAAGCTTGTAAGGAAACTGTAGGATATGTTCATCATAAACGTAAAAAATGGATGTCTGAAGAGACTTGGAAAAAAGTTGAAGAGAGAAGAATATTGAAAGAAAGGGTGGTCAATGCAACAACAAGACAACAAAAGAAACAAGCTGACGACCAGTTTAGCACTAAAGACAAGGAAGTAAAAACCAGTTGTAAAAAAGATAAGAGAAATTACGTAGAGCAATTAGCACAGGAAGCAGAAGAAGCATGTGGAAAAGGAGATACCAAAACTCTTTATAACATCACGAGGCAATTGAGTGGGAAAACATCAACCACAAATACACCAATCAGAGATATACAGGGAAATAAACTTACCAAGCTTGAAGATCAGCTAAAGAGATGGAAAGAACATTTCAATCAAGTTCTCAATCGTCCTCCACCGGTTGATCCACCAGAGCTCGAGGCTGGTCCGCCACTTAACATCAGAACCACCAACATTACAAAGTCAGAGGTGCTGAAGGCCATTAAAAATCTTAAAACAGGAAAGGCAGGCGGCATAGACAATATACCACCGGAATCTATTAAAGCCCTTGATGATGTGTCTGTAAACTATCTACACAAGTTACTAAATAAGATCTGGAATGAAGAACAAATACCAGATGATTGGAAAAAAGGACTACTTGTAAAAATTCCAAAGAAAGGCGACAAATCCCAATGTAACAACTGGAGAGGCATAACTCTACTGTCCATTCCAAGCAAACTTCTTTGTAGTATCCTCCTTCACAGAATGAAAACTGAAGTAGACAAGCAACTCAGAGAAGAACAGGCAGGCTTCAGACAGGAAAGATCTTGCGTCGACCAAATAGCAACACTGCGAATTATAATTGAACAGAGTATTGAATGGCAAACATCTCTATACCTAAATTTTATTGACTTTTCTAAAGCCTTTGATAGCATAGACCACCAAGTGCTATGGAACATCCTGAAACATTACGGAATACCGGACAAGATTATCAACATCATAAAACTGCTTTATGAAGACTTTACCTGCCAAGTCATTCATGGAGGAACAGTTACAGACCCGTTCACAGTAACAACTGGAGTAAGACAAGGCTGCCTTCTCTCTCCCCTCCTATTCATTATTGTACTAGACTGGGTTGGTAAAACAGCGTATAACCAACCAAAGGGCATCCGTTGGAGTCTTTCATCTTTCCTAGAAGATCTGGAATTTGCAGATGACATCTGTACATTATCACACCGACTCCAAGATTCACAACAGCAAATAAACAACATCGAAACTACAGCTAAAAGAACAGGCCTCTTCATCAATGCACAGAAGACAAAATCTATGAGAGTAAATGCCAACCAGCCAGAACTTTTTACTATCAACAACAAAAACATTGACGACTTAGACAACTTCACATACTTGGGCAGTGTAGTGAGCACCACTGGTGGAACAGACGAGGACATTGCTGCCAGAAAATGCAAAGCACAGCAAGCCTTCCAAATGCTCAGGCCAGTATGGAGAAGTAATGCCTTGAGAACAAGTACCAAAATAAAGATATTCAATACCAACGTGAAGTCTGTCCTACTTTATGGCTCTGAAACCTGGAGGGAAACTGTAGTATCCATCAGCACAGTTCAAACCTTTATCAACCGCTGTCTCAGAAACATTCTTGGCATTCGTTGGCCAGAAAAGATCTCAAATAAAGACCTGTGGAACAGAACTAAACAGCAACCTATAGAACATCAAATAAGAATGAGAAAATGGAAGTGGATAGGTCACACTCTACGTAAAAGTGACACAAACGTAACAAAACAGGCATTGGAATGGAACCCTCAAGGACAACGGAGGAGAGGAAGACCGAAACACACTTGGCGTAGGGGATTAACATCAGAACTTCAGAAGATAGGCAAGACGTGGAGAGAGGCAAAAACAGCAGCTATGGACAGAAGAAGGTGGAAAGATACTGTGGTCGCCCTATGTCCCCCTGTGGATGAAGTGGATTAAGTCAAGTAAGTCATGCGGTTCACCAGTGTTTACATTCTTTCGGAAGTTAGTGTTCCGAATTCATTTCATTCATCCGATTGGTCGATTTGACATTCATTTTTATGATTGGATAACTTGTTGCTATGTTACAGGAAGCTCATATAAATAGCTTTGTTTACCTTTTCGCGGCACATTTGAAATTTTTCTTGAGAATTTTTTCTCCCACCCACCCGCCCCTAACAACTGTGTTTATGTTTTATTTATTTTTGTATATTCTAATGTGGCTAGCTGAGGTATTTTCTTTGAGATATTATTTTATTTAGAGATGATTCATGATGCAGCTGTCGCTGTTATTTTATGAATTTGATTAAAATATTATTATTTATTCATTGATGATGATTCACACTATTTATGTGAGTTATTTGTACATATTCTATGCCATAATAAAATTGAGTACTAGTCTTGTTTTGTGATAAGCCTGGTAATTAGGTTTTCTTTACAAGCCTAACCTGGAATACAAACTGGAACAAACTTGACAATCTTTATGGAATTCACTGAACAGTTTGACAACATCTGGTCTTTGAGTATCTCTTTGGACAAAATAGTTCACTATATCTGACATGTGCTTTCCTTGTGATATGTAATGTTCCAATGTATTCATAAAATGTCCACCTTCTACATTCCCCATGAAGTGATGCCTACAAGTAAAACATGTACATGTATTGATATCCACCTATAAGTAATAGTTTCAAAGAAAGCAAAACACAATCCTTAAAAAAAAACCTAACAAAGATTACCTGTTTTTTCAAACATTCACGGAGAACATGATCCATGACAAAACAGCTGATTTTCTAATACAGTTGAAATCAGATCACTCAAACACCATCGATGGCTTCCATCGATGGCTTGAACCATATCGAAAGTACCATCAATATTTTCTTGTTAAAAAAACCCTGGTTTCTCAAACAGGATTTCTCGAAAAGTCAAACAAAAACTTTGGTCACCACAATTACAAAATTCTGTAAATTTGTGAAAACTAAGGAGTACCTCCCTCGTGCATAGCTCTGTCCTTAGATAGTTTTGGCTTTACCTTTTGGATTGTGGTTTTGGTTTTCAACATTTTAGGCCTTGAGCTGATGAGTAGAGAGTAGAAAATTAACAAAATGTGCACATCTTGTGCTTCAAAAACTGGTATTAAAGAATTCTATATTTACCATGGAAAACTCGATCTCATTAATAATGGACAAGACTGTTACCTGATACTTACAGGTGTGATAAAAAAAATATTGGATGACAAGTAAAATTTTACAGTTTAGTGTAATAAAAATATCATGATTAATGTTAATTGGTGATTTTAATTAAATAATATTCCATGGTAATAATAGTTATACAAACTTGCATACAGCATGGCATGGGCAACTTTCCTTACTAGAACAAACTTCACTAACTCAGATTTTGATGGCCCCTTGGAGTTGGAACCATCGAAGTTCTACTGTACATATTAAACATAGCCGCTTTGTTTAATAAGACCAAAATTTCACTAAATTTAAGCTTTGTATAAAACAGAAAGACAATGACAACAAGAAGAAGCTGTCTGACAACAGGGAGAAGGTGTCTGACAACAAGGGGTAGCTGTCTGATGACAAGGAGAAGGTGTCTGACAACAAGGGGAAGCTGTATGACATCAAGGAGAAGCTGTCTGATTACAAGAGGAAGCCATCTGACAACAAAAAGAAACTGTCTGACCACAAGGGAAAGCTGTCTGACAACAAGGAGAAGGTGTCTGACAACAAGGGTAAGCTGTCTTACAGTAAAAAGCTGTCTGACAACAAGAAAAGGCTGTCTTACAGCATGGAGAAGCTGTATGACAACAAGAAGCTGATTTTTCTTCACCACACAAAGAAATCATGAAGAGGTTGCCAGATTGACAGCTAGCAGCTAGCAAACTGGATTTTTCTTCACCACACAAAGGAATCATAAAGAGGTTGTCAGATTGACGGCTAGCAAACTGGATTTTTCTTCACTGCACACAAAGAAATCATGTATAATCTGTCTGATTGACACCAAAATATCACCTAATTGATAACTAGATTTATTCCTTTCGAAAACTGACAAATATTCATGCCTGAGTATGTGATAAACAGATGTCTGAGTAAAAACCATCAAATACATGTATCATATGGTGACTCCAACAAACTTTCATTGTGCTCAGTCTATGTACATTCTACTTTAGTATGATGTTCCCATTATATTGGACAATCATTATTGCAAACATTAAAGGAATAACAAATTTGCAAAAACCCATTGTTAAACCTTTGTACCCTTAAAATACAAGACTTATTAAACTTTACCTTATACGATTAACCTCTCTCACTGGTACCTTCAGCACTGAAAGTGTTAGTCCATACCAACTCTTTGATTTACCATATTCTCTGTCTGGATCTAGACAACATGCTAAAGTTTCGAAAAATGCAAGATTTCCATTTTCCAAAGCTTCTACGATCAGCAAAGTGCATTGAGAAATATCTGAAAATAGAATTCCATAATGCTTTATTGGTTTTGATCTGAACTGGTGCAAAATAAATATCCAACATACTTTGGATCTGCAATTGATTTCTTGAAAAAAAAATTATTACTTTACAAATATCAAGTTAGTGATGACTTAAGTTCTTAATCAGCATAGTTTATACTTTTAACTACTGCTTAATATTTTAACTGACCATGAAGCATGTAAAAGACTGTGTGATACCAAATTTGATTTTTTTTTACCCAAGAATTTTTGTCCATACTGCATGAAAATATCATCAAAATAAATATGCCAAACAAAATAGTCAAAGTAGTTAAAGACACTTTGACAGTATATACATCTATATTGCTTTTAGAATTTTTAGGAGGAGGCAAATTCTTCTTATTTTTGATAAAAAGAGGGTAAAATTTTTATGTTTCTTAATAAATAGGAACTCCATTATTCAGAATTTCATTTATACAACACTTCATTGCTGGTCCTTCCAACATTAGGTCTTAATCTGCAAGGAATTCCCCATTCTGAGACAAGATCATTTACTCTCACCTATATCACTATTCCGGTAGTTAGGTGCAGCACTTTCTCTTACGTCATTTAGATGAACCACTATGGAATGGTGTTTATTTTTACTTGTACTTCCTGATGAATACATTTCTGAAGAAAGTTCTGGAGCAGAACCTGGTAGCAAGTCCACACAAGTGAAAGGTAATTCAAGCTTACTTGTTTCTGAATTTTTGTCCAGATGTCTCTGCTGTGAAATATCTGTTCTGTTTCCTGCTACCATCTCAGGAAAATCAGGAACAGATGCTGACTGATTATTAAGGGAGTTAACACTCAAAGTTAAACAACTGTCTAAGCAGTCACTCAATACATCTGCTCTCAATCTATGCTCTTCTTGGTAACTTTCATCATAACATATTGTTCTTTCTGCAAGTGTATCTGTACTTTCATACTGATCCTCCTTACAGTGTTTACCAATTATCTCCCTTTGAATTAGGCTACCTATTTCCTGCTTTGTTTCAGTAGAGCTTGGTGGTATTTCCGTGTTTGACTGCTCTTCTTTGTAATTGTCAGGGCTGTATGTACATGGTTCTTCCGTTGTAGAAGATGAGACTGTAGAATGTTAAATATAACTGACTTTACAAATTTTTCCAAAATTTTGAGTAATATGCACATAAGTATGAAAACTTTGTGACTTAAAGTACACTGCACATGTCAGAGTATTTTAACTGCAAACAAAGAATGTTTGACAAGACTGCATGAAAATATCATCAAAATAAATATTCTAATCAAATTATAAGACTTTACTTTTGTATGTGCTTCTAAAAATCAAAATGTTTGCTGTCAAGATTACTTCAGCAGAAAAACAAGCAGATTACAACTGAAAGAAATTTGCTATGGGAATTTGTATTGAATAAGGGAGATACAACAAAATAATACTGTTTTTCCTATACAAAATGTTTTGCCAAAGTACATGTTCAGCATTAAAAAGGGTAAACCAATTATTGTAATAGAGTTTTGATATTTTAATTCGTTTTGAATTAAATTTTCTCTTCCTAGGATCCCTCATTCCCAAAACAAATTAGGATATCAAGTTTATGACGTCAAATTTTAATGAAAATATAAGTAGTATTTACACTTTTTGTGGTTATAAAAATTCTTTTAACCAAGTATAAATTATTGATATATAATAAAAAGGAATAATCATTAACAATTAATTTAATTTTTTTTTCAAAATCGCCATATGATTCAAAGTAAGCATTTTCTGAAATATTTAACATGTCAATAAAATGGAACTACAAATAAAATTATGAATATCTTGTATCATAGAAAGCAGAATATATAACTGAGTTAAATTAAGCCAGTCCATGGAAGTATCTTTCTCAAAAAGCAGAGGAAGAAAATTGTTGAAAAAAAATTCAAAAACATAGTTTTAGCAAGAGTTACCTTGTCAACATATATTTGTTCCTTATAATATATGTTCCTTTAGGAAATAATATTATAGTCGATAAAAAAATTGGGAATATGCCTTATATAATATATCATCCCTATCTGTAAGAAAATTTCCTTAGGTTATTCAGAACTTTTGTTATGACAATACACATGGGTAGTCACATGGTTCATAATCACATGTCAGTCTCACCTGTAATGAAAACTTAAAAGTA
Organism: Mytilisepta virgata; assembly: GCA_028015205.1. Classification (NCBI taxonomy): domain Eukaryota; kingdom Metazoa; phylum Mollusca; class Bivalvia; order Mytilida; family Mytilidae; genus Mytilisepta; species Mytilisepta virgata. The sequence goes on from CM051520.1 coordinate 102,610,626, forward strand.
CACACAGGTGTTTAGTCACATGGTTCATAATAAGGGGACATAATCTTACCTGTAAAGAAATTTAAAAGTACATACAGGTGTGTTTGACAAACATTTGGAAAGCATGGAGGCTGCTGAATACAATAAAATATTCAATTTCCTGAAGGATAAAACATTCAGTACAGGTAAGTTTTATTTTTTCTCATTACACTGAACATTAATTGCTTACTTCCAACATGTATATTACAATTTTAATAAATCCATTCAGGCAATTGATTTACGGTGTATAATATTATGGTATCAATACTATAATATTATGATGACAGCACTATAATATTATGGTATCAATACTATAATATTATGATTTAATGATTTAATGCCATAATATTATGATACCAGTGCTATAATATTATAGTACTATGTACTATCATATTACATTGCCAGTATTATAAGATTATGGTATCAAAACTATAATATTATGATGTCAGTACTATAATATTATGATATTGATACTCTATGATTGTATATATACATATTTATAAATTCTAATATTATGTTTTTTCAGACACACATGATAATGAGAAAAGAAGAATTAGAAAAAGAGCATCTACATTTGAGATTAAAGATAATGAACTTTATTATATCGGTGGAAAGCGAAAGAATGAAAAAAGCAAACTTGTCATTACTTCTGATAAAAAAATGTCTATCTTAAAATTATGTCACGATGACAATGGATGCCATCTTGGGATGGAGAAGACTTTCTACAAGATCAGTGAACGTTATTATTGGAAGGGTATGACTGAAGACATAAAAGAGTACATCAGACAATGTGAAGAATGTCAAAAATCAAATAAGAAAACAAAAACAATGCATGCCGAACTTCAACCTGTAGAAATTCCAAATGGTACATGGAAAAAGATAGGAATAGACTTGATTGGACCTTTCAATGATGGTCAGGGACAACCTATGTCCCAAAATGGATATAGATATGTATTAACAGTAATCGATTATTTTTCTAGTTACTTAGAAGCGTTTCCGTTGAAAAGAAAACTAGCAAGCGAAGTAGCTGAAAAATTGTTTGAGCTATTCAGTCGCCAAGGGGTACCACTTGAGTTAATTAGTGATAATGGAGGTGAATTTACTTCGAATCTATCCAAATGCATGAAAGAACAATATGGGTATAAGCACATTACAATTTCTCCTTACCACCCACAATCCAATGGAAGATGTGAGAGAGTAAACCAGACCGTAAAGTCTATGTTGAACAAAACCATCAAGGACAATGAAGCTGCTTGGGATATTATTTTACCTCAATGTGTTTTTGCCTATAATACGTCTCGTCAATCATCTACCAAGTATTCCCCATTTTATTTAATGTTTTGGCGGAATCCGGTCCTACCAAACGAGAATTGTTTTGGAGAAACAGCAAATACTATTGACAAATATATTGAAATAGATCATGTTGATATTGAAAATACAGTTGAACAAATGACTAAAATTCAAAAGCACATTAGGGAAGATGTTATTGATAATGTAAAAGAAGCACAAAGAAAACAAAAGATAGATTTCGACAAGAGACATGATGTGGCGAAAAATGAATTTAGAGAAGGTGATAAGGTTCTTTTGAAAAACATGAAGAGAAAGAAAACACTGGGAAAAGATAAATGGCTCGGTCCATATATTGTGAGTAAAATTCCAAAAATTGGCACTATGACATTAATTGATAATTTGATGCAGAAAGTTATTGGCAATTATAGACAACATAACTTGAAAAAGTACCACGAAATTAGACCCAGCCCAACTGAAGATAATGATGAGAACAATAATCATGATAGTAGTGTTATCTATGAGCAAGAAAATGAGGAAGATGTGCGTGCTGATTCGCAAATGGAAGACGATAATAAAACAGATGACAATAACAGTGAGCAATCAGAGATACAAGTTGTAAGTAAACAAATATTCCCTTCTACAAGTAAGGCCATAATAAAATAATTCCTAGATTCTCATCCAACTTTTTGTAATATTTGGGGCGGGTTGGCGAATTTTATTTTTTATTTTTTATCTATTTCAGTGAAAAATACTGTCATTTTAAAAGAAATTGACCAAAATCTGCAAAAGATCAAAATAAAATTTTATGAGGAGGCTGAAAAAATCGGGTCGGGAGGGGATGAGAATCTAGGTTATTTTTTATTTCGGCCTAATGAAAAATAAGCAACGAGATAAAACTATTGAATAAAGAATATTAAAGAATAAAGAATTAGAATTTTCTCCCTTGCAATTTTTACTGATATTTTAAACATTTACTTGTACAATCATTCAAGTAAAATCATTTCATTTTAAAATTATTTTTATATTACAGCTAATAAATATTATGTTTACTTCTGTAGGATGGATCTGTGACTGGCCATGGTGAAGATGTACAAAACGAAAGTAACAATGATGATATCTTCCTTACACAATCTACCTTTAATGCAGAATCAGAAATACATTTTGATATTGACGTAAATCAGATGATAATGTTTGACTCTCCAAAGAAGAATGAGGAATTGCCAGAAACAAGACCAAAGCGGAATTGTCAAAAAGATCGGAGAAACAGCTTATATGAGTACTTTCCTCTTGTAAAGAAAACAAAAGACGTTTGAAAATGTTCTTTTTCATTGAAAATTAATTTTTGTATTAAATTAAATTGCAATATTAATAAATGTTTATCTTAATTCTGTGTATTTACTGGTATAATATTTGTTCCTCGGAATTTTTGTTATGTAATAATTGTTCCTTAAAGAATTTCCTTTCTGTAATATTTTTCTTTTGCTGTGGGAACTTTTCCTATGACAAAAGAACAAATATTACATAGAGGAAGTTCCTTCAGGAACAATTATTATATAACAAAAATTCCGAGGAACAAATATTATGAAGGAACAAATAGCACATGACAACCTCCCCTGTTCCATTTAAAATCCATGAGATTTGAAAGTCTAGTTTCCCATGGTCCGATTTTCAGGGAATTTTTTTTGTGTGTAATTAGGATATACTTAAGCAATTTAGATTCAAAATATCTTCTGTTGCCATTAGTTTGAGGTAAAATTTTATTTTGACTGGACTATAAAGCTCTTTGAAGAAAGAGTTTACAATTACGGATGGCAAACTAAAGTGATGGCAATATCCTACCTTGCCCATTCAGTGATGTAATAAAGAGGAGCAAATTTACCTTCTGAGACTCTCCAATAAGAATCAGCGTTGTATCTTTTATTCAACAGCACAGCTACTATCATGACTATTACTATTACTATTATACCAACTGCCACAGAACACCCAACAGCTTTGTGTAATTCTAAAATCAGATTCAAAACAAATAAATAATTGCTTTTTATTGAGTTCTTTTCCTCTTTAAGTTTACTTAATACTGTAAAATGTTAATTTTCTGAATAATCAAAATAATAATACTGTGGCATTTTTACTTATTTTTTTTTAAGATCACCTTCCTTATTTTTTTTGTTGATGATGATAATGGAATATTAAGTAAAACTGATTTGTTTCACAGATGGCAGAGACCGTTGTTATGATATTGTATTATTATATTTATTTTGATATGGTATTGTAATTATTATATTATTTATCTTGGCCTGATTTGTTTTGCATAGCCCTATAATACTTATAGTTGTTTACCAAATAATGTTATAACTGCGCAGTTTAGAAATCACTGGAACGATAATAGATACTGATGGAATGACTAGAACTTTCTATTTGACTTACGTAATAATTCTGGTGTGATTCGAACTTCTACCGTATTCCAGAAGTTTCCGTTCTACAGTATATATATACGGACAAGAAAGTTAGACTTTCAGATCAGAACGTATTGGACCAGACATTCTTGTGTTCTCAGCTGTTGGATTTATTTACGTTTCACACATCGTACTTGACAGACTTTTATTTTCGTTACATCATACTAGATTGTGACTGATTGGATATAATATTCCGTTTGGATTCCGGCAAAAGTGACGAGAAGAATTTCGGATTAGGAAAAGACCAAGGATTTTGAACAGTTAAGTTGACATTTTAGTTTTTTTGTAATATTTTTTGTAAACTTGTATATAATAAATCTTGTTAAATTTTATTATTGATTTGTGTCTTTGGTTGGCTACAATTTAAAAGGTGATTTCGGCCTTAACAGAAATTGGGGTCTCGTCCGGGATAACGTTAATATCTTATTAAATTTTTTCAGTATTTTTTATTAGAGTTAGCCAACAAAATTCTACAAAATGGAATTTGATGCTGGTAAATTTTTGAAAATGCCAGACCTGGAAGGGTTTGATAAATTAAAGAAAGAAGAATTAGTGTTGCTTGCTAAACATCTAAAAATAGATTTTAGAACATCTATGAGAAAATAAATTATAAAAAATTTGGTAATAGACAATTTAGTTGATTTAGAAATTTTTGGTGAAGAGGCTCTTGACCTCAAGGTCGAAAATGTTGATGCTTTAAAATTAAAACAGCTTGAATTAGAACAAGAACTTAAATTAAAACAACTGGAAAAACAATTTGAAAACGAAGTTAAATTAAAACAATTAGAAAAAGAAAAAGAAGAAAAACAGGCAGAACTTGAAATGAGGGAAAGGATAGAGATGGAGAAAATAAAAATGGAAATGGTCAAAGCAGAAAGCAACACTAAGTCAAAATCAGAACAATTTGAGGCAGCAAAAAATATACGTTTGGTTCCCAAATTTTGTGAAAATACAGTTGATAAATTTTTTCCACAATTTGAGAAAATTGCTCAAAATTTGAAATGGCTAAAGCCTTATTGGACTACAATGCTGCAAAGTGTTTTTGTAGGTAAGGCCGCTGAAATTTACTCAGCACTTTCTTCAGAAAAAAGTTCTGATTATGACAATGTTAAACAGGAAGTTTTGAAAGCTTACGAGCTAGTGCCAGAAGCATACAGACAGAAATTTAGGTCTTATAAAAAGTTTGAAACACAAACCTATGTTGAATTTGCTAGGGAAAAAGAAGATTTATTTGACAAATGGCTTACGTCAAAGAAAATAGATAAAAATTTTGATAAATTAAGACAATTAATGTTATTAGAAGAGTTCAAGCAGTGTGTTAATTTAGACTTAAAAACACATTTAGATGACAAAACTGTTGAGACATTGCAAGATGCAGCTGTTGTTTCCGATAATTATACCATTTCACATAAAAGAAGTTTCAAAGGTCAAAATTTTAATACTTCAAGCGGAAATTACAAAAATCAAAGCACTGAGCGTACTGATATTAAGCCTGTTGCACAGAATAAGAGTCCGTCTAGTTATAATATGTCTGGTCCAAAATTTGATACTTTTGAGAAGAAGTCACTAACTTGTGCTTATTGTAAGAAAAATGGTCACCTGATGGCTGATTGTTTTAGACTCCAGAAGAAGAATGAAAGAGATCATAAGCCCAAGTCCAGTGCTTGTACGACACCCGTTGTTACCAATAAGTTGGAACTCCTCAGCCTATTAAGATTTTACGGGACACTGGAGCTTCTCAGTCTTTGTTGTTGGAAGGTGTGTTGCCTTTGTCCGAGGAGACGTCCGTTGGTGCCTCCGTTTTGTTACGAGGTGTGGAGTTAGGTTGTATAGATGTTCCCCTCCATTGTATTTATTTGAAGTCAGATTTAATTACTGGACCAGTTGTTGTGGGTGTTCGTCCTACTCTCCCCATTGAGGGTGTTTCATTGTTGCTAGGAAATGATCTAGCTAGGAACAAAGTGGTTGCTGAACCAATTGTTACAAGTGAACCGGTGGTGGATGTTAAATCACCTGAAGATGATGCTGAACTGTATTCAGTTTGTGTTGTTACTAGGGCAATGGCAAGAAAACAACAAGATGAGGATTTGCAAGAAGGCCAGTATGATTATATGGACCTTTCTGACACTTTCCTTGCCGACATTGAAGGTCCCGGTAGCTCAAAAAAAAACATAATCAGACCACCTGGTACTAACGAACGTGTAATTATGCCTTGGCCAGACGTGAACAGCCATTCATTAGACAAAAGAACATTTAGGGAAGAACAGAATAAAGACCCTGAGGTTCTTCAGCTCTGCAAGAGGGCTCTACCCCAAGAAGAAGCAGACAAAGTGGCCGAATGTTACTACCATCAAGACGGCATTTTGATGAGGAAGTGGAGGCCCCCTGATGCTATCCCAGAGGAGGAATGGAGAGTGGTATACCAAGTGGTGGTGCCTAAAGTCTATAGGCAAGAAATTATTGGTCTTGCCCATGACACCCCCTTGGCTGGACATTTAGGTATAAGGAAGACTTGTCTTAAGATATTACAACATTTCTACTGGCCCAGACTTAGAAATGATGTCACAGAATACTGCAAATCATGCCATATATGCCAGGTTGTTGGCAAGCCTAACCAGAAAATACCACCAGCACCACTTCTGCCAATTCCAGCCTTTGAAGAACCTTTCAGCCGAGTACTTATTGATTGCGTTGGACCTTTACCAAAGACCAAGACTGGAAATGCTTATTTACTGACGATCATGTGTACATCCACTCGCTTTCCTGAGGCTATTCCCTTAAGGAATATCAAGACACCAACTATTGTCAAAGCTCTTATCAAATTTTTCACATTAGTAGGACTTCCTAAGTCTATACAGTCCGACCAGGGTTCAAATTTCATGTCAGGTTTATTTCAGCAGGTCGTTTACCAGTTAGGGATTGCTCAGTATAGATCAAGTGCTTATCATCCAGAATCTCAAGGTGCCTTAGAATGTTTTCATCAAACATTGAAGAACATGATTAGAACTTTTTGTCTTCAATTTGATAGGGACTGGGATGATGGTGTTCACTTTCTACTTTTTGCAGTCCGAGAGGCTGTTCAAGAATCCCTTGGTTTTAGCCCCTTTGAGTTAGTGTTTGGTCATACTGTAAGGGGACCTTTGAAATTGGTTAAGGAAAAATGGCTTACTGAACACACTGACTTGAATCTTCTAGACTATGTATCTAGATTTAAAGAAAAATTGTATACTGCTTGTCAAATTGCTCAGAAAAACTTAAAAACTGTACAAAATAAGATGAAAATATGGTATGATAAAGATGCCAGGGACAGAGTTTTTGAGCCTGGTGATAAGGTACTTGTATTTTTGCCATGCTGGGCATCCTTTACAGGCTAAATACTGTGGTCCTTATACAATCGACAGTAAAATCAATGATTTGAATTATATTGTAAAAACTCCAGGTCGGCGTAAACAAAATAGAGTGTGTCACATTAATATGTTAAAACCATATTTTGAGCGTACTAATGAAGGTGAGAGTAAACCATTTGCCACTTTAGCCATGGTTAAATTGGAGAACGATCATGACAAATCAGACATAACTGAACCATCTTGTGATTCCAAGACTGTGGAACAAACTGTTAGATTGGAAAATTCTGAAATTTTGTCAAATTTAGACTCAAAACTTGCACATCTGACTTTCGATTGCAGAGAAACATTGAAAACTTTGGTATTTTCTTTTAAAAATCTTTTTCCAGATGTGCCAAACAAAACCACTGCTGTTTGTCATGATGTTGATGCAGGCGATGCTTCTCCAATTAAGCAACATCCTTACCGGCTCAATCCACTTAAACTTGATGTTATGAGACAAGAAATTAGATATATGCTTGACAATGATATTATTGAGCCGAGTAACAGTGAATGGAGCTCTCCTTGTCTTCTTGTACCCAAACCAGATAAAACCTTTCGTTTCGTTACTGATTTCAGAAAAGTAAACTCAGTCTCAAAATCTGACTCCTATCCGATTCCAAGGATAGACGATTGCATTGATAACATTGGACAATCAAAATTCGTAAGCAAATTTGATTTATTAAAAGGTTACTGGCAGGTCCCCCTGACACCGAGAGCTCGTGAAATATCAGCTTTTGTCACACCAGACGGCTTATTTCAATATACTGTCATGCCGTTTGGTATGAAAAATGCTCCAGCTACATTTCAAAGAATGATCAATAATGTTATAAAAGATTTAGACTGTTGTTATGCTTATATTGATGATCTTATTGTATGTAGTGATAGCTGGGAAGAGCATTTAACACATTTATATGATACTTTTGATAGATTGTCACAATCAAATTTGACTGTTAATCTTGCTAAAAGTGAATTTTGTAAGCCCACTGTTGATTATTTAGGGCACACAGTTGGCCAAGGTCAAGTGAAACCTATTATGGCTAAAGTGGATGCAATTACCAATTTTCCTCCTCCTACAAATAAAAAATAATAAACTTATGAGATATTTAGGCATGATTGGATTTTACAGAAAATTTTGTTCAAATTTTGCTACTGTTGTTCAACCATTGACTCATCTTTTACGAAAAGATTCTAAATTCATCTGGAGTGATAATTGTCAAAACTCTTTTGAAAAAAGCAACTCACTTTTAATTAACAGTCCCGTTCTTATCACTCCAGACTTTAAAAAGCAATTCAAACTTGCCGTTGATGAAAGTGATGTAGGAGTTGGAGCCGTTTTATATCAAGAAACAAATGATAATGTTGAGAAACCTATATCATATTTTTCCAAGAATTTAGATAAACATCAGAAAAATTATTCCACTATTGAAAAAGAATGTTTTGCACTGTTGTCTGCACTTCAACATTTTGATGTATATTTAAATCCCACTATGCATCCTATTCTGGTTTATACTGATCATAACCCTCTCACCTTCATACATAAAATGAGAAACAAGAACCAGAGGTTGACTAGGTGGAGTTTATTGTTACAGGAATATGATATTATTGTAAAACATATTAAAGGTAAAGATAATGTAATAGCAGATGCTTTATCTAGATCTTATTAAAACACTGTATACATACTATATATTTTTGTATATATTGTTCAGGAAGTTCTCGTTACACTCAAACTTCTTTTAAGGGGGGAGGTGTTATGATATTGTATTATTATATTTATTTTGATATGGTATTGTAATTATTATATTATCTTGGCCTGATTTGTTTTGCGTAGCCTTATAACATGTATAATATGTTTACATAATACTTATAGTTGTTTACCAAATAATGTTATAACTGCACAGTTTAGAAATCACTGGAACGATAATAGATACTGATGGAATGACTAGAACTTTGTATTTGACTTACGTAATAATTCTGGTGTGATTCGAACTTCTACCGTATTCCAGAAGTTTCCGTTCTACAGTATATATATACGGACAAGAAAGTTAGACTTTCAGATCAGAACGTATTGGACCAGACATTCTTGTGTTCTCAGCTGTTGGATTTATTTACGTTTCACACATCGTACTTGACAGACTTTTATTTTCGTTACATCATACTAGATTGTGACTGATTGGATATAATATTCCGTTTGGATTCCCGCAACAATGACGAGAAGAATTTCGGATTAGGAAAAGACCAAGGATTTTGAACAGTTAAGTTGACATTTTAGTTTTTTTGTAATATTTTTTGTAAACTTGTATATAATAAATCTTGTTAAATTTTATTATTGATTTATGTCTTTTGTTGGCTACAATTTAAAAGGTGATTTCGGCCGTAACACCGTATTGTTAGAATGATATTATAAATACAGATTATTACATTTGTCATACTGGATACATTATCAGCCCGAGAGCTTTAGAGTTATCAGTCTTGACACTATCGTAGGGTACTGTGAATCACTTGATTTTTTAGAATTTGATACAGTGATTGTATAAACAGAGAGTTATGCAAAGAGTTATAGGTTTATTATATGGAAAAAAATTTTTTTAATACTTCGATTTATCATCCTTTTTATTTCCCAATATTATACATTCATATAAAGAGATCTAATCTGAATAATCAGAACAAATATCAATGTATCCAGAAAAAGCAGACGATAAGATAAATCTGTCTGCATTTCCAGATAAAGATAATATGGCCCTAAAACCAAAAAAAAATTATATAAAGTGAAATCAGGAAAATAAATATAAGAAAAAAAGTAGATTGAGAAAAAAGAAGGAAAAAAAGTATACAACAGAATACAACCCCCCACACCCCCCCCCCCCCCCCCCCCCCCCCATGCTTTTCCACACATAGTATACAACGTATTAAAAGCAATACATATAAAACATTTCTTTTCAGGAAATATGCATACAAGATTGTTTCATTCATAAAAGTGTTTTCCATATTCTATCAGATTCACAGTAGAAACTGACCCTACACCATATGTATACATTTATATTTGATGTTCACTATTCTCCACTAAATATTACGGTTTTATATTGTAATTCTCTACTAAATATTAAAAGGAACTACAGTAAAATCTCGGTGACTCGAACTCGGGTGGCTCGAACACCATGGATTTCTCGACCCTTTACGAAAGTAGGGTCATTTTTTTCCATTATATCTATGTAAATTATCTCTCAGTTTTTCGAACACCAATTTCTCGAATTGTCAAACTAATTTTCTCATCCATATAACAGTAATATAATCTAATTTACTCTCAGTAACTCAAACACCAATTTTAATTAATATGTCAATAATTAGTGTGAAAAACCAGAGGTCAGATCATTGATTGACAAGAAGGTTATTACAAAAAACATGTAATTATCAATTACAGGTCATTGATAATCCACCTGATATTTCTCGTTAATGTATTCTTATTATTTCCACATCAAGATTTGATGAGTGGATGTTTTTTTATCAATCATATAGATAAAAGGATGTAAATTAAAGTTTAAATTTATTGCTGGTTCGTAACTGAAAATTTTCCAGACTTCGATGGCTCAAACTACCGATGCCTCGAACTAATTTTCCAGACCACTTCAAGTTCGAGAAATCGAGATTCTACTGTATGTCTAACAAGGGAGGAAAAGGTGTTTTACTGAAAAATTTCTGTTTTTCCTTGATTTTTATAAAGATCATTAGAAAATATTACAATAATTTTACCCGTAAAATTCCTGTTCCCAAAATCATAGAGCTTGCAGAAAATCTCAATCTTCTTTATAATGACGTAAAAAAGCAATTTACTTGATTAAAAAATGAAGAGCCTGTGTCGCAGCGCTCGCAAAAAAAGAGAACAACCCTAATAGATAAATGTAATCAAAACGTTGTTGTATTTTTGGATAACCTTCCTATATTTAAGTTTAAATACCCAAATAGGCAGTGTTCTCTAGTATCTGCTATTCTGAACGAAACTGATGACGTACAAAATACAAAAGGGAACGTTGCTGTTTTGAAACTTATAAAAACTCATATAACCGCTAATCAGTTGCCGTCCTTTAGCTTCGGGATGGAATATTTGCAAAGGTATTTGAAACATTCAGAACTGAAAAAGGTGAATCTTAGGACTTTGAAAATGTAGTTATTCAACTTGTCTTCGAATTCTTCACCAAATAGAAATTTAAAATTTATAATTTAGTTGTAATTGATTCTATACAGAATTCAATATTTCAGATGATAATAAAAAAAAGTTACCGATGAACAAACAAAAACTGTAAAATTTAATGTGACATTTTTATTTGACAGAATTACCACTGTTATAGTTAAAAGCTTCATAAAATCTTATGCTTGTACAAATTCACTCTATAAATTGACATATATCTAAGCGTCAAAAAATACCCATTTTTACGCGTTCATACCATTTTCAAGTTAATTACACTAAAAAACAAGAACGGTGATCCCCTTTTTCTTCATACCACAGGATTCAGAAATACCGTATGACTATTTTGTTAGTTTTTGGTCAAAATGTTTACATAAGTAACATCTCATTTGCTTGGTTGAACGAAAATGATTCTTAATAAATTGGTCATTAAATGTCTAAGTAAATTTCCCACCAAAATTGTAATTTTTAAGGCCAAAATGCGAGAAAACAAGGAAGGTGACCCCCATTTTTTATTTCATATTTCAATGAAGCTCAATAGTAGCTACATCTATGCAAAATATTTTGCAAATATAAATATGGTCGATTTGGTATCATCCCACCTTAATAAATTTTCATATCAGCCTGCAAAGCAAATCCTAGGTTAATAATTTTTCTGATCATATATTTTATTCAAATAACGCCAATTTTGCATATGTAATAAAGCATAATTTGATGCATGTTATTTGATCCCGGGGCAATAACATCATACGAGAGAAGATAACATGTTATCTGCCCTCGTATGATGTGTTATCTGCCCTCTCCTGAGCTTCAGCGACCTCACTTCCTCTCAGCTTTAAATAGTTGTCTGATCGTTATTTATGGTGAATTAACCGTTCATAAATGTTCTAAGCAGTTTCAAAAAGGGGCTTATAAAATATATTTGTAGATCTCAGGGGGGAAAAACACAGGAACTGAATGTGCATTCAGTTGTTTGACTCTATACTCCAAGTGACAGAAATAACACTGTTTAATAGCTGTACCATTGTGAATTTGCAACTGATATTCTGGGATGTCGAATAACCTGACAAACTTGCTAGAAGACTGGAAAATATAATTCAACAGTAAAATTATTTCTTGGTAGTGGCAAAATATGTGATAGATTAATACATGGTCTTTTTCATATTGCCAGTGATATCGTCCCTCAACTGATATCGTCCCTTAGGCTAAAGCCCTCAAGACCGATATCAAGGTCTAAGGCAAACAACAAGGGCAATATGAAAAAGACCATGTATAAATCTATAAATATCAGCCCGCAAAGCAAATCCTAGGTTATAATTTTTCATATCATCCCACAAAGCAAATCCTAGGTTAATAATTTTTCATATCAGCCTGCAAAGCAAAGCCGTGGTGATTTTTAAGTGTATATCTATTTTTCTCTTATTTTTAGTATATGTAACTATAGAATTTTGTGTCGATTCAAGATCGATGTTTGGTAAATTTTGTTGAATTGTGGACATTACTGATTTCAGAACCATTTAAAATAGAACTTTTCTTGTTGTGCATTCAGCATTGCATGGATATTGTAAAATTGGTGAATCTCAAATAAAAAATCGAACAGCGTTCCGAAGTCCCCCGCCACTAGAGCATCAGAAACCCTTGGACAAGTGAAACATAACAAAATTTTCTCAAAGAGAGAGAATAGAAGGACAAACAATTTGTGGTTATTGCTAAAGTTTTTTACAAGTTAATGAGTTGTATGAAGACATTTATACAATATGGGTATAGTGTTGAAATCTTATTTTACCATGTGTATTGAGAATTTATACAAATGTACATTTACTTCTTTTCAATAAACAGAAATGCTTTGATCAAAAGTATTCTGCCTAACAAACTCTTAAAGACAGTATTTTTCAATTTTATAAGTTTCGATAGGAGTTTATGTATAAAACCTCCCTTTAGGTCCAAGTGTATAAATATTATTCCAATGCAAGGAGAATATAAATTTTCTAGAACACTTAGATGAACATTTTGTCAATTTTCAAAGTTATTAAGGGGCATAACTCCTACAAAAATATTTCGACATGACTCATCTTCGAACTCCCTTGAGGTATCATTGAGTTAAAGCTACTGTATAAATATTATCCAAATCGGTCAAGAAATAAATTTGCCAAGCTAATTCATATGCTTAGTTCAAATTTCCATACTATGGGTGCTCGTTCAGAAACTGTGTTTGCTATATTTTCAGTACATTGTACTTTTCAGAGTTCAATCATGATACTTTGCATTAGTTGTCAATATCTCACAAATGCCTACTCATGTACATTATACTGACTCCGAGCTGACCAGTCCTTTGCTCTTACTCCCACAATGCAGATGATGTGTGCTTGGCAGAGAAGCGGCAAATACCAATTTAAATGTCTTTGGTTTGTCCCGGCCAGGGATCGAACTTGCGACTTTCAACACTCAAAGCGAGCATGCTACCACGAGACCACCGAGGCCATTTTGAATGATGATGAAGATAAGAAAAAATAATGTATGCTAGGAATACATAAATGTCTTTGTACATCAAAATTAAAGAAAAAAATTATTTTTAGCATAACAAGATTGTATATTTGTATTTGGGAATAAATTTATTCCCTGAAAAAGAAGATTGTACATTTGGATTTCAAAAATAAATTTATTCCCTGAAAAAGAAGATTGTACCTTGGTGTTTAAAGAATAAATTTATTCTCTGAAAAAGAAGATTGTACTTTTGGATTTAAAGAATAAATTTATTCCCTGAAAAAGAAGATTGTACATTTGGATTTAAAGAATAAATTTATTCCCTGAAAAAGAAGATTGTACATTTGGATTTAAAGAATAAATTTATTCCCTGAAAAAGAAGATTGTACATTTGGATTTAAAGAATAAATTTATTCCCTGAAAAAGAAGATTGTACATTTGGATTTAAAGAATAAATTTATTCCCTGAAAAAGAAGATTGTACATTTGGATTTAAAGAATAAATTTATTCCCTGAAAAAGAAGATTGTACATTTGGATTTAAAGAATAAATTTATTCCCTGAAAAAGAAGATTGTACATTTGGATTTAAAGAATAAATTTATCCCCTGAAAAAGAAGTTTGTACATTTAGATTTAAAGAATAAATTTATTCTCTGAAAAAGAAGATTTTACATTTGGATTTAAAGAATAAATTTATTCTCTGGAAAAGTAGATTGTAAACTCAGATTTTAAGAATAAATTTATTCTCAACAAAACAATTAAGATGGCTATTACTGAAGTTGGGTCATATCAGAGGTAAGAATAAATTTATTCTCAGTCTACATGCAGTTAGCTTTGAAATTGTTCATGACTCAAGAATAAATTTATTCTGATATATTTGTCTCAGGAAGATACATTTTATAATGAACTTTAATGTTAATAGTATATTTATTGTTACTTTGGAATAAATTTATTCTTTGGGTTTTACCTTTTCTGAAATATAGAACCAATTTAAACAAATAAACGGACTAAAAATGTTGTTTTTGCCATTTTGATGGAATTTTTCAATTTCATACCGGTAAAAAGGACATCCAAGAATTTCCTTTTTTATTTTGGAAAGCCTTGTGTCCAGTTCATCAAATTACCTTCACCTGGTGAACAGTAACTCGCTTGGTTAACCATTTTACCATACCAAATCCATTCTAAATTTACACCACATCTCACTTTAACATTAGTACTAGCATTAGAATGCTGTGACTTGCAAACCAAAGAACAATTTCTGTATGGAGTTACAGCCATTGGAGACAAACCATTTTCACATTTCCATATAAAGTTATTTTCAATTCCTAATTGTTTACCATCACATACTGAAATAACAATAACATTTAATATAAGTTTCAATTTTTCTAAAAACCCAAATTTATATTCTTTGATGACTGGTTCCCAGTTTGATCAACAGATCTATGGAATATGCATTTATTTTAATGTAAGACACTAAGCTAATTGTGGTTCTATTAAATGAAGGATAATGTCAACATTTGAATTTATATTTTATGTTGAAATATCTCTTGTTTTTTATCATCAATGTTTCCCATTCTCATCAGATTTTTCAATTTTTACCAATTTCAAGAGTTCTTCTGACACTGCTGAGACAGCATAAAATAAAATTCATAAAATATATACAGATCTATAAAATTAATCATAAAAATTTTCAGCATGTGTGATGTAATCTTTTTAAAAAATAAAAAACAGCTGAAAGAGCCAAAGAAAATAATTTTTGAAACCCTATTATTTTTTAACTATAAAAATGGGAAAAAAAATCATGCAGATTTTTGTACATTTTTGGTAATCCATCAAGTTGATATGACTCATATTAATGGAAGAAACTGCATCTTACCATAAGATCATGTCCACAAATAATCATAAGTATATCAAGACATATCTAGTAATGATGTTTTCATTATAATTAATTGCAGGTATCATATACTTTGTACAATAGCAGCCAAAGTAACTGGAGAGAACAACTGACCTTTGTACAATAACAGCCAGAGTAACTGGAGAGAACAACTGACCTTTGTACAATAACAGCCAAAGTAACTGGAGAGAACAACTGACCTTTGTACAATAACAGCCAGAGTAACTAGTGAGAACAACTGTCCTTTGTACAATAACAGCCAAAGTAACTGGAGAGAACAACTGACCTTTGTACAATAGCAGCCAAAGTAACTGGAGAGAACAACTGACCTTTGTACAATAACAGCCAAAGTAACTGGAGAGAACAACTGACCTTTGTACAATAACAGCCAGAGTAACTAGTGAGAACAACTGACCTTTGTACAATAACAGCCAAAGTAACTAGTGAGAACAACTGACCTTTGTACAATAACAGCCAAAGTAACTGGAGAGAACAACTGACCTTTGTACAATAACAGCCAAAGTAACTGGAGAGAACAACTGACCTTTGTACAATAACAGCCAGAGTAACTAGTGAGAACAACTGTCCTTTGTACAATAACAGCCAAAGTAACTGGAGAGAACAACTGACCTTTGTACAATAACAGCCAAAGTAACTGGAGAGAACAACTGACCTTTGTACAATAGCAGCCAAAGTAACTAGTGAGAACAACTGACCTTTATACAATAACAGCCAAAGTAACTGGAGAGAACAACTGACCTTTGTACAATAACAGCCAAAGTAACTGGAGAGAACAACTGACCTTTGTACAATAACAGCCAAAGTAACTAGTGAGAACAACTGTCCTTTGTACAATAACAGCCAAAGTAACTGGAGAGAACAACTGACCTTTGTACAATAACAGCCAAAGTAACTGGAGAGAACAACTGACCTTTGTACAATAGCAGCCAAAGTAACTAGTGAGAACAACTGACCTTTGTACAATAACAGCCAAAGTAACTAGAGAGAACAACTGACCTTTGTACAATAACAGCCAAAGTAACTGGAGAGAACAACTGACCTTTGTACAATAACAGCCAGAGTAACTAGTGAGAACAACTGTCCTTTGTACAATAACAGCCAAAGTAACTGGAGAGAACAACTGACCTTTGTACAATAACAGCCAAAGTAACTGGAGAGAACAACTGACCTTTGTACAATAACAGCCAGAGTAACTGGAGAGAACAACTGACTTTTGGCATATTCTTGTCAATAAAGACTTCTAAAATTAACTAGCTACACCCAACTCAGTAAGGCTCCAATCATTCATTTAAGAGTTAACAAAAACAATACTTACTCGGATATACAGTGTTGGGTGTCATAGCATTGAACCATGCATTTTTTGGTGAAGTTTTGTTTATATTTGCCTTGTAGCAATCTTCAATGATAAACCCTTGCTTAAAGTATTTATAGCCATCTATTGGTATATTATTCATCTTACACATCTCCCACTTTTGCTGTGATTCTAAAAAGTATAGTCTAAAAAATATAATAAGAAAATTACATTTTTGTATTCCCAGTGTTTGCATGCTGTAATACTTCAGGTTAAGAATGCATTTTAATGAAATTTCAGAAAAGAGTAAATGAATTTAAACCTCAGCAATTAAGAGGCTGTTTGAGTGATTGTGAAGCAAACCAGATTTTTCTACATCTCTGTTTAAAGAAGGCCTGTCAATCTGCAATACATGTATATATACATCACCTAACTGATAATGAGGTTTTGCCTATTAGAAAATCTATTTAAAAATATATACAAAAAAAATCTACATTTGGTTGTATAACAGGTTTCATCTGAATTACTCACCTTGTCTGAAACAATAAATACATCACTTCTACCAAGTTTGGTTTCAACTGACACAGTGGTGTCCATAAAAAAGATTTAATTTTATGAAAAATGATTAAAGGACACATAAGCGACAGATACACGATGCATGATGGCAACAGCTAATATGGCCTTTTCCCAAAAGCAAGCTACAATATGATAGATAATTTCCATACAAGTCGGTTATCATTATGAACTTCTTACTAAAATACAACTTACAAATCTTCCTTTTCCTCATCCAGTAATATGTAACTACCTCTAAGTTTTAAAGCAAATGATTTGATCTGAAAGATAAAGTCATATTACGGTACAAATAAGAGCAAGATTGGGTTTTTAATTGTTTTACTAATATAAAATTAATGAACAATATGAAAATTTTAATTCTAAATTCTGTTTTGTGTTAATACATTGCTTGGTCATTAGCCAGTAACCATATGGTGAATATATCCTAATTGATTACATAAATTTTCCACATGAATATATTCTGACCCTTATTGACCACATGAATATATCCTACCCCTTATTGACCACATGAATATATCCTGACCCTTATTGACCACATGAATATATCCTAACCCTAATTGATCACATGAATATATTCTGACCCTTATTGATCACATGAATATATCCTAACCCTAATTGACCACATGAATATATCCTAACCCTAATTGATCACATGAATATATTCTGACCCTTATTGACCACATGAATATATTCTGACCCTAATTGACCACATGAATATATCCTAGCCCTAATTGACCACATGAATATATCCTAACCCTTATTGATCACATGAATATATCCTAACCCTAATTGACCACATGAATATATCCTAACCCTTATTGATCACATGAATATATCCTAACCCTAATTGACCACATGAATATATCCTAACCCTAATTGACCACATGAATATATTCTGACCCTTATTGACCACATGAATATATTCTGACCCTTATTGACCACATGAATATATCCTAGCCCTTATTGACCACATTAATATATTCTGACCCTTATTGATCACATGAATATATTCTGACCCTAATTGACCATATGAATATATCCTGACCCTAATTGATCACATGAATATATCGTAACCCTAATTGATCACATGAATATATCCTGACCCTTATTGACCACATGAATATATCCTAACCCTAATTGACCACATGAATATATTCTGACCCTTATTGATCACATGAATATATCCTAACCCTAATTGACCTCATGAATATATTTTGACCCTTATTGACCACATGAATATATCCTAGCCCTAATTGACCACATGAATATATCCTAACCCTAATTGACCACATGAATATATCCTAACCCTAATTGATCACATGAATATATCCTGACCCTTATTGACCACATGAATATATCCTAACCCTAATTGATCACATGAATATATTCTGACCCTTATTGACCACATGAATATATCCTAACCCTAATTGACCACATGAATATATTCTGACCCTTATTGACCACATGAATATATCCTAACCCTAATTGACCACATGAATATATTCTGACCCTTATTGACCACATGAATATATTCTGACCCTTATTGACCACATGAATATATCCTAGCCCTAACTGACCACATGAATATATCCTAACCCTTATTGATCACATGAATATATCCTAACCCTAATTGACCACATGAATATATCCTAACCCTAATTGACCACATGAATATATCCTAACCCTAATTGATCACATGAATATATCCTAACCCTAATTGATCACATGAATATATTCTGACCCTTATTGACCACATGAATATATTCTGACCCTTATTGACCACATGAATATATTCTGACCCTTATTGACCACATGAATATATCCTAACCCTTATTGACCACATGAATATATTCTGACCCTTATTGACCACATGAATATATCCTGACCCTTATTGATCACATGAATATATCCTAACCCTAATTGACCACATGAATATATTCTGACTCTTATTGACCACATGAATATATCCTAGCCCTAATTGACCACATGAATATATCCTAACCCTAATTGATCACATGAATATATTCTGACCCTTATTGACCACATGAATATATCCTAACCCTTATTGACCACATGAATATATCCTAACCCTAATTGACCACATGAATATATCCTAACCCTAATTGATCACATGAATATATCCTGACCCTTATTGACCACATGAATATATCCTGACCCTTATTGACCACATGAATTCTCCAGATTTCCTGGATCCTCCATTCCAAGTAAAGGCAGACATTTGCAATTACCATCGTAAACTACATATATACTTTACATACTTTTAACATATTCAGTTTGTCCTGCATTTAACACACTGAATATATTCATACAATATGTTCACTTCACAAAATACAGTTTATTGGTAAGGCAGAAATGCAAGGTTTGCCTGAAGCATTACGCACCTGTATTGTGGCAAGTACAAATAAACTAAAGGTGTTTTCCACCAATTTATTTATACTGTTTTTATCCAGCAATAATAACTTGTTATCTGTTATCGAGAAAGCCATGAAGATATTTTGACAAAACATTTTTCATCACTAAATTAAAAAGTTGTAGTAAAAGTTACATATATACTTAAAGTAAAATGGAGAAAACAGAAATCTGCAGAAGATGTACTAATGTAATACTAATTTTTAAACTTGTCTGCCTATCCATATTTCCTTTGGAGTATTTAGTTCTGGAAAGATACATATAATCTTAATTCAACAGAATAAACTTCAATATTAATTTTGATGTCAAAAGAATTAATTTCAAAACATTTAGGTTATCTCCCTTGTATCATCTTTAGACATGAAATTATGCAATTCAGGAATATTAAGTATTTAATTATCTTTTTAATAATGGGTAATTTTTGCTGTATTAACGAGGAATTTTTTATTTATATAGCATATTTTAACTAAATCTAAAAATTAAAGAAGAAAAGTGAATTATCAATTGCAATAAAATTGAACATGTTTAAAAAAAAATTATCTATGATACATGATTTCAGTTCTTAAAGACATGAAAATAATTATAAATGAAAAATTTAACTTTTGCCACTAATAATGTAGATAACATAACCAAAATTCTAGAGATGTTCTGATGAATGATTATAATTGATAACCAGTTGGCTGAGGCATTCAACTAAAGCAGCTGCCTGACGCATTCAACTAAAGCAGTTGGCTGAGGCATTCAACTAAAGCAGCTGGTTGAAGCATTCAACTAAAGCAGTTGGCTGAGCCATTCAACTAGGCATTCAACTAAAGCAGCTGCCTGACGCATTCAACTAAAGCAGTTGGCTGAGGCATTCAACTAAAGCAGCTGGCTGAAGCATTCAACTAAAGCACTTGGCTGAGGCATTCAACTAAAGCAGTTGGCTGAGGCATTCAACTAAAGCAGTTGGCTGAGGCATTCAGCTAAAGCAGTTGGCTGAGGTATTCAACTAAAGCAGTTGGCTGAGGCATTCAACTACCGGTAAAGCAGTTAGCTGAGGCATTCAACTAAAGCAGTTGGCTGACACATTCAACTAAAGTAGTTGGCTGACGCATTCAACTAAAGCAGTTGGCTGACGCATTCAACTAAAGCAGTTGGCTGAGGCATTCAACTAAAGCAGTTGGCTGAGGCATTCAACTAAAGCAGTTGGCTGAGGCATTCAACTAAAGCAGTTGGCTGAGGCACTCAACTAAAGCAGTTGGCTGAGGCATTTAACTAAAACAGCTGGCTGACGCATTCAATTAAAGCAGTTGGCTGAGGCATTCAACTAAAGCAGCTGGCTGACGCATTCAACTAAAGCAGTTGGCTGAGGCATTCAACTAGGCATTCAAATAAAGCAGCTGCCTGACGCATTCAACTAAAGCAGTTGGCTGAGGCATTCAACTAAAGCAGCTGGCTAAAGCATTCAACTAAAGCAGTTGGCTGAGGCATCCAACTAAAGCAGTTGGCTGAGGCATTCAACTAAAGCAGTTGGCTGAGGCATTCAGCTAACGCAGTTGGCTGAGGTATTCAACTAAAGCAGTTGGCTGAGGCATTCAACTAAAGCAGTTGGCTGAGGCATTCAACTAAAGCAGTTGGCTGACGCATTCAACTAAAGTAGTTGGCTGACGCATTCAACTAAAGCAGTTGGCTGGCGCATTCAACTAAAGCAGTTGGCTGACGCATTCAACTAAAGTAGTTGGCTGACGCATTCAACTAAAGCAGTTGGCTGACGCATTCAACTAAAGCAGCTGGCTGACGCATTCAACTAAAGCAGCTGGCTGACGCATTCAACTAAAGCAGTTGGCTGAGGCATTCAACTAAAGCAGTTGGCTGAGGCACTCAAATAAAGCAGTTGGCTGAGGCATTCAACTAAAGCCGTTGGCTGAGGCATTCAACTAAAGCAGTTGGCTGAGGCACTCAACTAAAGCAGTTGGCTGAGGCATTCAACTCAAGTAGTTGGCTGAGGCATTCAACTAAAGCAGTTGGATGAGGCATTTAACTAAAGCAGTTGGCTGAGGCTTTCAACTAAAGCAGTTGGCTGAGGCACTCAACTAAAGCAGTTGGTTGACACATTCAACTAAAGCAGTTGGCTGAGGCTTTCAACTAAAGCAGTTGGCTGAGGCACTCAACTAAAGCAGCTGGCTGAGGCATTCAACTAAAGCAGTTGGCTGAGGCATTCAACTAAAGCAGCTGGCTGACGCATTCAACTAAAGCAGCTGGCTGAGGCACTCAACTAAAGCAGTTGGCTGAGGCATTCAACTAAAGCAGCTGGCTGACGCATTCAACTAAAGCAGTTGGCTGAGGCATTCAACTAAAGCAGTTGGCTGAGGCACTCAACTAAAGCAGTTGGCTGAGGCATTCAACTAAAGCCGTTGGCTGAGGCATTCAACTAAAGCAGTTGGCTGAGGCATTCAACTAAAGCAGTTGGCTGAGGCATTCAACTCAAGTAGTTGGCTGAGGCATTCAACTAAAGCAGTTGGCTGAGGCATTCAACTAAAGCAGTTGGCTGAGGCATTCAACTAAAGCAGTTGGCTGAGGCACTCAACTAAAGCAGTTGGCTGAGGCATTTAACTAAAGCAGTTGGCTGAGGCTTTCAACTAAAGCAGTTGGCTGAGGCACTCAACTAAAGCAGTTGGCTGACGCATTCAACTAAAGCAGTTGGCTGAGGCTTTCAACTAAAGCAGTTGGCTGAGGCACTCAATTAAAGCAGCTGGCTGAGGCATTCAACTAAAGCAGTTGGCTGAGGCATTCAACTAAAGCAGTTGGCTGAGGCACTCAACTAAAGCAGTTGGCTGAGGCATTCAACTAAAGCAGCTGGCTGACACATTCAACTAAAGCAGTTGGCTGAGGCATTCAACTAAAGCAGCTGGCTGACGCATTCAACTAAAGCAGCTGGCTGAGGCACTCAACTAAAGCAGTTGGCTGAGGCATTCAACTAAAGCAGCTGGCTGACGCATTCAACTAAAGCAGTTGGCTGAGGCATTCAACTAAAGCAGTTGGCTGAGGCATTCAACTAAAGCAGTTGGCTGAGGCATTCAACTAAAGCAGTTGGCTGAGGCATTCAACTAAAGCAGTTGGCTGACGCATTCAACTAAAGCAGCTGGCTGACGAATTCAACTAAAGCAGTTGGCTGAGGCATTCAACTAAAGCAGTTGGCTGAGGCATTCAACTAAAGCAGTTGGCTGAGGCATTCAACTAAAGCAGTTGGCTGAGGCATTCAACTAAAGCAGTTGGCTGAGGCATTCAACTAAAGCAGTTGGTTGAGGCATTCAACTAGGTAATCAATTGTAAAATTTCGTAATAGATTATACAATGTAATTGGTTACAAATAAATATTATAAGAAGCTTGAAACTCACTAAAATTAGAATTAAGATGCATACATATTACTTTTTGAACGGTTGTTAATGTTCTCCAGTACCTATAAATAGCATTTTTTAATGCATATTCTGTGCATATCTTCCATTTGTATGCTCTGCACAATGAGCATATCATAAGTGTTTTTTTATACCTCTTAAAAAGTGGATGAAAAACATAAACATCAACTGCCAGTAATAGATAATAAGTATCAACCAATTAAACAATACAAGATTTTATCTCTTGACGTTATAAAAAGAAATTCTATGATTCGTTTGTTATGATCGAGACATAAGAGTTTTGGAACCCCTTTCACATGACTTGTACTGCGCCTACATATTCTATTTGGAAGTGAAATTTTGTAACAGAACAGTTGTCATGTGTCATCAAACAGAAGTTCCTTAATAATCTTAGTTCCTGCTAGAAGGAATATTTACATAATATTAGGGTCTTATGACGCTTATACGCAAAATATTTGCCAGGTCTGAGTGACATATTACCCGACGCGAAGCCACATTTGCCGGATAGGTTGGAATTTATATGCAAATTATTAATGTACCAAATATCACAGTAGTTTCTGGCATGAAGTATAATAATTTGGAATATTATTTCCAGTTGAAGAAATATTACAGAATTTGTTCCTGATGGAATAAATGGTACACATTAATAGGATATAGATAATAGTTTCTGGAGGAATATGCACTGTGAGTGTTTTGATTAATTTTTTTTATTGAGTGACAATTAACAATCAAATATTACTTTAAGCAAGAGACAAGCAACTGAATGAAATGTTTTGTTCATAAATTTGCAGATCCGTCTTTGAGAAATTTTCTGGAAGACCCTATCTTTGAATTAGTATACATACAATACAGGATTTTCTGTATTACACCTGTATTAATGACCAATTCCGGTTTTTCTGTATAAAACCTGTATTAATGACCCGTTTCAGATGCATGGAATTGTATTAAATAGACAATTTATAATGTATTTGAAGTCACTGGTTAATAAAAGTACTGTAATTTTAAGTCATTAGTTAATAAAGGTGTCATAGAATATGTATTCCTTGTACAGTTGTATTCTGGGTCTCGATCACCTGTATACAGTTGACCTCAACCCAATACGACTGACTCGGACATAATACAGGCTTGATATGAAAATACCCATTTAATAACACTACAGTATCAAGCTATACAATGTAAATTGAGTCTGTTATAGCTATTATTAACATAGGAATACGAAACAACAAGGTTCCTCTACTGAATTCTTACTTAAATTTTAACATTCAATATGTCAATTTTTATTATTATTTCCATATTTGCAAAGAAAACTGCACCTTAAAAAAAACTATTTATTAAGATCGTTGACACTGATTTTGGTATATTTGAGCCAAATCACCCGAATTTTTCATATTTCAGGATTTTCACCAAAAATTGCCTAACTTTTTAACAGAAAAAGATAACTTCTCCTAGTCTGTTGAAAAATATTGTGCTCTGATTTATAACTGGCGGAAAAGATAAAAAAAAATAATTAGGAAATAATGCAAATTTTGGCCAAATAAAGAATATTGATTATCATCTATTAACTTTAGATTCAAGTAGAATAAATCCTCTACTGATTTTTTTCTATACTTTCAGTACAATAATTTTGAAGTTATGGACCTCTGTTTGCAAAAGACTATATGTGCATATTACATGTATTACAGAGATATCAAAGAAAAACCTCCTTGTAAGATATTATCACATCAGGATGTGCAGTTTTTGTGACCTTATATAACCTTTCCCAGCTTCTGTATCATTTTCCTTTAATTTTACCCATGAAGTCTGATATCCCAATAGTCTAACGAGCTGTCAATCTGAAATATTAGTCCAAAAAACCAGCTCAACAAAAATTCCACTCCCTCCGCCCTCCCCCTTTTTCATTGTTAGGCTCCACCTTTTATCTTTACATTCTAACTGTCACTGGCTACCTAAACTGGTTTTCAAATGCTATAAATCTAATATGTAATTCAATATAATGTACGGCATGTATGAACGTAATGCCCAACGGCAATGATTGATTGATTGATTGTTGTTTTACGCCGTAAGGACAGTATTGCAGCCATACCACGGCGAACCAATGGCAATGAAGGTTAACGTATAACTGTGATTGTCAAATGTTCGTCTGGATCCTTGAGGTTCATTTTTTCAAAAGTAATAAATGTTCACTTCAGTTATTTACCTGTTAAAAATGATTGTCTAGGCCCATTCAATGCCTAAATACGTTAGGAATGACAATGGCTTTCAGAACAAAAATTTTCAAAACTTTACATCCTCGAACCGATTTTCTTCCGGGAATTGAATTACTGCCCTTTTACCGCTTATATTTTACTTTTTTTGACGCATATTACAGAAATATTTTATCATTTTACTTGTTGTGTTAATATCTATGTGGTTGCAATATACTAAGTCGGGATATTCACCAGCTGGCATATATGATGAAGTAATTACAAGTTATTCGACAAAATTGTCAATTTGTCGAGGGTGGAATATACTTGAATATATCAGGGATCATATAATACTAACATATACAGTTCCTGAATTTATATAATTTAATTTAATATTCTTAATTTTAATTTTTTTTTATATTAAAAGGGTCCATCCAATAAGAATAATTATTGGACAGACCCTTTTAGAGGGGTGGAAAGGGTATTGGGAGACAGGGAGAAAGGGGGCGGGAGGAAGGAGAAAGGAGAGAGGGGGCGGGAGAAAGGAGAGAAAGGGCGGGAGAAAGGAGGGAGAACTATCAAAGGGAGACGAACTTTAATGTTGAAAAAAAATAAAGAGGTAAAAAAACGAAAAAACTGGATACTAAATGTTCTAATAAATGGACAAATCTTTGAAAAAAGGCAACATTTATATTTCCCAAACCATTTTTGACATTTCCGATCATTTCTAGAAATCATCCTTTCAAAACGGAATTATCTCTCCGTTACGTTTTTCTTTTTAGCTCACCTGGCCGAAGGCCATGTGAGCTATTGCCATCACTTGGCGTTCGTCGCCGTCCGTCGTCGTCGTTAACAATTTTTCAATACTCTTCTCCTCTGAAACTACTTGACCAATTGGAACCATACTTGGTATAAATGTTCTTTGGGGTATCAAAGATGTGGGGATTTTTGATCCGTCGAAAAACATGGCCGCTGTTACTAAAAATAGAGCATAGGGGTCAGACAACAGTTTTTCGCAAATATCTCAAAAATCATTAGGTTACGGCAAATTCTGGCAGGTTGAAAGTGTTCAGCATGATGAGAGCTACCTGTGTGCTGATTTTCGTGAAAATCTGTCAACTGATGTTAGAGTTATTGCCCTTTTTTTAGCTCACCTGGCCCAAACGGCCAACTGAGCTTTTCTCATCACTTGTCGTCCGGCGTCCGTCGTCGTCCGGCGTCGTCCGGCGTCGTCCGTCATCGTCGTTAACATTTTACATTTGAACTTCTTCTAGAGAACCACTGAATGGAATGAAACTAAACGTGGCATGAATGTTCCTTATGAGGTGCTGATCAAGTGTTGTTACTTTGTAGCCGATCCATCATCCAAGATGGCCGCCAGCGGGGAACTTAGTTTAACATAGGACCCTATGGGAAATGCATACAAATGACTTCTTTTAGAGAACCACTGAATGGAATGAAACTAAATCTGGCATGAATGAACCCTTATAAGGTGCTGACCAAGTGTTGTTACTTTGTAGCCGATCCATCATCCAAGATGGCCGCTAGAGGGGGACTTAGTTTAACATAGGACCCTATGGGAAATGCATACAACTGACTTCTTTTAGAGAACCGTTGAATGGAATGAAACCAAACATGGCATGAATGTTCCTTATGAGGTGCTGACCAAGTGTTGTTACTTTGTAGCCAATCCATAATCCAAGATGGCCGCCAGCAGGGGACTTAGTTTAACATAGAACCCTATGGGAAATGCATACAAATGACTTCTTTAGAGAACCACTGAATGGAATGAAACTAAATCTGGCATGAATGTTCCTTATGAGGTGCTGACCAAGTGTTGTTACTTTGTAGCCGATCCATCATGCAAGATGGCCGCCAGAGGGGGACTTAGTTTAACATAGGACCCTATGGGAAATGCATACAAATGACTTCTTTAGAGAACCACTGAATGGAATGAAACTAAATCTGGCATGAATGTTCCTTATGAGGTGCTGATCAAGCGTTGTTACTTTGTAGCCGATCCATCATCCAAGACGGCCGCCAGCGGGGGACTAAGTTTAACATTGAACCCTATGGGAAATGAATACAAATGAATTCTTTTAGAGAACCACTGAATGGAATGTAACAAAACATAGCATGAATGTTCCTTATGAGGTGCTGACCAAGTGTTGTTACTTTGTAGCCGATCCATCATCCAAGATGTTTAGAAGTCTATCAGAAAATTGTAAAAAAAATTCTGAATGGTCACAACTTTACCACATATTCAAAAATAATAATGATAAGATGTCTTCAGTAGCTATTGTAAGACAACACTAAGATGACCTGTTTTTAATTTTAAATACTGTGTCAAATTAAACCAATCTTGGTCTCAATCATTATATAATTTTACATAATTTCCAAAATCACATTAGATACAGGTGAGCGACACAGGCTCTTGAGAGCCTCTAGTTGACATTTTTGGCTTTTTTTGTTATTAAATTTTTCTCCTCTGAAACTACTTGACTAATTAGAACCAAACTTGGTATGAATGTTCCTTGGGGTACCCTGCATAAAACTGGTGTGGGGATTTTTTATTCGTCGAAAAACATGGCCGCTGTTACAAAAAATAGAACATAGGGGTCAAACAACATTTTTTCGCAAATATCTCAAAAATCATTATGTTACGGCAAATTCTGGTAGGTTGAAAGTGTTCAGCATGATGAGAGCTACCTGTGTGCTGATTTTCGTGAAAATCTGTCAACTGATGTTAGAGTTATTGCCCTTTTTTGACATTTTTGGCTTTTCTTGTGTTATTATTTAAAAAATCTTCTCCTCTGAAACTACTGAATGGATTTGGATAAAACTTAGCATGATTGTTCCTTGGGGTATCCTGCACAAAGTTTATGCTTCGATTTTTGATCCGTCGAAAAACATGGCCACTGTTACTAAAAATAGAACATAGGGGTCAAACAACAGTTTTTCGCAAATATCTCAAAAATCATTAAGTTACGGCTAATTCTGCAGGTTGAAAGTGTTCAACATGATGAGAGCTACCTGTGTGCTGATTTTCATGAAAATCTGTCAACTGATGCTAGAGTTATTGCCCTTTTTGACATTTTTGGCTTTTTTTTGTTATTATTTCAATAATCTTCTTCTCTGAAACTACTATTCAAAATCAAATGAAACTTGGTAAGATTGTTCCTTAGGGTATCCTGCACAAAGTTAATGCTTGGATTTTTGATTGGTCGAAAAACATGTCCGCCCTTACTAAAAATAGAACATAGGGGTCAAAATGCTGTTTTTTGTATTTTTTCCTGAATTATAGAAAGAAAATGAACATGAAAGCTACTTTCAAGGTAAACATCGCATCCCGAGTTGAATGGTGATGATGAAAGTTTGTTCCGGACGGCCATTTGTAAAATGGCTGCCATTTTCCCCGCAATTTTTTACACTTGCTCGGATTTCAACAATATTTGGTTTTTAAATTAAACATGGTATCCTTAGTGTATGGTGATGATGAGAATGTTGTATAACAATGATTAAACTTCATAATATGTGAGCTTTTAATTGCTATCACTTGTTGTCCGTCATCATTGTTGTTAACAAATTTTCAAACATCTTCTCCTCTGAAACTATTAGGGGGATTTGGATGAAACTCTACAAAATGAAAGATGAGTTAAGCATGGTTTATTGGTTAAAACCAACAGCTTAGTCAATATGATCAAAGATCAAGAATAATAGAAAATAAAAAGCCTTAATCCACAATTTTTACATAACTTCTTTCAAACATTTTTAAAACGAAGACAACATATAGACCAAAAGATTTATACTTTTATTTGAAGATGAATTAAAGCTTGTATTTTGTATTGTGAATCATTAGATTGACCATGACTGTATCTTAATCAAGCGAGGGAGAACTCATGCCCATTTATTTCCAGAGGTTCTTGAAAGGCTTTTAAAGGTATTTTCAGCATTTTACATGACCTTTAATACTCAGTTTAATTTACAACAAACATTAATAAATTAATTTAGTTTATAGTGCATTGTTTGCCAGGTGGGCGATTCAGGCTCTTGAGAGCCTCTTGTTAAAATGCCCCCTTCATTTCCGGTTTGCCTTCACATGTGGGTATCTGTTTCCTCTAAGTATTTGGCGATCTTCTACACATTTAAAAAGAAGGGATGCTGACAATGTCAGAGAGATACACTCCCTCCTCTAAACAATATTACATGTACTTAACGCGTTTTCCAGGTCACCTTAAAATATTTACGTTATCCACTTGACCATACAAAGTAAGGTGTTCTCGAGGACATGGAAAAATAGAGATGACACAATAAAAAACTATGTCTAATTTCATGATGCTCATACATGACCAATCATATGAAAAATGAGTTTCTTGACATTGGGGCATGCACAATGCACCATTGACGACATTCCAACATTTTGTATTAATTTGCGTACGAGTCGGAGGCAGGCCTTGTTCGTAAAATCAGTATATGTTTTAATAAAGACCTATGCCACCTATATATGGTCATATATTAATTCAAATTTGTATTAAAATCGATTGATCTGAAAAACGACGGTTGTTAAGGTGGGAGATGGAAGCAGAGGGGCGGGAGAAAGGAGAGAGGGGGCGGGAGAAAGGAGAGAGGGGGCGGGAGAAAGGAGAGAGGGGGCGAGAGAAAGGAGAGGAGGGGCGGGAGAAAGGAGAAAGGTACCCCTCTTTCCACCCCCTCCTTTTAATAGTTTTTTATTCTTTACAGAAAGTATACTTTCGCAAGGATTTGAATGGTACTATTTAAATCCTTGACTTTCGTAACTTCACGTTCGCGAATAAGATTCCCTTGAGTTCTTGGAGAATTGTGTTTCAATTTGACAGACTATATCAATTTAAAAGATAATTCTATGTAATGGTTATGAAATGTCAATTAATAAAGATATCATTAATTGACAATTTGCATATCTATTTTATGGCCTCTAGAAATATTATATGTAGGAGGTTCTGAAATAGATTTATGGAGATCCTGAATCATGGAATCGAAGTGTGGAGCTCCTAAATATTTTGTGAAATGAACAATTATTAATGGAGCTAGGAGGTCCTAAATTGGATTAATCGAGGTTCAGATTTATTTCAGAATTCGATTTATGGAGGTCTTAAATTTCATTCATGGCGGTACTTAAATATTCCAGGAGGTTCTGAACCCCATTGATATCCGAAGACGTACATCCTTAAATACAATAATTTCGCATAATAAATTCATACTTTAGTTTAAACCTATTTATTTATAGTGGATTCGAAAACAAGTTATATCTAATTGTGTTAATACCTCTACACTTGGCGGTTGTGAGAGCGCCCCCTATAGTAGCTTTTTTACTACTCTTTTCCGAAATCTACAGGGGATGTTTTAACTTGCCAGGGTTTTGTTTTCCCTTACTGCACGGGACAGCCTTTTTTAGTCCGCATCCTAAGCTAGCATCTTTTATCGAGACCATCCTCGCAAATGGTGTCGAAAGAGCGTCGCAAATATGATCCCTGTAATTTCATCCCGAACGGGAATCGAATCAGTGAACATAACATTAGAGACCGTACTATAACATTCGAGACTGAGGCGGCCCGATGTACTTTATCATCATGATCATAGTACATATGGACCACCACAGTTTCGAATGTTGTTAAATACCAAAAAATCAATAGAAACGAATCCTGTGAACTTATGCTACCGGATTGACTGTAGTCATAGACATCACCTTGATCGAGTGCCATACGTTGATCAGACACTTCCTGTTTCCTTCCGTTTTTGCCCAGGAGTTCTTGTTGACCATATTGCTTGTTTTTGTATATGCCATTTGATTTATAGGGTGAATCATCATAATCATCAGATTCGTTTCTTAGGTACATGACAGTATTCTTGTCAATTTATCAGAACTAAAACAATGTTGTTGTCTCCCGAGAAAAACGTAATGTTGTTGTGCAATGTCGATCAGTTTTGATTTTAATTGTCATATATATATAGCTGCATGCTGATTATAGTACACTTTTGATCCAAAAATAGATGTCCGTATGAGCTGATTTTTACGATTTATGGTTTCGGTGTCTAGTAATTATTTGGAGAAATGTCTGTTGTGACCCATTATTTAACCATAGGCCCAAGTTGCAACGCTATATTAGAAAAAAAATCCCAACACATTTAACTTTGCCATATTCTGTTCTGCGATGTGCATGTCTCTACCTAGGACATTATCAGTTGTTTTTGTCTTGTCTAGTTGTATATTATTTACATGTATCTTGTCCACTTGTATGTTATTTGTCTTGTCTAGTTGTATGTTATTTGTCTTGTCTAGTTGTATGTTATTTATCCAGTCCACATGCATCTTATTTGTCTTGTCTAGCTGTATGTTATTTTTCTTGTCTAGCTGTATGTTATTTGTCTTGTCTAGCTGTATGTTATTTATCTTGTCCACTTGTATGTTATTTGTTTTGTCTAGCTGTATGTTATCCATCTTGTCCACTTGTATGTTATTTTTCTTGTCTAGCTGTATGTTATTTGTCTTGTCTAGCTGTATGTTATTTATCTTGTCCACTTGTATGTTATTTGTTTTGTCTAGCTGTATGTTATCCATCTGGTCCACTTGTATGTTATTTGTCTTGTCTAGCTGTATGTGATTTATCTTGTCCACTTGTATGTTATTTGTTTTGTCTAGCTGTATGTTATCCATCTTGTCCACTTGTATGTTATTTGTCTTGTCTAGCTGTATGTTATTTATCTTGTCCACTTGTATGTTATTTGTCTTGTCTAGCTGTATGTTATTTGTCTTGTCTAGCTGTATGTTATTTGTCTTTTCCACTTGTATGTTATTTGTCTTGTCTAGCTGTATGTTATTTTTCTATTCTAGTTGTATGTGATTTATCTTGTCCACTTGCATGTTATTTGTCTTGTCTAGCTGTATGTTATTTTTCTATTCTAGTTGTATGTGAGTTATCTTGTCCACTTGCATGTTATTTGTCTTGTCTAGCTGTATGTTATTTGTCTTGTCTAGCTGTATGTGATTGATCTTTTCCACTTGTATGTTATTTGTCTTGTCTAGCTGTATGTTATGCATCTTGTCTAGCTGTATGTTATTTGTCTTGTCCACTTGCATGTTATTTGTCTTGTCTAGCTGTATGTTATTTTTCTATTCTAGTTGTATGTGAGTTATCTTGTCCACTTGCATGTTATTTGTCTTGTCTAGCTGTATGTTATTTGTTTTGTCTAGGTGTATGTGATTTATCCAGTCCACTTGTATGTGATTTATCTTGTCCTCATGTATGTTATTTGTATTGTCTAGCTGAATGTTATTTATCTTGTCCACATGTTTGTTTTTTGTCTTGTCTAGCTGTATGTTATTTATCTTGTCCACTTGTATGTTATTTGTCTTGTCTAGCTGTATGTGATTTATCTTGTCTACTTGTATGTTATTTGTATTGTATAGCTGAATGTTATTTATCTTGTCCACATGTGTGTTTTTTGTCTTGTCTAGCTGTATGTTATTTATCTTGTCCACTTGTATGTTATTTGTCTTGTCTAGCTGTATGTGATTTATCTTGTCTACTTGTATGTTATTTGTATTGTCTAGCTGAATGTTATTTATCTTGTCCACATGTTTGTTTTTTGTCTTGTCTAGCTGTATGTTATTTATCTTGTCCACTTGTATGTAATTTGTCTTGTCTAGCTGTATGTGATTTATCTGGTCCACTTGTATGTTATTTGTCTTGTCTAGCTGTATGTGATTAATCTTTTCCTCTTGTATGTTATTTGTCTTGTCTAGCTGTATGTTATTTATCTTGTCCTGTTGCATGTTATTTGTCTTGTCTAGTTGTATGTTATTTGTCTTGTCCACATGTATGTTATTTGTCTTGTCTAGCTGTATGTTATTTATCTTGTCCACTTGTATGTTATTTGTCTTGTCTAGCTGTATGTTATGTATCTTGTCCACTTGTATGTTATTTGTCTTGTTGAAGCTGTATTTTATGCATTTTGTCTAGGTGTATGTTATTTATCTTGTCCACTTGCATGTTATTTGTCTTGTCTAGCTGTATGTTATTTGTCCTGTCTAGCTGTATGTGGTTTATCTTGTCCACTTGTATGTTACTTGTCTTGTCTAGCTGTATGTTATTTGTCTTGTCTAGTTGTATGTTATTTATCTTGTCTAGGTGTATGTGATATATCTTGTCCACATGTATGTTATTTGTCTTGTGTAGCTGTATGTAATTTGTCTTGTCTAGCTGTATGTTATTTGTTTTGTCCACATGTATGTTATTTGTTTTGTCCACATGTATGTTATTTAACTTTTCCACTTGTATGTTATTTGTCTTGTGTTGCTGTATGTTATTTGTCTTGTCTAGCTGTATGTGATTAATCTTTTCCACCTGTATGTTATTTGTCTTGTCTAGCTGTATGTTATTTGTCTTGTTGTAGCTCTATGTTATGCATTTTGTCTAGGTGTATGTTATTTATTTTGTCCACTTGCATGTTATTTGTCTTGTCTAGGTGTATGTGATTTATCGAGTCCACTTGTATGTTATTTGTCTTGTCTAGCTGTATGTGATTTATCTTGTCCACTTGTATGTTATTTGTCTTGTCTAGCTGTATGTTATTTGTCTTGTTGTAGCTCTATGTTATGCATTTTGTCTAGTTGTATGTGAGTTATCTTGTCCACTTGCATGTTATTTGTCTTGTCTAGCTGTATGTTATTTGTTTTGTCTAGGTATATGTGATTTATCCAGTCCACTTGTATATGATTTATCTTGTCCTCATGTATGTTATTTGTCTTGTCTAGCTGTATGTTATTTATCTTGTCTACTTGTATGTTATTTGTATTGTCTAGCTGAATGTTATTTGTCTTGTCTAGCTGTATGTTATTTTTCCATTCTAGTTGTATGTGATTTATCTTGTCCACTTGCATGTTATTTGTCTTGTCTAGCTGTATGTTATTTTTCTATTCTAGTTGTATGTGAGTTATCTTGTCCACTTGCATGTTATTTGTCTTGTCTAGCTGTATGTTATTTGTCTTGTCTAGCTGTATGTTATTTTTCTATTCTAGTTGTATGTGATTTATCTTGTCCACTTGCATGTTATTTGTCTTGTCTAGCTGTATGTTATTTTTCTATTCTAGTTGTATGTGATTTATCTTGTCCACTTGCATGTTATTTGTCTTGTCTAGCTGTATGTTATTTTTCTATTCTAGTTGTATGTGAGTTATCTTGTCCACTTGCATGTTATTTGTCTTGTCTAGCTGTATGTTATTTGTCTTGTCTAGCTGTATGTTATTTTTCTATTCTAGTTGTATGTGATTTATCTTGTCCACTTGCATGTTATTTGTCTTGTCTAGCTGTATGTTATTTTTCTATTCTAGTTGTATGTGAGTTATCTTGTCCACTTGCATGTTATTTGTCTTGTCTACCTGTATGTTATTTGTTTTGTCTAGGTGTATGTGATTTATCCAGTCCACTTGTATGTGATTTATCTTGTCCTCATGTATGTTATTTGTCTTGTCCTGTTGCATGTTATTTATCTTGTCTAGCTGTATGTGATTTATCTTGTCCTCATGTATGTTATTTGTCTTGTCTAGCTGTATGTGATTTATCTTGTCTACTTGTATGTAATTTGTCTTGTCTAGCTGTATGTGATTTATCTGGTCCACTTGTATGTTATTTGTCTTGTCTAGCTGTATGTGATTAATCTTTTCCTCTTGTATGTTATTTGTCTTGTCTAGCTGTATGTTATTTATCTTGTCCTGTTGCATGTTATTTGTCTTGTCTAGTTGTATGTTATTTGTCTTGTCCACATGTATGTTATTTGTCTTGTCTAGCTGTATGTTATTTATCTTGTCCACTTGTATGTTATTTGTCTTGTTGAAGCTGTATTTTATGCATTTTGTCTAGGTGTATGTTATTTATCTTGTCCACTTGCATGTTATTTGTCTTGTCTAGCTGTATGTTATTTGTCCTGTCTAGCTGTATGTGGTTTATCTTGTCCACTTGTATGTTACTTGTCTTGTCTAGCTGTATGTTATTTGTCTTGTCTAGTTGTATGTTATTTATCTTGTCTAGGTGTATGTGATATATCTTGTCCACATGTATGTTATTTGTCTTGTGTAGCTGTATGTAATTTGTCTTGTCTAGCTGTATGTTATTTGTTTTGTCCACATGTATGTTATTTGTTTTGTCCACATGTATGTTATTTAACTTTTCCACTTGTATGTTATTTGTCTTGTGTTGCTGTATGTTATTTGTCTTGTCTAGCTGTATGTTATTTGTCTTGTTGTAGCTCTATGTTATGCATTTTGTCTAGGTGTATGTTATTTATTTTGTCCACTTGCATGTTATTTGTCTTGTCTAGGTGTATGTGATTTATCGAGTCCACTTGTATGTTATTTGTCTTGTCTAGCTGTATGTGATTTATCTTGTCCACTTGTATGTTATTTGTCTTGTCTAGCTGTATGTTATTTGTCTTGTTGTAGCTCTATGTTATGCATTTTGTCTAGGTGTATGTTATTAATTTTGTCCACTTGCATGTTATTTGTCTTGTCTAGCT
The DNA here is from genome assembly GCA_028015205.1 of Mytilisepta virgata. Lineage (NCBI taxonomy): Eukaryota > Metazoa > Mollusca > Bivalvia > Mytilida > Mytilidae > Mytilisepta > Mytilisepta virgata. The sequence goes on from CM051520.1 coordinate 102,646,778, forward strand.
GTATGTTATTTGTCTTGTCTAGCTAAATGTGATTTATCTTGTCCACTTGTATGTTATTTGTCTTGTCTAGCTGTATGTTATTTATCTTGTCCTCTTGCATGTTATTTGTCTTGTCCACATGTATGTTATTTGTCTTGTCTAGCTGTATGTTATTTGTCTTGTCTAGCTGTGTGTTATTTATCTTGTCCTCATGTATGTTATTTGTCTTGTCTAGCTGTATGTTATTTATCTTGTCCACTTGTATGTTATTTGTCTTGTCTAGCTGTATGTTATTTGTCTTGTTGAAGCTGTATGTTATGCATTTTGTCTAGGTGTATGTTATTTATCTTGTCCACTTGCATGTTATTTGTCTTGTCTAGCTGTATGTTATTTGTCCTGTCTAGCTGTATGTGGTTTATCTTGTCCACTTGTATGTTATTTGTCTTGTCTAGCTGTATGTTATTTGTCTTGTCTAGCTGTATGTTATTTGTTTTGTCCACATGTATGTTATTTGTTTTGTCCACATGTATGTTATTTAACTTTTCCACTTGTATGTTATTTATCTTGTCTAGCTGTATGTTATTTGTCTTGTCTAGCTGTATGTGATTTATCTTGTCCTAATGTATGTTATTTGTCTTGTCTAGCTGTATGTGATTTATCTTGTCCACTTGTATGTTATTTGTCTTGTCTAGCTGTATGTTATTTGTCTTGTCTAGTTGTATGTTATTTATCTTGTCTAGGTGTATGTGATATATCTTGTCCACGTGTATGTTATTTGTCTTGTGTAGCTGTATGTAATTTGTCTTGTCTAGCTGTATGTTATATGTTTTGTCCACATGTATGTTATTTGTTTTGTCCACATGTATGTTATTTAACTTTTCCACTTGTATGTTATTTATCTTGTCTAGCTGTATGTTATTTGTCTTGTCTAGCTGTATGTTATTTGTCTTGTCTAGCTGTATGTTATTTGTCTTGTTGTAGCTCTATGTTATGCATTTTGTCTAGGTATATGTTATTTATCTTGTCCACTTGCATGTTATTTGTCTTGTCTAGCTGTATGTTATTTGTCTTGTCTACCTGTATGTTATTTGTTTTGTCTAGCTGTATGTGATTTATCCAGTCCACATGTATGGTATTTGTCTTGTCTAGTTGTATGTTATTTGTCTTGTCTAGCTGTATGTGATTTATCTTGTCCACTTGTATGTTATTTGTCTTGTCTAGCTGTATGTTATTTGTCTTGTCTAGCTGTATGGTATTTGTCTTGTCCACTTGTATGTTATTTGTCTTGTCTAGCTGTATGTTATTTGTCTTGTCTAGCTGTATGTGATTTATCTTGTCCACTTGTATGTTATTTGTCTTGTCTAGCTGTATGTTATTTGTCTTGTTGTAGCTCTATGTTATGCATTTTGTCTAGGTGTGTTATTTATCTTGTCCACTTGTATGTAATTTGTCTTGTCTAGCTGTATGTTATTTGTCTTGTCTAGTGGTGTGTGATTTGTCTTGTCCACTTGTATGTAATTTGTCTTGTCTAGCTGTATGTTATTTGTCTTGTCTAGTGGTGTGTGATTTGTCTTGTCCACTTGTATGTAATTTGTCTTGTCTAGCTGTATGTTATTTGTCTTGTCCACTTGTATGTGATTTATCCAGTCCACATGCATGTTATTTGTCTTGTCTAGCTGAATGTTATTTATCTTATCCACATGCATGTTATTTGTCTTGTCTAGCTGAATGTGATTTATCTTGTCCACTTGTATGTTATTTGTCTTGTCTAGCTGTATGTTATTTTTCTATTCTAGTTGTATGTGAGTTATCTTGTCCACTTGCATGTTATTTGTCTTGTCTAGCTGTATGTTATTTTTCTATTCTAGTTGTATGTGAGTTATCTTGTCCACTTGCATGTTATTTGTCTTGTCTAGCTGTATGTTATTTTTCTATTCTAGTTGTATGTGAGTTATCTTGTCCACTTGCATGTTATTTGTCTTGTCTAGCTGTATGTTATTTTTCTATTCTAGTTGTATGTGAGTTATCTTGTCCACTTGCATGTTATTTGTCTTGTCTAGCTGTATGTTATTTGTCTTGTCTAGCTGTATGTGATTAATCTTTTCCACTTGTATGTTATTTGTCTTGTCTAGCTGTATGTGATTAATCTTTTCCACTTGTATGTTATTTGTCTTGTCTAGCTGTATGTTGTTTGTCTTGTCTAGCTGTATGTTATTTATCTTGTCCACTTGTATGTTATTTGTCTTGTCTAGCTGTATGTGATTTATCTTGTCCACTTGTATGTTATTTGTCTTGTCTAGCTGTATGTTATTTATCTTGTCCACATGTTTGTTATTTGTCTTGTCTAGCTGTATATTATTTATCTTGTCTAGCTGTATGTGATTAATCTTTTCCACTTGTATGTTATTTGTCTTGTCTAGCTGTATGTTATTTGTCTTGTCCACATGTATGTTATTTGTCTTGTCTAGCTGTATGTTATTTGTTTTGTCTAGGTGTATGTGATTTATCCAGTCCACATGTATGTTGTTTGTCTTGTCTAGCTGTATGTTATTTGTCTTGTCCACTTGTATGTTATTTGTCTTGTCCACATGTATGTTATTTGTCTTGTCTAGCTGTATGTTATTTGTCTTGTCTAGCTGTATGTTATTTGTCTTGTCTAGCTGTATGTTATGCATCTTGTCTAGGTGTATGTTATCCATCTTGTCTAGATGTATTTGATTTATCTTGTCCACATGTATGTTATTCGTCTTGTCTATTGTTTAAGATCCTGTTTCAGTAATCTTTTTTTGATAATGATAACACAGAACTGGTAATTTTTATTGAATGTCTACCCTCCTAACATATTAACCTGAGAGGCTAGTCAGTACAGTCACATTTTCCCACAGGGTCCTATGTAAAACTAAGTTTTGATGTGGTGCATGGCCATCTCGGATTCTGATCGGTAACAAAGTAACAACATTTGTTAGTGTAAATAACCTTCATAGAAACATATTTGTGAAGATTGAATTCAATCAGGTATATCGTTCTTCAAAAGAAGTTTTTCAAAGTTCAGCCAATCGGCACCAAAGTAACAATGCGTGGTAAGGACCATGGCAACAAATTCTGTTCAGTGGTTTACAGGAATAAGATCGAAATGTGGAAAGTTAATGGATGACGGACACCAAGTAATGGTAATATGGGGAATAAAAAAAAACTATTAAAAACCAAGAAAATATAATAAATTCAGGCTTTTATTTAATTGTTAATTTTTTTTTATTGGAGGTCAATTAAATAGAGTAAAAAAATATCTAACTATAGTTTTTACATATTCCTCTAACATTTTTCCATCACAAGAGGAATTTTTAAGTAACATCATATACAATGTCTTGAACAAAAAATTGTTTAAAGATCTTTACTTCCAATTTGTAATTCTCATTTCAGTCAAATTAAGTATTATAAGGCACATTGGTATAATATGTATTCAAAAATATATTCTGGTACAAATAATCTATTTAAAAAAACATTATTCACCTTAAAAATATAGTAAAATTGCTTAATTTATTTATTGTAATTCTATCAAACATTTGTGACTAAATTTAGTAATTATTTGACATAAATTGTTATGTAAACAAAGACCATGACCTGGATTTACACTATATATACATACCAAGATATCAAGGTCTATAGTCGTGTTAAAAATATCACATTTTGATTTTTTTTATAAATAATGAAAGTTTGTTACCAACTTATACCATAATACAGCTGCAAATATTTGCAGTCATATAAAAACACTATATTAGCACCCTCAGTTAGCAGATCTAAAAATGAAAAATAGAATTTTTGAGAAATAATTATAGAATTACAAAGTAAAAAAAAATAAATACTCTCTTATATACCAAGAACTTCATATTAAAAAAAGTTCTTAAATAATTAACAATATCAAAATGTTATCAATATAAAAATAAACATTATAAATTCCATTTGTAAATGAAAGATAAATGATATCTATAATCTAAATCACTTGATTAATATAAATAGAATATTACATGGCATTTTTCATCCAGATGCTTTATCAGCCTGGTAGCTGCCAGGCTTGAGGGATGATATATGACAGAGGACTGATAAAGCATCTGATATGAAAAATGCCATGTAAAGATCTTTTCATCATATACTTCCAACTGAAGACACTTTTGTATTTTTATCTATAAATTCTGTGAACATTTATACATCTCTTGACCCATTTGATAAATTCTGATATCACCACACATTGGTTACCGGTAAATGCTTGTGAAATTTCCCGCCAAAAAACATTCTAAAGACCTCTGCTAGTTTTACATTATCATTAGCGAAAAATATTCTAAAACTCTTGACGCATATGTAATTTATCCACTCTAAATAATTAAATTTTCCTTTTTTTAAATTGCTTGGACAAGCCTCGCAGTTTAAACTGAAAATTTTATTATGGTATAAGTCCGAGATTGCTCTGTCATCTGAAATTGCTGATACAGATTTGGGGCGTCAGTTTTTTACACTCAAAATTGTAATATATCCAATTATAAGTACATAAATCATATATCAATCGATTCCTTATTCATTTTTCTCTACGAATTTGTACAATTTATTCACCAACAATCTCCCTGTACCACAAACGAAAGCTTTATTCCCTTCAACCCACCATTTTTGTCATTTCACTTTCACTTTGAACAATTTGTCACATGACTGCATTATTTCATTTGATTTGTAGTAAATTTATGCATATGACACCGGTAACCAGCATGTATTTTCTAACAGGAAGTCCTTTATATATAGTCGTTTTCAGTGGTATGTAAATGGGGATGACGCGTGCCAACCTACATGCATAAATTAGCTCCTGTGAATAAAATTACATATTCTTAGAGAAAAATTAATAAGGATTCGACTGATGTATAATTTATCTACTTATAATTGGATGACTTGAAAATGATCAAAATTAACAATTAACTGTTGTTATAGAACATATGGATGGATGTTTAATATCCAGTGGCAATTATTTAATGAATATCAGGGCGAGAACGTTTTGATATGATATGAATATGAACCTTGCTTTGTACTAGACCGACATTCTGAGCCAGATTTTTAACTTGATAGTTCACGAGGTAACAGTCTGCAGAAAGACACATCGACCTACTCGGACACATTCCTTTTCTCTTTCTCCTGAATGTTGTTTGCTTGGCGGAAAAGCAGCAAGCATGCTACCACAAGACCATCGTGTTACAGAACAGGCAAAAAAATCAACTTTCAGCAAAATTCAAGTTCTGTGATGGTGACTATGACAGATCAATCTTATTTCCTCTGTTGACTGTGACATAACATTATTTTTAGTTATCTGTAAATACAGCCTATCACAAACTGGACAATCTGTGTGATATTCTTTGATGAACCGAACGACATCAGGACGACATGACTGTGGCTGTACAAAATATCTTACAATGTCTGCCATATATCTTCCCTGGCCTGCATAAATGCTTAAAGTTGAAAGAAAATGTCCATTTTCTGGATTTCCTAATGTGTGGTGTCTAAAAAACATACAATGAACTCCATGACACAAAAAAGAATTTCTTATTACCCACAAAGCTTTTAAGATTAAGTCTCAGGCAAATCAAAAATTATATTCATAAATTTCTTTTATTAATACATGTATTATATAACTTTTGTAGTATTTACTTGCATGCCTGTGCTAAATTTGTTTTTAGTTGTTTTATTTCACATAAGGTTTTTCACGGTTTTTTGGGTAAAAGAAACAAATGTGCAAACACAGGTGAGTAGCTACCTGTACACATTTTGAACAATAACATTAGTTTTTTGGGTAATTCATTATTTTCTGTATTATGAAGTTAAATGCTATGTTGAAGACTGAATAGCAACCTCTGGTCGTTCGATTTTGACTTCTTTCAGTTGGTGATTTGGGCCCGGTTGTTCAACTCATTTAACCAAGGTTTAAATATTTAACAACATGTTAAACTCAGTGATTTTCTATACAATTTAACCCTTGATTAAATTTAACCTTGTGTTAAAAAGTTAAAACATAGCACTGAAGTGCTGATCTGCAGCACTGCTGCTAAATTTTTCGCCCTAACCTCATTTTCCTATGCCTTATTGTTCTTTTGAGTCTTAACAGGGTTTCTGATACTGCACTAACATATAATAAATTTACTTCAAATCTACCATTGTGCAATAGAATAATTGATCATTGAACAAATTTGGAGACATTTATACTATTCCATTTAGAACGGATATCTTTAACCAGAAATTCAACTAATGGATAAGCTGAATGGTTGATGAAAGACCATCACAATCCATGAATAACTAGAACTGTGCGTGACCTCACTGAGTGATACCCCATTTGCAATACTAGGAGTTACGCTTACAAACTTTAAACCTACAAGTTGGATTATCTCCCTTTGCAAGCAACCAGCGATAATGGTCTTCTTTCATGTATATCTACATATGCTGCCCAACCTTCATATAACGTTTCATCAAAATGCATTGAACGGTTAAGGAGTTATGGTGACAAGATTTAAATTTGTAAAACCCTTAAGTTTGATTATCTCCCTTTGCAAGCATCCAGCGATAATTATCTTGCATCATAAACATCTACATATGATACCCAACCTTCATATAAAGTTTCATCAAAATGAACTGAACGGTTTAGGAGTTGCGCTTATAAGGTTTAAACATGTAAAACCCTTAAGATGAATTATCTCCCTTTGCAAGCACCCGGTGATAATTATATTGCTTCATGCACATCTACATATGAAGTCCAACCATCATAAAGTCTCATCAAAATCTACTGAACTGTTTAGAAGGAGTTGCGCTTACAATGTACATGGACAGAGACAGACAGACGGACAGACAATTCCTATATACCCCCCCCCCAAAAAAAAAAAAAACAAATACTGTGTTTGCAGGGGGTATAATAAATGATACATTCTGACCATTTTCACTTATTCAGTAATGCACTTAAATAACTCATGTAACTGTGAAGTTGGAACAAGTAATAAAGTTCAATATTTTGTTCTAAAACAGGTAAAACTAGAACTGTGAGGGGACCTCACTATCTATACCCCCCGCTGCTGTTAATTTAATGGACCAGGGCATCCTTATCATGGTGAATTGTCTCACAATTTCTAAGTCCAGCTGGGTATAACTGAGGGAACAAAAGGGTATAAAGTTATGGGAAAGGTATTGGACCAGGACATACTACGCATGCGCACATCTACGTACTAGGATCTAACAGTATGCAAAGTTTCATTTACCTCTGATAAGGCATGTTTGAGAAACTGGGTACAAAAAAATTGGGGGATAGACTGAATTTTTAAGTCCAAAAGGGTATAAAGTTATGGAAAAAAAGTATTGGACCAAGACATACTTCGCATGTGCACATCTATGTTCTAGGATCTAACAGTATGCAAAGTTTCATTAACCTCTGATAAGGCATGTTTGAGAAACTGTGGGTAAAAAAATTCTGGACACTCCATAGGTTTTTGCAATTTTTTACATTTTTGCAACAATATACTCTATGTATCAGCTTCGGGTTAGTATCAAAATACTAGCAACTGAGCTGGGGATATCCTCGGGGACTTGGAATTCACCAGCAGCGGCATATCGACTCCAATGGTAAAAATACAATTCTTTGACACCAATTTTGATGCACAAGATGAGCACATTTCAAAAGTTTGAAGAGCAATTCAAAATCACCAAAATGACCAAAAAGGGTTATGCCAAAACCATCAAAGGTCAGATCACTGCACAAGGGAGATACTATAATGAAAAGAGTTCATGTAAAACAAATTAACATACACTGACATAGATAATTAAATTGATTCAAAAAACAAATTACAGTTGTATATTTGTTCTATGTTTACAAAACTAAAGTTAAAGATAGTAGCAGAGTGTGGCATCCAAAACATCACATGTGCAAGTAAATAAACCACCCCGCTCACCTGATATTTCCATTTGTTCATCGATAAGGGACCTTGAGATTAACGACATCCATGCCATGTTTGGTTTCAATCCATTCAGATATTTTCAAGAAGAAGCCGTCTGTATTTTCATAAGGTCCTATGTTGAACTAAGTCTTCCGCAGAAGGTCATCATGGATAACAGATCGGCACCAAAGTAACAACTCTTGGCCAGAACGTCATAAGGAACATTCGTGCTATGTTTCGTTTCAATCCATTCAGTGGTTCTCTAGATGAAGATTTTTGTATGAAATTTCCTGTAGGAGCAATCGGAATAAGTATAACGGACCGCGCAATGCCAAAGTTTTTTTTAGAATTGCCCACCAACTATCCTATCCACGTCGGATTGTTATTGACTTCGTTGAATGTGGTCAAACTTCGTTTTGACTGTTGAAAAACATGGTGGTCAGCAGATCGATATAATAAAACGGTTAAAAATTAACGTTATGGTTTCTTATTAACTTAATTCCAATCCTTTTCATAATTTTATAATTCTTCCTTTTGATGCAGAGGTAACTCTTAGCTGAGTTTGGATACCTGTTTGTTTTAATTGTTTTGATTTTTGATGCATTATATCTTTAACCGGTTTTCCAATATTTTGATCTCGAGCACTGCTGTTGAGTTGTCAGTCAACGAAATGGCCATACAGTGCATCAAATTTATTTTGGTATTTTGATACGTTTTATTCCTATACAGTCGGGAGTTTTTTTTTTACGTTCGTAATAACTGATTTGTCCAACATCAGTGTCAGCATAAATAAATGGGTCACCTGTAGACAAAAGAATGATTGACAATAATCTTGACCGCGGTATGTCGTTTGAAGTAACGAGTCAGGGTATTATGAACTTGGTTGTGTAACCTGAATTGACGTTGTCAAAGTATGTACGTGTGTCTTTGACAAGATCACAAAAATCTCGTGCAAAAACTGGCGGGAAAATATACCACAGTACGATAAAATCTTCAATCAATACAATTTGGAAAAATAATTAATGTATGCCATAAAAGGGATGTTCGGAACAAATATTGGATTTGGTTATATCGTCAACAGGAAAATTTTATGACCTATTGCAGACCGACCAAGAACGAATGAAATGGATAATAGATAGATTGTCAATAGTTTTTTTTAATTGTTGTATTTGTACTTGAGGAAAATTCCAAAAACAGGAAACGTTACATTTTGTAAACAGACGGCGAAATTTGATTTCATCTAAGAACGAAATAAAGATTAATCAATGACATTTATTCCATTATGTACAAAATGTATTAGTATAGGAATTAAGCATATAAAATGCTGTTATTACATTTTTTTCAAAAGATAACATTTTTAATAACCAAATACGTGCAATTTGACTATATGCATTAAGAAATAAAATGCTCCGCTGGGCGCAGCTAGATACGACCGCAGATGTCGAACCCTGAATAGTTGGGGCAATTATGAACACAACATTCAAGCTTGATACAATACTGAATTTGGATTGTGAATAAATATTTGACACAGCATAGGTTTCTGACACAGAATGAATGTTGTCTAAGGACTTAAAATTTTTTAATTTACCTATTCAAACCATATCAGTATTATTTGTTTTTATATATAAATCAGAAATAACCAATTTAAAATTTAAAATTGGGCACACATATCAATTTCTTGCTATTGCGCAATACTGTGCAATTGAAAATTTCTTCAAATATTTGACACATAATATGTTTCTGACACAGAATAACTGAAATCAAAGAACTTAGAATTGGTCATATGATTTCAATTTATATTCAATTTTTTGCTTCTTGTGCAATACAATATGCTGTGGAGAATTGTCCCCACCCCCCAAAAAAAAATAATAATTTACCCCTTTTTTGGCTTTTGTGCAATACACTATGAAGTTGCTCATTGACCCCCCTCCCCAAAAAAAACCAAAAAACAATAAAATTTATTGTAACCCCCCCCTTTTTTTGCTAAAAAAAATTGGAAATTTTCTTTTTAATTTATGAAATATGAAATGAGAAAAAAATTACCCCCTCCCCAATTTCTCATTTACCCCCCCCTAAATTTTGTTTTCAACCCCCCCCCCCCCCCCCCACATTTCTTTTTACTTTGCAACCATAACAGCCCATTTAAATACACCATAACATATTAAAATAGAAAATAACATCATAGTCATGGATGGCAAATTTTAAATATACATAATTTAAAAGCAGTTTAGATGAGATAAACAAAAAAGCTTCATCAGCACATTTTATATTGGCAAATTTCCAATGAAGTTCATTAAACTAGAGTTATTGGCAAATTTCCAATGGAATTTGTTAATAATAAAGTTTTGATAACAGGGCACACATACCAATTTCTTGCTATTGAAGATTTCTTGCTATTGGACAATACTGTGCAATTGAAAATTTCTTCAAATATTTGACACATAATAGGTTTCTGACACAGAATAACTGAAATAAAGAACTTAGAATTGGTCATATGATTTGAATTTATATTCAATTTTTTGCTTCGTGTGCAATACAATATGCTGTGGAGAATTGCCCCCCCCCCCCCCCCCCCCAAAAAAAAAAAAAAATTTACCCCTTTTTTAGCTTTAATTTTGGACCCCGATTTGGACCAACTTGAAAACTGGGCCCATAATAAAAAAACTAAGTACATGTTTAGATTCAGCATATCAAAGAACCCCAAGAATTCAATTTTTGTTAAAATCAAACTAAGTTTAATTTTGAACCCTTTGGACCTTAATGTAGACCAATTTGAAAACGGAACCAAAAATTAAGAATCTAAATGCACGGTTAGATTCGGCATATCAAAGAACCCCAATAGTTCAATTTTCAATGAAATCAAACAAAGTTTAATTTTGGACCCCGATTTGGACCAACTTGAAAACTGGGCCCATAATAAAAAAAACTAAGTACATGTTTAGATTCAGCATATCAAAGAACCCCAAGAATTCAATTTTTGTTAAAATCAAAACTAAGTTTAATTTTGGACCCTTTGGACCTTAATGTAGACCAATTTGAAAACGGGACCAAAAATTAAGAATCTAAATGCACGGTTAGATTCGGCATATCAAAGAACCCCAATAGTTCAATTTTCGATGAAATCAAACAAAGTTTAATTTTGGACCCTTTTGGCCCCTAATTCCTAAACTGTTGGGACCAAAACTCCAAAAATCAATCCCAACCTTCTTTTTGTGGTCATAAACCTTGTGTTTAAATTTCATAGATTTCTATTTACTTATACTAAAGTTATTGTGCAAAAACCAAGAAAAATGCTTATTTGGGCCCTTTTTTAGCCCCTAATTCCTAAACTGTTGGGACCAAAACTCCCAAAAACAATCCCAACCTTCCTTTTGTGGTCATAAACCTTGTGTTGAAATTTCATAGATTTCTATTTACTTATACTAGAGTTATTGTGCGAAAACCAAGAAAAATGCTTATTGTGCCCTTTTTTGGCCCCTGATTCTTAAACTGTTGGGACCAAAACTCCCAAAATCAATCCCAACCTTCCTTTTGTGGTCATAAACCTTGTGTTTAAATTTCATAGATTTCTATTAACTTATACTAAAGTTATAGTGCGAAAACCAAATGTCTTCGGACGACGACGCTGACGACGGACAACGACGACGCCGACGACGCCAACGTCATACCAATATACGACCGCAAAAATTTTGCGGTCGTATAAAAAGTACTACAGACTAAACAAAAAAAATATCTCAATTGATGAAATTTATTTCGTAATAATTTGTAATCTAATTTGAAGAAAATAACGAAATAAAAGACAGACAGACAGCGTTAAAAAGTTAAACGGGGAAATTTCAGGAACAGTATATTTAAGACAGTGTTTCAGAGATACACGGGAATATTTGAGGAACAGTATATATGACAGTTTTTCAGAGATACACGGGAATATTTGAGGAACAGTATATAAGACAGTTTCAGATTTATAAAGATCCCGAATGCATTTTTTTTTAAATATCCCCATATTTGGGACGGGACGGGGAAAATTGACGATATAGCCTATTTTGTTTTTGCCGAGGATAAGTGAGAACGAAATTTAATAAATGTAACCAGAGACATGTTTTATATGTCTCTGATGTAACGTCATTCCAAAATCGTTCAATAACAAATAATAATTTCAAAAACGATTGATAAGTCTTGTTCTTGGATATATATATTGTCATCCAAAACCACCCCATCGAATCATATGGTCGCTCCATAGGAATTTCCTGTGTTGCCAGATTGTCGATATTACGACCAAACACTGTTCAGATAATTTATATGCTCTATTAATTGTCGAAAATAGCCGAACGATCTTCGTGAGGGTCAAATTAGATGAATCCAGAATGGAATCGACAAAAATAAATTGTGTCAATTAATAATTATAAAAACAATACATGTGCTTTATTAATAATCCTCGTGTTCTCTCCTTAACCTTATATTGTTTCTTTTATTCCATTCCGTATAAAACATTGTACCTTTCTAAAATAAGAACGTACTGCACACTTCACATATTTTTTTTCCTTCATATAATGAGAATTTATATTTAGACATTCTCCGTGAATTCCTGTGTACTTACTATTTCTGAGCATGCGCGATGAATTGTCCGCGATCTGATTAAAATGCACGCCTGCAAAACCCGTCTTTAAGGCGAATTTGTTTATAATTATTTAATATAAACAATATTTTATTCATAAAAGTTATCATGAATAAGATTGGTCAACAGGCTAAACCTATATAAATCCTCTCCGAAAAACACTAAATAGTCTAGAAAGATGTGTACGAACCTGATAAATTGATACCGCCCGGTTTGGGGAAACTAACAATTATTTATTTTTTGGTCATACGCAAAAATATTCGTGAAAATATTACGGTATCAATTACTAGCAACAGCACACCTTAGCATGGGAATTCATATATGTGACGACCCATATTGACCATGAACTTGTTTAAATTTTCAACTGGTCGATGTAACGTAGCATCCAATCGTATTAATAGATTAGGTGATGGACTTGACCTATCTTTGATACACGCTTTCTGGATTGTAAACATCGAAATTAAAGGCTTATAACGAGTCGTATTGTACAAGAATTATGTAATTAAATCTATTTAAAAAGAAAGAGATCAAAATGTCCCCAGGTAATGCACAAGCCTACAAATGAGACTGGTTCAGGTTGAACGGGGCCCTGATAATGGAGACTGCACTACTTTCAAACTTTGTATCAATACACAAACAGTAAAAAATGCGGAAGCATTCATAGACAGAGGTTAGATGGCTCAGTACAAAGTTATTGCCAGCGTGTTAACAATCTTACGCACAGCGTCAGCTAGATAAGCTAAAGCTTATCTTCGCTGCAGCAGCGCTGCAGAAAAACTGGGCCTGGTTGTTTGATTTTGACTTGTTTCAGTTGGTGATTTGGGCCCAGCTTTTCAACTGATTTAACCGACGGTTAAATTTAACCACAGGTTAAACGTAGTGCGTTTCTATATGATTTAACCCTCAATTAAATTTTACCTTGGGTTAAATAAGTTGAACAACTGGGCCCAGGTTGTTTGTTTATTCATGCTACTGCACATCTGTTCTTTGTATATTCATCAATTCCTCAATATTTGGATTTTTTTTGTGTCTGTTGATTAGTATTATTTATATTATTTAGCTTTCTGAGTCATTTAATTGTTCTGTCCTCTGTTTAATCCCAATGTTATCAATTGTCCATTCTTGGATGACAATAAGGTTTTTATCATTTTCACTTCTAAATTCTCCTGAATTATGCCTGAATCTGGATGGCTATGATATGTTTAAACAATCTTAAATGATGCACACAAAAAAGACATATACCTGTGGTATCTTAAATTGTCCGAGTGAGATTTACCCTTTTTGTTCAAAAATGCTTAATTTTTTCGGTGAAATCACAAAACCCCTTAACATTCTTGCATAATTTTTCAAAATTTGACCCTGAGTTGAGACAAATCTCACTCTTAACCATTAATCACACACATGTACCTTATACTTTTCACTTTTGCTTCTGTTAAACTCAACACTTCTATTGTCAGACCATACCATGATTTACTTTGACCATAGTGGGTGTCTGGATCTAGGTAATATCCTAATTGCATGAAAAATCCTATTCCAGTGTCCTCTTTAGCTTCTGTAATTTTCAATGTACATTCAACTGTGCCTAAAAAAAGCAATTCATGTTTGATTTAGATCTTAAATTAATTTCATTATTCATAAAAGAAGTACGTTTAAAAAAAATGGGTCAATACTGGATCTAACTTTTCATATATTCTCGTTTTTGTTGAAACAATACCAATTTTACTCCTGTTGACAAAAAACATATCAATTTCTGCTATATTCAGTGGAAATGATGTCATGCTAACATCATTTGTGAACCCCACTGTGAATAAATTTTACATTTTTCAAGAGTTGGTTAGTTCTTTGCCTATTTGACATACCTGCCTTTCTTCGATCCTCAACAAGAATTTTAGTTCAATCTGGAGATCTCAGGCAAGTTTTAAAGAAGTGAGCTTTCAATATGTTAAATGTAAATAAACCAGACACAAAAATTATCAAAAATTAAAACAATAATTCAAAGGTAAAAGGCTCAGTGTTTCAACTACTCACTTGTTATAAGCCTTCATCGTAACACAAACATGGATCTCTTCAAAGCACAATGAAATGTATGACACAGCCAAGACAAGAGCATAAAAAAATCCTTCATTTGACAGAAGAAGAAAATTTAAAATATGAAGTCCAATGACCTTTTTTTACACACATATATTTTAAAGACCCCCATTGATGCTTCATATGAAATTTTACTACCTATTACAATCATTCAGTTATTGATACTGTGTAGTAAAATTTTTAGTATCTGAATCTGTTAAAGGATAATAGTGAAGGCCAAGAGGTGACAAGACCAAGGTAAAAGGCTGATAGACGTAAAAGATGGTCAAAAAGTTATTAAAATTTGTTTTTGCACACAAAAACGTATGTCTCCCCCTGCCCGCATGTTATCAGGAGGGAACATAAAATAGTTATAAAAAATATTCAATTAATTGGATTTCATAATGAGTCAGAAATATTCCTGTCTAAGCATGAATATTAATTTCTTCCATCTTGTCCATATGGCTAAGTCCATATTTTGCCCTGGTCAACCCTGAGAAATTGATTTTTCACAAAGACCAGAATACAGGCATATCTGCATTTACCCTAACAAGCACTCCTGCCAAGTTTTATCCATATCTAAAGTAGGATGCACGAGTTAGAGTGATGACAAAATGTCTTCCATCTAGTCCTAAGGTAAAATATGGCTAAGTCCATTATTTAACCCAGTCAACCCTAAAAAAATGATTTATCATAAAGTCAAAAACACATGCACATTTGCATACCCTAACCAGTATTCCTGCCAAGTTTCATCCATTTCCAAAGTATGATGCATAAGAAAGAGTGATGACAAAATTTCTTCCATGTAGTTCTAAGGCAAAATGGCTAAGTCCATATTTTACATTGGTAAACAGTCAAAAATTGAATTATCAAAAAATCAAGAACTTATGCACATCTAAATATCCTAATAAGTATTCCTGCCAAGTTTCATCCAAATCCGAAGTACATTGTATGACGCATGGGATAGAGCGATGACAAAATTTTGTGATGGACAGACAGATGGACAGTACAAAAACAATACATCTCCCCAGCTCAGTTGACATAATAAAATTTTGTTTTTGTGAAAATTGCAAACATCAGAGGAAACTAGTGTATCTAAATTACACAACCTTGTTATATAACTATTTCATAATTATTTTTTCTATAATTATAATTGGTCTAACCTTGATTTCCATAGCCTGCTGCTCCCTGAAGGTCTACACAATTCTGTACTGTATTATTTTCTGTAATTATTTGATTTCCAGAGCCTGCTGCTCCCTGAAGGTCTACACAATTCTGTACTGTATTATTTTCTGTAATTAAGCCAGTGTCATTCGTATTGCTGCTCTCTGATGGATGCATGATTTCTGATTGAAGTTGTGAATGAGTTGGACAGTCCACTATATTTGAATGTGTATAAGAATCAGCAGTAGGAACAGCAGACGGCAATGGATTTTGACCTTGTGCATGGACATTCTGAGGCTCTTCATTTATAGGTAACATATGATTTGGTCCATGTTCAGTAATTACATTATTTAGTTTGTTATGTCCAGTACACCAACCTCCTGCTAACTCTTCTTTATGATGAGGACATGGAGGAGCAGATGTTAAACTTTGATCTCTATGTGGTATGCAACTTAACCCTTCCTTGCTATCATACGAATATGCACCCCTTTCATTTAGAGATGACCATGAGTCTGGTGGTGGGAGGTTGGGCTCTCTATCATTGTGTGAAATATTAAATTGAGAAGCACCATGATGTCCTATAGGATCATCTGCAGGATCTTGTCCTTGAACTTCAACACTGATACCTATATCTTTACAATAATGATCTGATTTTGGGTCACACCTGTTTATATTCAACAAACCAGAAGAGCATGGAGCATTATCAACTTCAGGTGTCAATAACTCATCATCTTCATCAAACAATGACGGGCAAGGATTGATACCGCATTCAATTTCCTTTGGGCTTTTGTTTATATTTTTGGAAAACCCAACAGAGGGCACTTTTGTAGAAAAATCATTAAAATCTTTCAACAAAGCCTCGTTATCTTCGTCACCCCTATATGACAACGTATTCTCAGCTATAGTGTTCATAGTTGAACTTTCTGTATTAACATCATCTTCCATTGTCAAACTTTCAACAGAAACAATCTGTGGTGACATTTCCGTATTGAATTCTTCAGTATTATCTGTCTGAACAGACTTTGTAGAGTTGTCTCTCCCACTCGGATGTTCACTTTCACATTCAGTTCTGTCTTGATGTGGAACTATTTTTTCAACCGAAATTCTATTGTCAGTTTTATTATTATCAGTATGGGACTGTCCATTTTCATACCCATCACAACAATGGAAATTTGAATTCTTGTCTTGCTGAAAACTGCTAGTTGATTCATCACTGGAAATCTTTCTTCCCTGCATGTTTGAATTATCTATATTGTCAGACAAAGATGATTTTTTACTGAAAGATGTTTCCTCTGTAGTATTTTCTTCTGAAATTGGGCAGTTACTGCAATCTTCTTTTAGAGGTATACAACTAGAATTTTTACTATCTGAACTTTTAGAAGATTCTTCTGTGCTATGTACTAAAATTAGAAATTTGAATTCCATTCATTATGTTTTCAGTATAATGAAATATGTTAGTGCTTATCTCTGAGTGAAATCATACCAGACAATTCACAAGTAAAATAATTTTTATTTTACCTTGATCCTCAAGGATAATATAGAGTCTTTAAACTTTGCTTTAAATGAGATAGACTTGTTCCCCTCCTACTCAGGGTTGAGAGCCAATTTTGATAAAACACAAGTTGTATGGATTGGGGCAAAAAGGAGCTGCAGTCAGGAGTAGAAAAAGGATAAAAGTATCATTTGGAACATTTCAGGAAATTTTAAACTTCTTTGTATAAAATATTGCCTCTCAAAACCAAATATATTTATAGACAATTACATAGAAGAAAAAATCCAAAAAGTAAAAAAATCTGTTAAGTGACTGGTCTTTTAGAAATGTAACCATCTATGGAAAAATCACAATTATTAAAACTATTGCTTTATCAATTTTTATTCAATGTTTTACTGTCTTACCAGATCCACCTCCAGATATCCTAGCGGAACTAAAAACGATATTATTTAAATTTGTGTCGGATGGTAAGGGGGACAAAATTAAGAGGAATATATTAATTTCTGGCTATGAGGAAGGTGGTGTAAAGATGCCACACATTGAATATTTTATTAAATCCCTCAAACTATCATGGATCAAAAAGCTCTTAGACCCTGAAAATACTTCATCTTGGAAAGTGTAGCTAGCCGATACTTTGGAAATATTTGGTGGGGAAAACATCTGGTATCTTTCAAAAGCAGCATTTGATAAAATAAAAAAGAAATTTAACCCTTTTTGGCAAAATGTTATAACCTCATGGTCTTCACTGTATGAAACTCCTTCTGCAGCCCCAAGTGACATTTTGTCTCAACTACTTTTTTTAAATGAAAATATTAAAATTAATGGAAAAACTTTTTTTTGACAAATGGATAAAAAATGGTGTTTATTTTATTAATGATCTATTAAAGGAAAATGGATGATTTTATAATTTTGAAGAATTTCAGAACAGTTTAGAAATTGATACAAATTTCTTAGAATTCTATGGAGTGATACATGCAATTCCCAACGAATGGAAAAATATTATACATGCTCAAGTCAAGTCAAAATTAAATTGTGTCACTCAAGAACATATAAAGCCATAAAAATATTTAAAGCTTCAAAACATTAAGGAACAATAATGAATTTGGATTGTGAATAAATAGTTGACACAGCATAGGTTTCTGACACAGAATGAATGTTGTCTAAGAACTTAAAAAATTTTAATTTACCTATTCAAACCATATCAGTATTATTTGTTTTTATATATAAATCAGAAATAACCAATTTAAAATTTAAAATTGGGCACACATACCAATTTCTTGCTATTGCGCAATACTGTGCAATTGAAGATTTTTTGCTATTGGGCAATACTGTGCAATTGAAAATTTCTTGAAATATTTGACACATAATAGGTTTTCTGACACAGAATAACTGAAATCAAAGAACTTAGAATTGGTCATATGATTTGAATTTATATTCAATTTTTTGCTTCTTGTGCAATACAATATGCTGTGGAGAATTGCCCCCCTCCAAAAAAAAAATAATAATAATTTAACCCTTTTTTTAGCTTTTGTGCAATACACTATGAAGTTGCACATTGACCCCCCCCCTCCCTAAAAAAAACCAAAAAAACAATAAAATTTATTGTAACCCCCCCTTTTTTGCTAAAAAAAATTAGAAATTTTCTTTTTAATTTATGAAATATGAAATGAGAAAAAAATTGCCCCCTCCCCAACTTCTCATTTACCCCCCCCTAAATTTTGTTTTCAACCCCCCCCCCCCCATTTAATTATACTTTGCAACCATAACAGCTCATTTAAATACACCATAACGTATTAAAATAGAAAATGACATCATAGTCATGGATGGCAAATTTTAAATATACATAATTTAAAAGCAGTTTAGATGAGATAAACAAAAAAGCTTCATCAGCGCATTTTATATTGGCAAATTTCCAATGAAGTTCATTAAACTAAAGTTATTGGCAAATTTCCAATGGAATTTGTTAATAATAAAGTTTTGATAACAGGGCACACATATCAATTTCTTGCTATTGTGCAATACTGTGCAATTGAAGATTTCTTGCTATTGCGCAATACTATGCAATTGAAAATTTCTTGAAATATTTGACACATAATAGGTTTCTGACACAGAATAACTGAAATCAAAGAACTTAGAATTGGTCATATGATTTGAATTTATATTCAATTTTTTGCTTCTTGTGCAATACAATATGCTGTGGAGAATTGCCCCCCCCCCCCCCTCAAAAAAAAAATAATTTACCCCTTTTTTAGCTTTAATTTTGGACCCCGATTTGGACCAACTTGAAAACTGGGCCCAAAATAAAAACTAAGTGCATGTTTAGATTCAGCATATCAAAGAACCCCAAGAATTCAATTTTTGTTAAAATCAAACTAAGTTTAATTTTGGACCCTTTTGGACCTTAATGTAGACCAATATGAGAACGGGACCAAAAATTAAGAATCTAAATGCACGGTTAGATTCGGCATATCAAAGAACCCCAATAGTTCAATTTTTGATGAAATCAAACAAAGTTTAATTTTGGACCCCGATTTGGACCAACTTGAAAACTGGGCCCATAATAAAAAACTAAGTATATGTTTAGATTCAGCATATCAAAGAACCCCAAGAATTCAATTTTTGTTAAAATCAAACTAAGTTTAATTTTGGACCCTTTGGACCTTAATGTAGACCAATTTGAAAACGGGACCAAAAATTAAGAATCTAAATGCATGGTTAGATTCGGCATATCAAAGAACCCCAACAGTTCAATTTTCGATGAAATCAAACAAAGTTTAATTTTGGACCCTTTTGGCCCCTAATTCCTAAACTGTTGGGACCAAAACTGCCAAAATCAATCCTAACCTTCCTTTTGTGGTCATAAACCTTGTGTTTAAATTTCATAAATTTCTATTTACTTATACTAAAGTTATTGTGCAAAAACCAAGAAAAATGCTTATTTGGGCCCTTTTTTAGCCCCTAATTCCTAAACTGTTGGGACCAAAACTCCCAAAAACAATCCCAACCTTCCTTTTGTGGTCATAAACCTAGTGTTAAAATTTCATAGATTTCTGTTTACTTATACTACAGTTATTGTGCGAAAACCAAGAAAAATGCTTATTGGGCCCTTTT
Organism: Mytilisepta virgata; assembly: GCA_028015205.1. Classification (NCBI taxonomy): domain Eukaryota; kingdom Metazoa; phylum Mollusca; class Bivalvia; order Mytilida; family Mytilidae; genus Mytilisepta; species Mytilisepta virgata. Next base: position 102,667,152 of record CM051520.1, read on the forward strand.
TTGGCCATTTATTCTTAAACTGTTGGGACCAAAACTCCCAAAATCAATCCCAACCTTCCTTTTGTGGTCATAAACCTTGTGTTTAAATTTCATAGATTTCTATTAACTTATACTAAAGTCATAGTGCGAAAACCAAATGTCTTCGGACGACGATGCCAACGTCATACCAATATACGTCCGCAAAAATTTTGCGGTCGTATAAAAACGATTTTGAATGGGGAATTTTCAATATAAATATTAATGCACATGAAAAATTTAAAATGACCAAAAAAGATCTTTTTTTTTAAATATTTTTCATCCACTTATTTGATGCAACAGAGGGAATGATTACTCAATTTAAAAATATCTCTAAGAAAGCGTTTTCTCCCTTTTACCATGAAAATTTCATAGGCAGAAAGTTTTAGTTTCTCTGGGAAACATGATTAAACAAAATCAGGTAAGTTTAATAATTTTAGTTAAGATTCAGCTAATTGCATCTGTCAGCCAAGTGATAACACCAATTCAAATTGATTTAGGCCCCAATTTCTAAAAGAATCTGCTCCAAAAACTGAGGTTTACAAACAGTACCAGTAATTTGCATTATTGTTAATTCTTGAGGATGTGCAATAATAAATACATTTGCAGATGGAGTAATTTCTAAATAAAATTCCAGAAATTAATTCATGGGGGTTATAGTGTTGTAGTCATTTACACTTGGGCTGGGCCTTTTATTTGAATATTTTACATTGAACATTAGCTGACACAATTCACAAATGCCTCCATATGCATGTGCTATAAGTGGATATACCGTGTAGTATATTGTTTGATGTTAATATTATAATACGACTTTTCTGATCATCATCATGTTACATTTTTAGCAATCATAATAAAAACATTTCTAAATTTATGGTATTTATGTACTGCAGAGTTACCTTTAACCATTAAGTCATATGAGGAAGACGATGGAATTCTCTGGCTTCTACATTTCCAAACTAAGAAGATGATGATGATGACAATTATTACTCCAACAACAGTACCAGAACATACTATTACAATCACTGACAAAAAAAAAACAATGTGATAAATTACAGTTAACTATTCCTGTGTCAGTTAGGCCAATTACAGTTAACTATTCCCATGACAGTTAGGCCAATTAAAGTTAACTATTCCCGTGACAGTTGTGTCAGTTAGGCCAATTAAAGTTAACTATTCCCATGACAGTTGTGTCAGTTAGGCCAATTAAAGTTAACTATTCCCGTGACAGTTGTGTCAGTTAGGCCAATAACAGTTAACTATTCCTGTGTCAGTTAGGCCAATTACAGTTAACTATTCCCATGACAGTTGTGTCAGGCAAATTAAAGTTAACTATTCCCATGACAGTTGTGTCAGTTAGGCCAATTAAAGTTAACTATTATGTGACAGTTGTATCAGTTAGGCGAATTAAAGACAACTTTTTGATAGATTATCATCCCTGCCATCCATATTCAGTCCACCCCATATTTTCGGAATTTTCCTCATTTTCCATTTCTGGTAAAATTTTTGTTTTGACATAAGTTAAAAAATCAACCATAAGTACCTATCCTAGATCTTGAAGACAGCTAAGAATTTTCAAGCAAACTGACCTTGCCAAAGATTACAGAAATAGATCCTATAGATATGCCCCATATTTTTAGGTTGAACTGGCCTTATAATCAGGATCAAAAGAATGTAATCTACTAACAAGAATGACAATTCCCATGAAACATTTAATATTTATCTAATACATGTTTTTTGCCTTGTTGTATTTCTTCAATGAAGATAGGTCATTGTTGGCCTTACTTACTTACTTAAATATTTAATATTATGCATCTGAATGTAAAAGTCTGTATGGTAAATGAAGATTGTAATATTTTTTTCCAGTAAAGAAAGTAAAATCTTTTTTCCATTTAAATTTCACTGAAATCAATTCATAAATGTAAGCTTGAAGTCTTTTAATATATCAAAAAGACCAACAAAGAGAACAAGGTAAGGAGAAGATCAAATTAGAAATGTGCATTATTTTGCACAAATAAATGTCTTAAATGTTAGATAAATATTTTCTATCAAGTCAATTTCAGCAAAAATTCTTACAATAATTTTCAAAAATATGTTCTTTTATTAACTATTAAATAAATCCATATAAATTCACACTTAATGTCACTTCATTTTTTATGTTTTTTATGAACAGGCTGTCACCAGATCACATTTATATGAACCTTTAACAATCAGATTATTGACCGGGTTACAAAGAACTAAAAGACCTTATGATTCAAATAGGTCTGAAATGTATCACTGAAATGGTTATTGATAATGAGGAAAAACATTAAAAAAGGAGCATTTTTTTATGTTCACATTGTATATATTAAGGATCCTTGCCCCCCTATGCTTTCTTGGGGTAAATTCAAACCTTTTAATGGGGCCTGGACCTAATCTACCAGGAATGTTGGAGAGAAATTGTGCATGCGTACACTCTAAATCATATCGACTAGTAATGACACAGGTCAAGGGGGATTTTTGGGAGGCATTTCCAGTTCAGGGTCAAATCATGGTAAACCATGAATGCTAAAACTATTTTTTTAATGAGAATAAAGGCACAGCTGCCACAGATTTTTGGGTCTGGCCATCATATTTGGCAACAATATACTTCCATCCTTTTTTTTTTCTTTTTTTTTTAACATAACAAAATACTTTATTGCACTGATTGCTGTAAACAATTCTCTTAAGGGTACAGCATTCCCCTTAAGAGCCCTGGTATTAATGTTAATAGATAACAAATAGATACTTCCATCCTTTGCATTTACAATGTGGTTATAAATGGTCCTGAATCTCAGGTAAATATTAGAGGCTCTCCCTCCTCCAAACAGGCCATTTTTCAGTGACCAGACTTCCTTCTGGTCACATACTATGCCCTACCTTTTGAAAAAAGAGCTCAAATAGAATGGTCTTTGCTTGTTTCTATGCAAAATTAAAATGTGCTTCATTATGAATTGGGCAAAAATGGCCTTTTTTCATTTCAGCATTTATAGTAAGTAACAATGTCTTTATCTCAAAAAATGTATCAATTCTCTCTTTGATGTTATTTTTTAGTTTGGCAATCAAATATACATACCAACATAAAAATCAAAATGCTGGAAAGCAGTGGTGGAAAGAATGCAACTGTAGTTGTGTATAATTTCAAATTGAATTTTATCACAGATTTGTTCTTTGTTATGCGAGATCAATTACAGTGAATGTATTCCTTTTATTCCTGAAATATTGAGCATTTTTTTTCAAAATCGATGTACATTCCGTGGATGGAAATCATTTTCAGTAAGAGTTCAATGTGTATTAAGGTTTATCTTAACAACAGTCAAGTTTTACATGTAGTGTCAATATTCGAAATCTTAGTGGAGGTGTTTGAATGTGACTGAAGTGTGAAATTCAGGTGAAGGTCTCAGACAGCATGTACCCATCAAGGACTATCAATAGACCAAATACAGTTGGTTTATGTATTGCATTGGCTGAGAAATGGACATTATCCTAAAACATGAAACAAGTCACTCAAGCATGAAATTGCGGTCAAGGTCAAAAGGCAGTTGTCATACCGACATGTACCAACTAAGAACTATCTATTGACCAATATGGTGGGTCTAGGTATTACATTGCTGAGAAATGGACTTAATCTCTAAAATGTGACAAAGTCAATCAAGCATGAAATTGAAGTTAAGGTCCAGAGACAGGTGTCAGACTGCAATGTGCCTACTAAGAATTATCTATTGACCAGGCATGGTGGGCTTAGGTACTATAGTTGCTAAGAAATGGACTTAATCACGATAATGTGACACAGGTCACTCAATCATGAAATTGAGGTCAAGCTCAAAGGCAGATGTCAGACTAACATGTACCGACCAAGCAAAGTCACTCATACATGAAATTTAGGTCAACATCCAGAGGAAAGTGTCAGGCTGGCATGTGTCCACTAAGAACTATCTATTGACCAGATATGGTGGGCTTAGGTATTACAGTAACAAAGAAATTGACTTACCACGAAAATGTGATGCAGGTCACTCAACCATGAAATTGGGGTCAAGGTCAAAAGGTAGGTGTCAGACTGACATGTACCCAACAAAAACTATCTATTGACCAAATATGGTGGGTCTTGGTATTATAGTTGCTGAGACCGAAAAAATGTGACAAAGTCAATAAAGCATGAAATTGACGTCAAAGTCCCAAGCCAGGTGTCAGACTGGTATGTATGTACCAATTAAGAACTATATGTATCTATAGACCAAATATGGTAGGCCTAGATATTAGTTGCTGAAAAATGGATTTAAGAACAAAAATTAGATGCAGATTTTACATTTATGTTATGAAGTCAATGAACTATTAAAACAAGGTCATGGTCACCAGACAGGTAGATTGCGGCAAACTTTTTACGATAAGGTATCTGTCGACCAAAAATCTTAATTGTAGGCATTATGTGTGCAAAGTTATTTAAGTTTTAAAAAAGTTAACACCGCTGTTGCCACCCGAAAGTGATACCTATATCTCGCCTTTACAACTTTTCGTTGCATGCGAGACAAAAATTGTATTCAACAAACATTTTTTTATTTTAGAACAAGAGAGCTGTCTGAGTGACAGCAAACCGGGTTTTCCTTCTATTTTATTTTTACTGAGTAACTTTTCTCCAACAAAGAAGTCATAGGTCAAGGTCAGATGTCAACATCTTTAGTACACGACACATCATCTTGAGGTACAATATCATTACAATACACAAACAATGCCGCACAGAATGTTAAAGAGTTGATACAAATGAAATTTATTTCAGGTCTTACCCAAAACATTAATAAATCGTGCATAACAACATTTGTATGAAATAAGATCGTGTGTTGAAATTGCTTAAAAGAGTTAAAACTGACAATTCATGTCTATCAAAAAATTGTCCGACAGAGACTGTTGAAAATTTCCGATCCCTGCATAAAACATTTAGATTCCGAAAGCCCATGTCTGAGTTGTATTAATAGATAATCTTAAGGTATTTTTTCTCAAATAATGGGTAAAAATCGTCAAATTTGTAAATGCACAATTAGTTTTGACAATGAATTAATTTAAAAAGTAAAGTTCCCAACAACGAATACGGGAAGCAGTTTGGTTTTTGGTCTTCCAAATGTTTCGGTTTTAATGCTGCTGATGAGAGGTAACTCCTTGAAATGCGTCGTATACAGCATAGTATAAATTTACTATATCTAATATTAGTATCTTTAGATTGTTATTTTGCAATCTTTCCAATCACACTCAATTTTTCTGATGACTTGAAATAAACTGACGTTCACTTGAATGTTTAACATACTGAGACAGCAGATTTAATTTACCTGCAATATAATTTCTATTTATTTTGTCATCACTTCTTATCATTGTAAATTATAAACAGTATACTTCATATCAGAAATGTATAACTTTCATAAATGTACCTGATGACCTATAATATTTTTACAAAGTTCGAGTAAAAGATAAAAAAAAAGTCACTGCTACAAAAAAAAAGCAAATTACCTTGTTTTTTTTCAAGTTAATTCAGTATAAGTAGTAATAGAAACTTACAATTATTATTCGATTGCTGTCAGTTATAAGGACAACTATATTTTCACGATGAAGGCATTATTTATCATTGCCATAGTTACTTTGCTGTTTATTGTAAATGAAGCTGAAGGAGGTAAGTCTTATTTTTAAATTCATTATTTAATATTTTTATATTATACAACTGAATTAGGATCAACAGGATTTATCTATAATACACATTTTTTTCAGAAATTTTATTTGTAGGTTAAATCCATATATTGGTCAAACAGATAATAGCACAATACATTTTGTTTAGTTTCAAGGTATAGGCCCAGGGTATACAGGAGAAAGGTATAGGCCCAGGGTATACAGGAGAAAGGTATTGGCCCAGGGTATACAGAAGAAAGGTATAGGCCCAGGGTATACAGGCAAGGTATAGACCCAGGGTATACAGGCAAGGTATAGACCCAGGGTATACAGGAGAATGGTATAGGCCTAGGGTATACAGGACAAAGGTATAGGCCTAGGGTATACAGGCAAGGTATAGACCCAGGGTATACAGGAGAATGGTATAGGCCTAGGGTATACAGGAGAAAGCTATAGACCCAGGGTATACAGGAGAAAGGTATAGGCCTAGGGTATACAGGAAAGGTATAGACCTAGGGTATACAGGAGAAAGGTATAGGCCCAGGGTATACAGGAGAAAGGTATAGGCCCAGGATATACAGGCAAGGTATAGACCCAGGGTATACAGGGGAAAGGTATAGGCCCAGGGTATACAGGAGAAAGGTATAGGCCTAGGGTATACAGGCAAGGTATAGGCCCAGGGTATACAGGAGAAAGGTATAGGCCCAGGGTATACAGGAGAAAGTATTCTATTATTCTTCCAAACCTACTTTATTTTCTATGTCCAATTTCATACTGCAAGATTTTTGGCATCTTTCCATATGTATGCTTTAATTTGGTCTAAGAAAAAAATATAACTTTTGAAAGGATACCATTTCTTAATACCCATCCAAATATGATCAAAGAACGAAGTTAGATCCACTTTTTTTATTTAGATTAGTATCTTTTACAAAAACAAAAAAAAATAAATAAATGAAGTAAATGGACAGAAAAAAAATTTAAAAGTAAAAAAAAACTAGAGGCTCAGAAGGCTGAGCCTGTATCGCTCACCTGGCATGAATTTTTCTGCATCAAGGTCCTTCTACTTACAGGTCAGCATATTCTAAAATTCAGCAGTTCTCCCAAAGATTTTTGCATGTATTTCCTATATGGTCTTATGTTAACCTAAGTCCTCTGCTGGTGGCCATCTTGAATGAGGATCTGCACCAAAGTAACAACACTTGATTAGTACCTTATGAGGATGGGAACCAAAATAACAACACTTGATTAGCACCTTATGAGGAACTTTTTTGGTTTCAAGCAATTCTTTGGTTCTGTAGATTTTTGCTATTAGCCATAGACACTTTCTGTCAAGTTTTGCTCTATTTGGCCCAGCAGTTTCAGATAAATTTTTTTTTTTAAATCAGCCAATCAGAAACAAGAATTGCCCAATGCAGCCATGTTTGTTGCCTGATCTGGAGAAAATGAGGAAACTTTGTAAAAAACCTCCCACAAATGCTTCCTGTCAAGTTTCGTTCCATTTGGCCAATCGATTTCAGAGAATCAGAAACAAGAATTGCCAATGGCAGCCATACTTGTCTTCCAATCAGGATGAAAAAAAAATAATTTCCATAAAAGATTTTCCATAGATGTTTCCTGTTAAGTTTGGCTGACAGTTTTGACAAAGCATTTTCACAGGAATTTTTTATTTTTAATCAACCAATGAGAAACAAGAATTGCCCATGACAGCCATGTTTGTTGCCTGAACAGGACGAAATGAGGAAACTTTGTAAAGAACCTCCAATAGATGCTTTCTGTCAAGTTTTGTTCCATTTGGCCAAGCGACTTCAGTTTTAGGGGCCTGGATGGCCGAGTGATCTATATAGTTCGTCATGACTATTAATGATCACAAGCCTGTTAACACTGGGGCTGCGAGTTCAAATCTCACCTGTGGCAGGGTGTGTTCGACTGCAATCCAAATTGACAAGGATTGCCACTTTTCCTACCGAAGGTCGATGGTTCTCTCCAGGTACTCCGGCTTACTCCACCAATAAAAACTGGCCACCGCAAAATAACCAAATGTGCTGAAAACAGCACAAACCCCAACTAAACGAACTAAACAAAACAAAAAAATCAGTTTTATATCAGCCAATCAGAAAAAGAATTGCCCAAGCAGCCATATTTGTAGTCTGATCGGGTAGAAATGAGGAAATTTTATAAAGTACCACCTATTATATGCTTCCTGTCAAGCTTCATTCCTTTTGGTCAAGCGATTTCAGAGACGATTTTTTTATATCAACCAATAGACAAATGTATTTTAATTTCATATAACAATGTGTATATATTTTTGGAAAGCTAATTAAATAGTCTTTCAAATCTGAAATATATATCACTGGCTTTTTGTTAAAATTATTATTTTTTATAAAATCTTTAAAAAAAAATTTTTTATTGTGGCACTGTGGCATTGTAATCAATGACAGCTCTAATAAAATTTCTGCAAAAAAATTCAAGACTTCTCCTGATATATTTTTATAATTTTGGTGACCTTAAACTTTTATGCAATTTCAATGTGCATTTAATGGTCACGGTTATTAACTAAAAATATAAATAGATTTGATATTTATAAGAATACACTGCAGATTGTCTTGAAGTTATGGTTGTTCAAAAACATCACAACAAGAAACAAAAAGCATAATATCATAGTACATTGTACATAGTATAAATCTTGTTGGTAATTCGTTACAAGTTTTGATCGCATTTCTGATTCTACACTCAAATTACTAGCATGACTAGAGCATCATGATTATCCTAAAATACTTTTTAGCTCACCTGACCTGAAAGGTCAAGTGAGCTTTTCTCATCACTTGGCGTCCGTCGTCGTCTGTTAACTTTTACAAAAATCTTCTCCTCTGAAACTATTGGGTCAAATGTAACCAAACTTGGCCACAATCATCATTGGGGTATCTAGTTTAAAAAATGTGTCCAACCACCCCGCCTGCCACTCAACATGGCCGCCATTGCTAAAAATAGAACATAGGGATTAAATGCAGTTTTCGGCTTGTATCTCTGAAATTAAAGTATTTAGAGTAAATTTTACATTGGTAAAAATGTTCCTCAGGTTAAGATAAATCTGCCCTGAAAATTTCAGACAAATCAGACATCCCGTTGTTGGGTTGCTGTCCCTGAAATGGTAAATATTAGTAAAATTTTGCAGTTTTTGGTTATCATGGTGTAAGGGAGGTAATCCAAACACATTTAAAGTAAAATGTTGTGTATGATTCGATTACCTCCATTAAACTGTTTGTAAATTATGTATAAAGAAATGTAGATTGTCTTGGGGTGATTTATAGCTGTCAATTTATTTTTAGAAGTTACTATTAATTAATATTAATTTTAGCCTTATGTCATTTTCTATTTTAAGACTTTTATGATGTATTTAAATGGGTAATAATGTTTGCAAACTCCATGAGAAATTTGAATAGGGATTATGACCATATCTTGAGGGAAAGAATTTAGGGGGTGTGGGTAAATAAGAAACTGTGGGGGGGGACAATTTTTTCTCATTTCAGGTTTCAGATATTAAAAATAAAATTTCTTCAAATAATTTTTTTTGCCAGAAAAAGGGCGGGGGGTACAATATTTTTTTTTTGGAGGGAGGTCAATATGCAACAGCATAGTGTATTGCACAAAAGCAAAAAAAAGGGTGAAATTTTTTTTTTTAGGGGGGGGGGTCAATTCGCAACAGCATATTGTGTTGCACAAAAAGCAAAAAATTGAATATAAATTCAAATCATATGACTACAGTTATTCTGTGTCAAAAACCTATAATGTGTCAAATATTTAATTACAATGCAAATTCAGACCTGTATCAAGCGCGAATATTGTGTCCATTTTTGCCCCAACTGTTCAGGGTTGGACCTCTGAGGTCGTATCCACCTGCACTCAGCGAAGCAATTTATTAATGCTTTTCATTATGATTTTAACATTATTTTACATGATTTCAAAAACCACAGTAGATACAGGTGAGCAACACAGGCTCTTGAGAGCCTCAAGTTATTTATATAAAAAGGTTCCTTTGTTAAGTTCCTACAATTCAGAAATTTTATTACTCAAAATAGCTATTACAGATTTAGATACTAAGAACAGTTATTTTTTTTCTATTTGGTAACAAACAACATCTAAGGTTCTATTTCATATTAACGGATTTACCTGTATATTTCATTTCAACAGACAATAATCCAGGTAATGGACAACGTGGGCAAAAGAATTCTGGAAATGGAGCTTTACCAGGAAATGACCCCAAACCAGGAAATCAACCTAATCCAGGAAATGGTAATCAACCAGGAAATGGCAATAAACCAGGAAATGGACCTTGACCACCAGGCCAGCTGCCTTGAATTCCATTTTAAGCAATCTATGTTACAACAACAAAAAAAGAATATTATTGACAATTCTGCTCTTTATGGGCATCTTCTGAAAATAAATAAACAAATTCAATAATAATCAGGATTTCTTTCTTCAATTACAAGTAATCTGCTTTAAAGAAGGTGAAATATTAATATTTCTGGCTCCAACTTTCTGTTACATAATGTTGAGATATGGTTCAGTTTACTGGAGTTTTACAAAATTTTCAGGTCATTTGAAATGATGTTTGACAGGAAATTTTGTAATCCTTGTTAGACAAGATTGTAGTCAAACCTTGGTGTGGACTGAGGCTACTGATCATTTTGGTTAACAACAAATATGGTATACAAATATGCCACAACAAACTAGCATATACCACAATGCCACAAAAAAATACCGTATACCACCCTGCCACAATATTCTACCATATACCACAATGCCACAACATTCTACCATATACCACCTTGCTACAACATTCTACCATATACCACCCTGCCACAACATTCTACCATATACCACCCTGCCACATCATTCTACCATATACCACCCTGCCACAACTTTCTACCATATACCACCTTGCTACAACATTCTACCATATACCACAGTGCCACAACAAACAACCATATACCACCATGCCACAACATTCTACCATATACCACAGTGCCACAGTGCCACAACAAACTACCATATACCATCCTGCAACAACAAACTACCGTATACCACCCTGCCACAATATTCTACCATATACCACCTTGCCACAACATTCTACCATATACCACCCTGCCACAACAAACTATCATATACCACCCTGCCACAACATTCTACCATACACCACTTTGCTAAAATATTCTACCATATACCACTTTGCCACAACAAACTACCATATACATATACCACCCTGCCACAACATTCTACCATGTACCACAGTGCCACAACAAACTATCATATACCATCCTGCCACAACAAACTACCATATCCACCTTGCCACAACAAACTACCATATACCGCAGTGCCACAACAAACTATCATATACCACCATGCCACAACATTCTACCATATACCATCTTGCCACAATATTCTACCATATACCACCCTGCCACAACAAACTACCATATACCACCATGCCACAACATTCGACCATATACACAGTACCACACCAAACTATGGACTATACCATCCTGCCACAACAAACTACCATATACCACAGTGCCACAACATTCTACCATATACCGCAGTGCCACAACAAACTATCATATACCACCATGCCACAACATTCTACCATATACCATCTTGCCACAACATTCTACCATATACCACCCTGCCACAACAAACTACCATATACCACCATGCCACAACATTCTACCATATACCACCTTGCTACAACATTCTACCATATACCACCCTGGCACAACAAACTACCATATACCACCTTGCCACAACATTCTACCATATACCACCTTGCCACAACAAACTACCATATACCACCTGGTACAACAAACTACCATATACCACCCTGCCATTCTACCAGATACCACAGTGCCACAACAAACTACGGACTATACCATCCTTCCACAACAAACTACCATATACCACCTTGCCACAACAAACTATCATATACCATAACATTCTACCATATACCACCCTGCAGAAACAAACTACCATATGTCACCGTGCCACAACAAACTGCCATATACTACATTGCCACAACAAACTATTGTATATCACCTTGGCACAACAGACTATGTTATACCACCCTGCCACAACAAACTACCATATACCACGCTGCCACAACAAACTACCATATACCACCTTGCCACAACATTCTACCATATACCACCCTGCCACAACTTTCTACCATATACCACCTTGCTACAACATTCTACCATATACCACAGTGCCACAACAAACTACCATATACCACCATGCCACAACATTCTACCATATACCACAGTGCCACAACAAACTACCATATACCATCCTGCAACAACAAACTACCGTATACCACCCTGCCACAATATTCTACCATATACCACCTTGCCACAACATTCTACCATATACCACCCTGCCACAACAAACTATCATATACCACCCTGCCACAACATTCTACCATACACCACTTTGCTAAAATATTCTACCATATACCACTTTGCCACAACAAACTACCATATACATATACCACCCTGCCACAACATTCTACCATGTACCACAGTGCCACAACAAACTATCATATACCATCCTGCCACAACAAACTACCATATCCACCTTACCACAACAAACTACCATATACCGCAGTGCCACAACAAACTATCATATACCACCATGCCACAACATTCTACCATATACCATCTTGCCACAACATTCTACCATATACCACCCTGCCACAACAAACTACCATATACCACCATGCCACAACATTCGACCATATACACAGTACCACACCAAACTATGGACTATACCATCCTGCCACAACAAACTACCATATACCACAGTGCCACAACATTCTACCATATACCGCAGTGCCACAACAAACTATCATATACCATCTTGCCACAACATTCTACCATATACCACCCTGCCACAACAAACTACCATATACCACCATGCCACAACATTCTACCATATACCACCCTGCAGAAACAAACTACCATATGTCACCGTGCCACAACAAACTGCCATATACTACATTGCCACAACAAACTATTGTATATCACCTTGGCACAACAGACTATGTTATACCACCCTGCCACAACAAACTACCATATACCATGCTGCCACAACAAACTACCATATACCACCTTGCCACAACATTCTACCATATACCACCCTGCCACAACTTTCTACCATATACCACCTTGCTACAACATTCTACCGTATACCACCCTGCCACAACAAACTACCATATACCACCCTGGTACAACAAACTACCATATACATGTACCACCCTGCCACAACATTCTACCAGATACCACAGTGCCACAACAAACTACGGACTATACCATCCTTCCACAACAAACTACCATATACCACCTTGCCACAACAAACTATCATATACCATAACATTCTACCATATACCACCCTGCAGAAACAAACTACCATATGTCACCGTGCCACAACAAACTGCCATATACTACATTGCCACAACAAACTATTGTATATCACCTTGGCACAACAGACTATGTTATACCACCCTGCCACAACAAACTACCATATACCACGCTGCCACAACAAACTACCATATACCACCTTGCCACAACATTCTACCATATACCACCCTGCCACAACTTTCTACCATATACCACCTTGCTACAACATTCTACCATATACCACCCTGCCACAACAAACTACCATATACCACCCTGGTACAACAAACTACCATATACATGTACCACCCTGCCACAACATTCTACCAGATACCACAGTGCCACAACAAACTACGGACTATACCATCCTTCCACAACAAACTACCATATACCACCTTGCCACAACAAACTATCATATACCATAACATTCTACCATATACCACCCTGCAGAAACAAACTACCATATGTCACCGTGCCACAACAAACTGCCATATACTACATTGCCACAACAAACTATTGTATATCACCTTGGCACAACAGACTATGTTATACCACCCTGCCACAACAAACTACCATATACCACGCTGCCACAACAAACTACCATATACCACCTTGCCACAACATTCTACCATATACCACCCTGCCACAACTTTCTACCATATACCACCTTGCTACAACATTCTACCATATACCACCCTGCCACAACAAACTACCATATACCACCCTGGTACAACAAACTACCATATACATGTACCACCCTGCCACAACATTCTACCAGATACCACAGTGCCACAACAAACTACGGACTATACCATCCTTCCACAACAAACTACCATATACCACCTTGCCACAACAAACTATCATATACCATAACATTCTACCATATACCACCCTGCAAGAACAAACTACCATATGTCACCGTGCCACAACAAACTGCCATATACTACATTGCCACAACAAACTATTGTATATCACCTTGGCACAACAGACTATGTTATACCACCCTGCCACAACAAACTACCATATATCACCCTGCCACAACAATCTAAGGTATACCACCCTGCCACAACAAACTACCTATATCATCCTCCTACCAAAGCTAACTTAAAATATAACAGATGGCTTAAATTCGGCTTTCATTTCAACTATTAAACAAGATTGCTACACATAGTCATATGTCCCCTGCTGCTGCAGAATAAGTTTGCATAAGAAGTCTAAGTTCCATAACTCCTACAAAATTTGTTGAATCATAATGGCGGTATAGTATGCACATCTACACCTCAAACAATAAATCCTACCAAGTATGGAAGGAATCCGCCAAGCGATTTCAGAGATGCGTCCATAAGGTATTCTATTGTTGAGAAATGTAGAAAATAGTCTAAGTCCCATAACTCTTACTAAATTTGTTGAATCAAAATGCGTCAACAAGGTGTTGCGGACAGATGGACGGAGAGATACCATTACCATGTCCCTCCATCGCTTCACAGCTGGGGACAAAAAGTCAGGTTTATATTCATCAAAATTAACATTCATTGGCAATTACACAAAATGTACTACATATGCATCAGGATGAGACATGTAGATATGATATTTACCCTGATTTGCACCAGACCGTCACATTAAGATAGATTATTAATATGCTAGCTCACAAGTCATAAGTCTTCAGGAAAAAATGTAAACCCATCTAGACACATTATTCTGACTCCAAAATTACCAGTCTTGGCTCTTACTTCTAAATGCTATGTTATTAGCAAAGAAGCCTTTCATTTGATCAAGCTGATACTAGAATACACAACCTCCTCCTGTGTAATATGGCAAGCATTTTACATTCTGCAAAGGATTAGTATGGACGGAGGGGAATAACACAATTTCAACTAATTCATTAAAATTAAGCAAGCCTTGATCTCATAGATGAAACTAGAGGCTCTCAAGAGCCTGTATCGCTCACCTGTATTAAACTTGTCCACCTTCAGCAGGACTGATAATTTAAGTGTAGCAGTTATCTTGACTATTTTTCCCATAGGTTCAATGTTAAACAAAGTTAGGGTATTGTGGCTATCTCAGTTGACATTCAAGATTATCAAACACCATTCTGAAAGAGGACCATTTGGTTCCAAATGGCCGTGTTTAAGGTGTGATTAAATTAAATTTTCCATGTAAGGACCATTCCTGCAATATAGCAATTCAATTCCTTTTGTAGTTTCAGAGAAGAAGATTTTTTAAATTTCAGCCAATCAGAAGGCATAAATGGCCCTGGCAGACATGTTTTTGAATTTCGGATTGGAACCAAAAACAAAAGTTTTGTTAGGGATCATTATGTGATAATTCAGGCATAATATTACTTCTGTCAAACGGTTTCTGACAAGAAGATGTTTGTATGTATTTTCCATAGGATCATAGGTTAAATGTGTCCTGTGGTGATGGCTATCTTGGATTTAAGATCGGCACAAAAGACATAAACTTTCTAGAGGACCATGTAAGGATCATTCCTGCAATATAGCAATTTAATTGCTTTCTTAGTTTCAGAGAAGAAGAGTTTTTAAATTTCAGCCAATCAGATTGCATGAATGGCCCTGGCAGCCATGTTTATGAATTTCAGATCCGCACAAAAAACAACCATTTTGTTAAGGACGATTTTGTGATCATTCAGGCATAATATTACTTCCATCTGTCAAAAGGTTTCTGACAAGAAGATATTTGTATGTATTTCCCATAGAAGCCTATGTTAAATTTGTCTAGTGGTGGCGGCCATCTTGGATTTCAGATTGGCACAAAAAACATAAAGTTTGTAGAGGACCACGTAAGGATCATTCCTGCAACATAACAATTAAATTGCTTGTGTTGTTTCAGAGAAGAAGATTTTTTAAATTTCAACCAATCAGAGTGCATAAATGTCCCTGGCAGCCATATTGAATTTTGGATCAGAACCAAAAACATACATTTTGTAGAGGACCATCCAATGAACATCCCTGCCAAGTTTGGTTTAAATTGGCCATTGGGTTTTGTAGAAGAAGATTGAAATGTGAAAATTTAACAGGCGGACGGACAACAACGAACGATGGATGCAAAGTGATGGCAATAGCTCACATTGCCTTTTAGGTAGACCCCTTGATTATCCCCATTGATGTATCAATTACATATTATTGGTAGACCCCATCATTATCCCCACTGATGCATCAATTACATATTATTGGTAGACCATTTGATTATCCCCATTGATGTATCAATTACATATTATTGGTAGACCCCATCATTATCCTCATTGATGCATCAATTACATATTATTGGTAGACCATTTGATTATCCCCATTGATGTATCAATTACATATTATTGGTAGACCCCTTCATTATCCCCATTGATGTATCAATTACATATTATTGGTAGACCCCTTCATTATCCCCATTGATGTATCAATTACATATTATTGGTAGACCCCTTCATTCTCCCCATTGATGTATCAATTACATATTATTGGTAGACCCCTTCATTATCCCCATTGATGTATCAATTACATATTATTGGTAGACCCCTTCATTATCCCCATTGATGTATCAATTACATATTACTGGTAGACTCCATCATTATCCCCATTGATGTATCAATTACATATTATTGGTAGACCATTTGATTATCCCCATTGATGTATCAATTACATATTATTGGTAGACCCCTTCGTTATCCCCATTGATGTATCAATTACATATTATTGATAGACCCCTTCATTCTCCCCATTGATGCATCAATTACATATTATTGGTAGACCCCTTCATTATCCCCATTGATGTATCAATTACATATTATTGGTAGACCATTTGATTATCCCCATTGATGTATCAATTACATATTATTGGTAGACCCCTTCGTTATCCCCATTGATGTATCAATTACATATTATTGGTAGACCCCTTCATTATCCCCATTGATGTATCAATTACATATTCATGTGATATTATTGGTAGACCCCTTCGTTATCCCCATTGATGTATCAATTACATATTACTGGTAGACCCCTTCATTATCCCCACTGATGCATCAATTACATATTATTGGTAGACCCCTTCATTATCCCCACTGATGCATCAATTACATATTATTGGTAGACCCCTTCATTATCCCAATTGATGTATCAATTACATATTCATGTGATATTATTGGTAGACCCCTTGATTATCCTCATTGATGCATCAATTACATATTACTGGTAGACCCCTTCATTATCCCCATTGATGCATCAATAACATATTATCAGTAGACCCCTTCATTCTCCCCATTGATGTATCAATTACATTTTAATGGTAGACCCCTTCATTATCCCCATTGATGCACCAAGGCCTTCGTTCTTGTTAACAGAATACTGCAAACATTAGCAGTAGTTAGTTATGTTGGGACATAATCTTTGAAAAGTGTTATGGAAATCAAAAGGGAATTTCCTCGACCAATCATCAAATGACAACAATAAATCACATGTGTCTCAAAGGGATCAGAAACCATGAAAACAGCAAAAGAATTAGAGAATAGAATTCAAATTTCTTTACCTATAATATTACTGTTTTCATCTCTAGTAGACTGATCCATGTGCTTATCTACAAAACAAATTCAATTTATTTAGGAAATGATAAGACACCATATATGTACCCAGAACTGAAGATTTAAATCGCAATACCATTCATTATATACTGATAATATTGTTACAGTTACAAATTCTTCTCTTTGTTCTGTGAGTGATTTTTTTCATTAATAAATTTAAAAATAAGCTTTAATAATTAAAAGTTTGAGTGTTTTAGTTGTATGTGACAAACAAAATGTCATGTTTTAATCTCTATAAAAATCTTGAAAACTTTTTAAAGAGGACCACTGCCAAATTTGGTTCTAACTTATTAAGGGGTTTCAGACAGGATGAAAACCTTTTTGTTCCAGCTGATTCAGTGGTTTCAGGTAAGAAATTCTTAAATGAATTTTGTGATACATGAGTGTTGCAAAATTCCAACATGTTCAAAACAAAATGTACTGTGAGCCATTGCTCGATAAGGTAAAATAATAAACGAAGACGTCAAACAGGAAGTTGATGTCACCTTGGTCGGAAAACATATCCCACAATATGATATACCTATAGAAGGCTTCTGAAAAAATATCAAGCAGCTGTGATGAATAGTTGCAGAAAAAAGTGTGACGAAAAATTTTGTATTCAAAACCACAATGTCGAAAAATAAAAGAAGTCATCAAACAGGAAGTTGATGTTGCCTTGGTCCGAAAACGTATCCCACGATAAGCGTATCTATAGCAGGTTTGTGACAAAATTGTGATGAGTAGTTGCAGAGAAAAGTGTAACGAAAAATTTTGTTACGGACCTACGCTATAAGGGTAAAACAGTATAACCCGCTTTCCTTTGCAGTAGGGGTATAATAATAGCATCTCAGCAGATACAGAGAGCATCTCTACCAAGTAGAATAGGTTCTCAGTGGCTTGGATAGCATCTCAGTAGATACAGACGGCATCACTACCAAGTAGAATAGGTTCTCAGTGGCTTGGACAGCATCTCTACCAGGTAGAATAGGATCTCAGTGGCTTGGGATAGCATCTCAGCAGATACAGACAGCATCTCTACCAAGTAGAATAGGTTCTCAGTGGCTTAGATAGCATCTCAGAAGATACAGACAGTAACTCTACCAAGTAGAATAGGTTCTCAGTGGCTTGGATATATTCTTAGCAGATACAGAGAGCATCTCTACCAAGTAGAAAAGGTTCTCAGTGGCTTGGATAGCATCTCAGTAGATACAGACAGCATCACTACCAAGTAGAATAGGTTCTCAGTGGCTTGGACAGCATCTCTACCAGGTAGAATAGGATCTCAGTGGCTTGGGATAGCATCTCAGCAGATACAGACAGCATCTCTACCAAGTAGAATAGGTTCTCAGTGGCTTGGATAGCATCTCAGAAGATACAGACAGTAACTCTACCAAGTAGAATAGGTTCTATGTGGCTTGGATAGCATCTCAGTAGATACAGACAGCATCTCTACCAAGAAGAATAGGTTCTCAGTGGCTTGGATAGCATCTCAGAAGATACAGAGAGCATCTCTACCGAGTAGAATAGGTTCTCAGTGCCTTGGATAGCATCTCAGCAGATACAGACAGCATCTCTACCAAAAACAATAGGTTCTCAGAGCCTTGGGTAGCATCTCAGAAGATACAGACAGTAACTCTACCAAGTAGAATAGGTTCTATGTGGCTTGGATAGCATCTCAGTAGATACAGACAGCATCTCTACCAAGTAGAATAGGTTCTCAGTGGCTTGGATAGTATCTCAGCAGATACAGACAGCATCTCTACCAAGTAGAATAGGTTCTCATTGGGTTGGATAGCATTGCAGCAGATACAGAGAGCAACTCTACTAAGCAGAATAGGTTCTCAGTGGCTTGGATAGCATCTCAGCAGATACAGACTGCATCTCTACCAAGTAGAATAGGTTCTCATTGGGTTGGATAGCATTGCAGCAGATACAGAGAGCATCTCTACCAAGTAGAATAGGTTCTCAGTGGCTTGGATAGCATTGCAGCAGATACATAGAGCATCTCTACAAAGTAGAATAGGTTCTCTGTGGCTTGGATAGCATCTCAGAAGATACAGACAGCATCTCTACCAAGTAGAATAGGTTCTCTGTGGCTTGGATAGCATCTCAGCAGATACAGACAGCATCTCTACAAAGTAGAATAGGTTCTCAGTGGCTTGGATAGCATCTCAGCAGATACAGAAAGCATCTCTATAAAGAAGAATAGGTTCTCTGTGGCTTGGATAGCATCTAAGTAGATACAGACAGCATCTCTACCAAGTAGAATTGGTTCTCATTGGCTTGGACAGCATCTCAGCAGATAAAGACAACATCTCTACCAAGTAGAATAGGTTCTATGTGGCTTGGATAGCATCTCAGCAGATACAGAGAGCATCTCTACCAAGTAGAATAGGTTCTCAGTGGCTTGGATAGCATATTAGCAGATACAGAAAGCATCTCTATAAAGAAGAATAGGTTCTCTGTGGCTTGGTTAGCATCTCAGTAGATACAGACAGCATCTCTACCAAGTAGAATAGGTTCTCATTTGCTTGGATAGCATCTCAGTAGATACAGACAGCATCTCTACCAAGTAGAATAGGTTCTCATTTGCTTGGATAGCATCTCAGTAGATACAGACAGCATCTCTACCAAGTAGAATAGGTTCTCATTTGCTTGGATAGCATCTCGGCATGTACAGAGAGCATCTCTACCAAGTAGAATAGGTTCTCTGCGGCTTGGATAGCATCTCAGCAGATACAGACAGCATCTCTACCAAGAAGAATAGGTTCTCTGTGGCTCGGATAGCATCTTGGCAGGTACAGAGAGCATCTCTACCAAGTAGAATAGGTTCTCTGTGGCTTGGATAGCATCTCAGCAGAAACAGAGAGCATCTCTACAAAGTAGAATAGGTTCTCAGTGGCTTGGATAGCATCTCGGCAGGTACAGAGAGCATCTCTACCAAGTAGAATAGGTTTTCAGTGGCATGAATAGCATCTCAGCAAATTCAGATAGTGTCTCGGTGTGGAGATGGTTGAGTGCCTGGGTAGAACAATGGATGGCAATAGTTCACTTAGCCTTTTGGACAAAATAAGCTAAATATAATTACTGTCAAATAATTATAAAATACATATATAATAATGATTCTACAGAGATGATGAAAATAATTTTAAAATTTGCCTGTTTCAGCTAATTATAGAATCCTACCCAATAGGAGGTAACTTTTACGAAACCATTCATTTCAAATAATGGACTTATATATATATTTTTACTTCCTCCTCTCTGTTGTGCATTTTATATATGTCAAAAGATAATTATGTCACTTGATATTAAATGCTATATTTCGGACTGTGGTTGTCTCCCTTGATCTGAAGTATTGGTATTTTATTCCTATATATACTTTGTATATATATATTATTTGTACTTTTTTGTTATTTGTTAATTTTATTTTGCTTTCTCTAGTCATGTTCATAAATATGTGAGCTTTCTGATAATAAAATAATCTTAAAAAACAATTTTTTTGCTTACATGACAAACCAGGACATTTGGAATCATCATCTTTCCCAGTAATACACAGTCTGATATAATATTCTGTTCCCTCTGTTAGATTCATTAAAGTGTAATTAAGAACGCTGCCATCTAATTTTAAAGAGGATACATCTTTTGGGCTTCCGTTGCTGGAATTATAAGTTAGTCTAAACATTCCAGGGAATACTATGCTTGTGTTTGAATGCTGATTTGCTGTGACCTAAAATATAATTGTAGTATTATTTCATTAAAATCTTACATTTACATACAGTACATTGAAACAACAATTACATTATGTTCTTACTGCTGAATTATTGCTCACTTTCATGTCAATAGGTTATGGTACACAGCCATTTTTATTAGGAACCCACCTTCAACAGGAAAAGCTATAAATCAGGTATCAAAACATAATGTGAGAACCACATAATAGGGTCAGTCAACTTAATTTTCACTTAGTTTTTTCCCAGACTCCCTTATCCCCTTCTTAACTTATTTAGGATAATATTGACTGACAGCAGAGATACATATGATCAGCAGTTCCACATTCTTGAACCTCATCCACAATGTCTGTTTTCCTGTTTTTTTTTTTTGTCTTCTCACTATTTTAGATCTTCAACTCAATTAGAGTAAATCAGTAACAAACATCCTAAATTTGGCTATTTTGTTTTCCATTTTTTTTAATATATGTTTCACATTTTTATGTAAACTACTATATCCACTCCACTAGAAAAATACCTCATCATTTATATACAGCTTTTCCATGTAATGTTTACAGTATGTCTAATTTATGGTTTTATTTTGGCAATTGGCCATAAATAAGATCAAGGTTTAGATCCAACTAAGCTAGTTTTTTGTCATGAATATTATGAGGTCAGTGGCATGTTCATGTAACATCTATTCAAATTCTTTAGTTTGTCAACCTTATCTGGTGACAGGACTTAATATTTTGTTTCCACCAATTTTACAGTCCCTTAGGTATTTTGTAGAAGCCATTCAGAACACATCAGACAGTGTGGGATTTACAACTTACTGAAGAAATTGTGATGACAAACAGATGTCTACTATTTTTTTCAGTCTTCAATTTGGACATGGGATATAGTCTCCTTGACACGTACCCTATATTGATTCTTTTTCATTTTTTTTGTACTCACATTCCAAGATAATTTCATTGATGATGAATTTAATGACACTGCTGACAAATTTTGTATATTCCATTCTAAATCTTTAGAAACAGTAGATGTTATTGGTATAGATGTAGAACTTATTTTGGCAGATGATTTCTCTACAAAATAAAAAATACAAGTAATGAAAAATTGTAAATTTTAGACCTTAGGAACAGGCAGAATTTGTATATTTTAGACCTTAGGAACAGGTAGAATTTGTAAATTTTAGATCTTAGGAACAGGCAAAATTTGAGTATTTTAGACCTTAGGAACAGGTAGAATTTGTAAATTTTAGACCTTAGGAACAGGTAGAATTTGTAAATTTTAGACCTTAGGAACAGGTAGAATTTGTAAATTTTAGATCTTAGGAACAGGCAGAATTTGAGTATTTTAGACCTTAGGAACAGGTAGAATTTGTAAATTTTAGACCTTAGGAACAGGTAGAATTTGTATATTTTAGACCTTAGGAACAGGTAGAATTTGTATATTTTAGATCTTAGGAACAGGCAGAATTTGTATATTTTAGACCTTAGGAACAGGTAGAATTTGTAAATTTTAGATCTTAGGAACAGGCAGAATTTGAGTATTTTAGACCTTAGGAACAGGTAGAATTTGTAAATTTTAGACCTTAGGAACAGGCAGAATTTGTATATTTTAGACCTTAGGAACAGGTAGAATTTGTAAATTTTAGATCTTAGGAACAGGCAGAATTTGAGTATTTTAGACCTTAGGAACAGGTAGAATTTGTAAATTTTAGACCTTAGGAACTGGTAGAATTTGTATATTTTAGACCTTAGGAACAGGTAGAATTTGTATATTTTAGACCTTAGGAACAGGTAGAATTTGTAAATTTTAGACCTTAGGAACATGCAGAATTTGTATATTTTAGACCTTAGGAACATGCAGAATTTGTAAATTTTAGACCTTAGGAACAGGTAGAATTTGTATATTTTAGACCTTAGGAACATGCAGAATTTGTATATTTTAGACCTTAGGAACAGGTAGAATTTGTAAATTTTAGACTTTAGGAACAGGTAGAATTTGTAAATTTTAGACCTTAGGAACATGCAGAATTTGTATATTTTAGACCTTAGGAACAGGTAGAATTTGTAAATTTTAGACCTTAGGAACAGGTAGAATTTGTAAATTTTAGACCTTAGGAACATGCAGAATTTGTATATTTTAGACCTTAGGAACAGGTAGAATTTGTAAATTTTAGACCTTAGGAACAGGTAGAATTTGTATATTTTAGACCTTAGGAACATGCAGAATTTGTATATTTTAGACCTTAGGAACAGGTAGAATTTGTAAATTTTAGACCTTAGGAACAGGTAGAATTTGTAAATTTTAGACCTTAGGAACATGCAGAATTTGTATATTTTAGACCTTAGGAACAGGTAGAATTTGTAAATTTTAGACCTTAGGAACAGGTAGAATTTGTATATTTTAGACCTTAGGAACATGCAGAATTTGTATATTTTAGACCTTAGGAACAGGTAGAATTTGTAAATTTTAGACCTTAGGAACAGGTAGAATTTGTATATTTTAGACCTTAGGAACAGGTAGAATTTGTAAATTTTAGACCTTAGGAACAGGTAGAATTTGTATATTTTAGACCTTAGGAACAGGTAGAATTTGTATATTTTTGACCTTAGAAACAGGTAGAATGTCATATTAACTGTACTCCAAGCATAATAAGATACAGAGTAAAAGGATTATTGAAGCATACAGGCTGTAAACAGATTTCAGACACCCTGTATTTGGCCGTAAAAAAGGTCAGCTGATGAAGAAATCAAAAATATTAAAACTAATGTCCTTTTTATATATATGTATGCAAAAAGTCACAGAGATACATTTATTTATTGTATATGAAAAGAGTACAAATTTATAAATTTCTGCAAAAATCACTATAGGAACCTTACTTTATCATATTTCCTTAATCTATTAAGCTATTTGATAACAGAGGAATCTAAAACAATAAAAGATCATTGTACCTGTTGAAACCAAAGGTATACAGTATGGCAAAGACTTTTCCCCATACCATGTCCAGTCTAGATTGACACCACATCTCACAGTAACTGAGTTTACCAAAGAATATCCTTTGTTACAAGCAGGAGAGCAGTTTCTGTAAGGAGTAACATCAAAGGGAGACAATCCCTTCTCACAATTCCATCTGGAAGTATCTTCGTTTGGTAATAAACTCCCATTGCAGGCTGGAAAAAAGAGTAACCGGTAGGTTAAGTTTTAATATAAAACAATATTATTGACTATAAAGGAAACTATATCCAAACTGAAATCAATGTACATTGCATGTCATGTATAAGCTCCATGTATTATTTGTTTTTTTTTAGGAATTTTTTTTTTTTTTTCATATTATGTCTTGTTAAAATAATTTTATTTTATGATTATTTAACTTTATTAATCAAAATTAAATTTATACCCTAATCATCAAATTCAGGACAGACAGTTGCTATGCTTTCATTTAGTTTACATCACAAAGTATGGTACTTTGGACATGTAATGAAAAAATTAAAAGAGAAATTTTAATTACAATATAATTGTCTTAAAAGATAAAATATTTCTTAAATGTCAAACAAACATATACATTAGAATTGAGAATGGAAACGGTGAATGTGTTAAACATGTTTTGTGAGATCTCAGCCCTCCCCCTATACCTCTAATGTGGAATAAATAAACACATAGCGATACAAACAGTAAAACTCAATTCAAAAGATGTCCGAGTCCGATGTTAAAAAAGGTAACAGAAGAAACAAGCAAAATGACAATGATCAATATATATTAACAAATGGCTACTAGCAGTTACTGACATGCCAGCTCCAGACCTCAATTAAACTGATCGAAAGATTATGTCTATATCATATAGATACTGACATGCCAGCTCCAGACTTCAATTAAACTGATCGAAAGATTATGTCTATATCATATACAAGAAATACTTTACCAAATCATTTAAAGGTAAAAACAAACTAAATGGCTTGAAGACTTTAAATACATACTGGCCTTTCACGAATACTGCCGATTTCTATTGAATTCCATGACCAGATATGAAAGTGTTATTTCAGTTTTTTTTTGTTTAGTAGAGCGACAGTATCCGACCTGCAGCTTTGAGAGCCTTAGCTAGTTTTACAGTTAAAATGAGCACATTCTGACCCTGCTACCTAAATTATGTACCGTCCACTCTAATTTTCAGTTCGAGCAAGCGGTCACCTTGTTGGTAATCATATTGTATTGGTTTTTATAGTGTGTTTTACACACCAAAGTGTCTGGACAGATAAGGGAGAGGTTCGACTACCCCTAAAACCAATTTATCCCAATCCACTATTCAGTGTCTTTGTAACAATATATTTGTTCCTACATGAAAAAGTATCCCTGGGATAAAAATGTTTCATGATATATTTCCCAAGCACAAAATATTTTCAGGATAATATTTTATGGTTAGGATAAAATTTTGTAACAAACATATTATCCTGTAGGATAAAAAATACACTTAAATATTATCCCAGGGATACTTTTTCGGGTAGCAACAAATAAATTTTATAAATTTTGGTGAAAAATTGAATAAAATATAACAAACATTTATTTGCAAATATTAACGAAAATATTCAAATACTTTAGTTAATCAAATCAAGTAATATATGTGCATTTTTAATTTTTAAATTATTCATATATGCTTGATTGTCTCTTTTTCCATTGTAACAATATATTTGTTCCTACCTGAAAAAGTATTCAGTTCCGTCCATTGTTACCTTTTGTCAAATGACTCTTAATCAATGATATCTTAGTATTTAAAGTTTTAATTATATGCACTTAAACATACATACGAACAAGATTTAACAGGGATAATATTTATTTGATCTTGTTACGAAATGTATTCCTACAGGATAAAATTAGTATAGACAGATGTACGTATTTTTTATCTCATAGGATAGTTTTTCATGTACATTTTACCGTACAAGATTTTTTTTACCTAACGATATTTTATCTACACAAGGGATAAAAAATATGCGAGACGGATATTATTTCTACATAAATATTTTCCATTTGCTATTATAAAAATATCCTACAGGATAATTTTTTTGAGAAATTTGATCCTCTGTTGTTTTCATATGTGTTTTTTGTACATTGTTGTACTCTTTTATGTTCTTTTTTGTCCGGCGGTCTGTCAGTTGGGTTGCTTTGATTGATTGGTATGTCATTGTTGACCATTTTTTGTCCGGCGGTCTGACAGTTGGGTTGCTTTGATTGATTGGTAGTTCATTATTGTCCTTTCCTGTTATCCCTTTTGTTGTTTAAAATATAAATTATTCTGTGTCCTGCATACTTCAGTAACTGATTTCTTGATGAAAAACTTGCAGCTTTACTCAAACTCTTAATGATCTGATATGTCTGCTTAAAGTCAACATTGTTTTGAAATTTGAAAAGAAACTTCCATTCCTTGTATAATAACATCACATGTATTGTTGGTAGTGTCATATTTTAAACAAATATCAATGAACATTCAGAAAATTGTAAATCTGCTAAAGAATAATTAGGTGCATTTCAGAATTGAAGTAGAAATACTGTGAGCAAAGCTCACTACTTGATATCCCTGCCTTACATAAGATACATGAAAGGAAATGTCAAGATTTTGGATAGAAAAACACCAACAGCAGTGAGATGAGTTTCATCAAATTCCATTCAGTGGTTTAGGATGAGTTGCGGATGGCATACTGGAACCCCCTATCACAATGAATGGCAAAGTCCATGTGTTGATATGGGAAACTCCAAATGTTAGTCAGATCAAAATCTAAAATAGGAGGTGCACTACAGCATCATGTAATAAAGAGCCTCTGAAAGTTTCATCAAATTCCATACAGTGGTTTAGGAGGAGTTGTGGATGGCATCATGGTACCGGGCCCTACCACATTGAAAGTCAAAGTCCATGTTTTTCTATGGGAAACCCCAAAAATTGGTCTGATCAAATTCTAAAATAGGAGGTGCACAATGCCATCATGGGATGAAGATTCTCTGAAAGTTTCATCAAATTCCATTCAGTAGTTTAGGAGGAGTTGCGGATACAAAGGTCGTATGAACGGATGCACAACGAATGGACGGACGGACACAACGAATACTATATACAAAGCGGGGGTATAAAAACAACAAATAATTTTGCACTGAGGAAATAAAATGTATCATCACAAATTTTCTTTGCTATTATTTACATGCTTTTTAGATGTATTTGAGTAAAAGGGTACAATAAGGGTA
Organism: Mytilisepta virgata; assembly: GCA_028015205.1. Taxonomy (NCBI): domain Eukaryota; kingdom Metazoa; phylum Mollusca; class Bivalvia; order Mytilida; family Mytilidae; genus Mytilisepta; species Mytilisepta virgata. The sequence continues at coordinate 102,694,775 of CM051520.1, forward strand.
TCATCCACAAATTGAACTTAATAGCATTTTAAAGGGTTTGATTTATGATTGTATTGATAGAAATACACATCAGAACAATGGTCACTAAAAACCAAGAGGAAATCAAACGATTATGGTATATCGAGTAATCAATGTCCTGCAGAAAAGAGGTTTGTAGGAAGATATTAAATATAGACTTGTTATGAAGTATATACTTACTGGGATCCACTGTAAACGGTGTACCCTGCAGAAACCATGCATGTTTTATAATTCCTTCTTTATTCATATTTGCCTTGTAACAGTCCTTTTCAATGAAATTTTTCAGGCTATATAAATTTACAACAGTTTTATTCACTTTACACATTCTCCATTCTTGCATTGCCTCATAAAAATACAATCTACAAAAGATAACCAGAGGCTCTCAACAGCCTGTATCGCTCTCCTAGATTTAACTTGTCCACCTTAAGCAGGACTAAAAATTTAAGTGCAGCGGTTTATCTCGGGTGTTTTCTCAAAGGGTCCTATGCTTAACTTAGTTCGGCTGTGGTGGCCATCTTTGTTGACAGTCCAGCTGATAAGACACAATTCTGAAAGACCATCGAATGATGGATGAATTATTGTTTAACATCCAGTGGCAACCAGGTGTTGATATGATAATGAATATGATCCCTGCTTTGTACTAGACCGACACGCTAAGTCAGATTTTTAATGTGCTAGCTCACGAGGTAACTGTCGGCAGGAAGACATATCACCTCACTCGGACACATTATACTGACTCCGAGCTGACCAGTCTTTGCTCTTACTCCTAGATGCCGCGTGCTTGGCGGAGAAGCAGCAAATACCAATTTTAATGTCTTTGGTTTGACCCGGCCTGGGATCGAACACGCGACCTTCCGCACTCGGGGCGAGCACGCTACCACGAGACCACCGAGGCGGTCACCATTGAATGACCATTGCAAGAAGTCAAGAAGATTTTTAAATGGATTTTACCATAGGGTCCTATTTTAAACTAAGTTTGGTTGTGGTGGCCATATTGGTTAAAAATGTGTGAGTCTTCCAAGGAAGACATGTGTCGCCTGCGGACGTCAATTTTTACAAAAGATATTAAAATTTTCTAAAAATGAAATATATATGCACACCTTTGCATTAAAGTTAATGCACAGAGAAAGTTTCATGAAATTGCTGTGAGCCTTTACAGAGTAGTTGAGGATAGAAGTTTTGAAACCCCCCCCCTTTTTTTCAAAAATGTCAATTTTTACCCAAAAAAATGTAGAATTTTTAAAAATAAAATATATATGCACACCTGTGCATTAAGGTTAATGCACAGAGAGAGTTTCATCGAATTCCTTTGAGCGGTTATGGAGTAGTTGAGGATAGAAGTTTTGCCCCCCCTTTTTTTCAAAAATGTTTATTTTTACGGAAAAAAAATTGAAATTTTCTAAAAATGAAATATATATGCACACCTGTGCATTAAGGTTGATGCACAGAGAAAGTTTCATCAAATTCCTTTGAGCGGTTTAGGAGGAGTTGAGGATAGAAGAAAAGTGTGACGACGCAAGACGACGCAAGACGCAAGACGACAGATAGTGATCCCTATGTGTCGACCATGCGTTCCCCAGGCGACACAATAATCCAGGTCATTGGACATAATTCTGAGAGAGAATCATCTGAGGACAATTTCTGCCTAGTGGTTTCAGACAGAAAGAACTTTAAATGACTTTTCCCATAGGATCCTATGTTAAACTGAGCTCGGTGTTGGCAGTCATCTTGGTTGACGACCACAATTTTGGAAGGGGGCCATCCAAGGACCATTCCTGGCCACCAAATTGTGGTCCCAATTGGCCAATTGGCAGTGATGTCTCAACTGCTTTTTTTGGGACAGAAATTTGGCCCCATTCCCAATGTCAAAAAGGTTTCTTCCAAATTTCATAGGTAAAATTCCCAATTGTATGGTGATAAAATCCATCATAAAGCATTATTCAAATAAAATAAAAAGTTAAAAGATCATCTTTTTTTAGTTCTTTGAATTGGCAGTTAAGACAAGATAGTCTAGATGCCATTATGCACATTGTGAAGGAAGGAAAGGACACACTGACACACAGACAATAAACTTCATCAACTTGTGGATATGTTTAAACAACAGCATAAATGAAAAATTGACTTAAATGTAATACATTGTGTTGAATCCAAATTTGTAAGTATTACTCTAGCATTTTTTCCCAAATGACACTGTTTATGCCCTAATTTTCCCAATTCTAAGGGCCCTTGGACCAGATACAAATGATTACGAAAATCAGACAAGAAGATCATTGAAGATATTAAAATGAAGTTTCCCATAGGGTCGTATGTTAAACTAAGTTTGACTGTAACTGCTGTCTTGGTGGATTGTCCAGAAAATCGGATATAATTCTGAAAGACCACTGGTGCCAAGTCTGGTTCCAATTGGCCATTTGGTTTCAGATAAGAAGACATTTAAATGAATTTTCCCCATAAGGTCCTATGTCAAACTAATTTTGGTGGTGGCGGCCATCTTGGTTGACAGTCTGGGTCATCGGAAACATTTCTCTAAGTGGACCACCCAAGAACCATTACTGCCAAGTTTGGATCCATCTGCCCATGTGGTTTCATAGAAGATGATTTTTTAAATTCATCCGCCCTTTTTTTCTATTTTTAGTAACAGCAGCCATGTTGGTTGAAAGTCGGAGATGCTGGACATACGTTTAGAAGGGGGCCACCCAAGGACCATTCCCCCAAAGTTTGGACCCAATTACCCCAGTGGTTCCAGAGAAGATCTTTACAGAAAAGTTTAGGCTGGACGACGGACAACGACAATGAACGACAGACACCAAGTAATGGCAATAGCTTACATGGCCTATAGGCTAAAAAGATAGAATGATTACATACCACCCATATACTACAAACAACTATTCAATAAGAGATTTAAATTGATGACAAAGGGCCAGGTGAGCTAAAAAAAAAAATGTACATCATTATCACATTTTGAAAAAAATTTCAAATCCTTTTTCTTAAATATCGGTAAAAGAATACCAAAGAACCAAAACAGTTGGAAAATTCCACAAATTTGAAGTCCAAGGAAAAGACAAAGTCAGGAGAATGGTCTTAAAAGTGGTCCCAGTCTTAAAGCAATTTGTTTTAAAAATTTAAATCAAGTTGAGCTTGTCCAAAAGTTCGAAGTACTTTGAAAAAAATTGTTCAAACTCTGTTAAGGTAGACCGAAATTTGACACCTTGCCAAATTTTTTTTCCAAAAAGGTTGTATCAGTCAACACAACTTTCCTGATTTTTTCACTAAGTAACTAGTTTTTCTGTAATTACTTACATAGATGAATTATTCCTTTCTGTTGTTTATTACTGTCATCAGTTCACTAGGCCAGTAAGTTAATGCGCCAAAGTTTTTAAAAAGTAATTGAATATTCATTAAATACTCTTTCCTTAATCTATCAATTATTTTTTTGATCAGCTCATCTTCAAATTGTTTTAGTTTATGTTAAATTCAAATAACCTGTAAAAACTGACAGGTTTATGGAGTACAAAGAGCATTTCACAGGGTCATTGAGTAAAAAGAGCAATTCTGCATGTAACAGGGAATCAAAAGAAACTGGAATAATTTTGAAAAATAGAAATTTATATTGGTTTCTGGCCTATAACCAAACTAAGTAGGGTTAGCCATGTATTCATGGCTAAGAGCCTTCATTAGTAAGCATAGAAGTACATATAAAACAAACTAACCCCTTCTCAAATCACTTATTTCAGTGATGTTAAAGGGTCTGTGACAAATTTTGTAATCACTTAAAAGGTAATCCTAAAATCACTTGTTTGAATAGTACTCCTGACTGACAGTGCCAGGAAAGATTTCTTGTTTAAGTAGTACTCCTGACTGACAATGCCAGGAAAGATTTCTTGTTTAAGTAGTACTCCTGACTGACAGTGCCAGGAAAGATTCCTTGTTTAAGTAGTACTCCTGACTGACAATGCCAGGAAAGATTTCTTGTTTAAGTAGTACTCCTGACTGACAGTGCCAGGAAAGATTTCTTGTTTAAGTAGTACTCCTGACTGACAGTGCCAGGAAAGATTTGTTGTTTAAGTAGTACTCCTGACTGACAGTGCCAGGAAAGATTTGTTGTTTAAGTAGTACTCCTGACTGACAATGCCAGGAAAGATTTGTTGTTTAAGTAGTACTCCTGACTGACAGTGCCAGGAAAGATTTGTTGTTTAAGTAGTATTCCTGACTGACAATGCCAGGAAAGATTTCTTGTTTAAGTAGTACTCCTGACTGACAATGCCAGGAAAGATTTCTTGTTTAAGTAGTACTCCTGACTGACAATGCCAGGAAAGATTTCTTGTTTAAGTAGTACTCCTGACTGACAGTGCCAGGAAAGATTTCTTGTTTAAGTTGTTCTCCTGACTGACAGTGCCAGGAAAGATTTCTTGTTTAAGTAGTACTCCTGACTGACAGTGCCAGGAAAGATTTCTTGTTTAAGTAGTACTCCTGACTGACAGTGCCAGGAAAGATTTCTTGTTTAAGTAGTATTCCTGACTGACAATGCCAGGAAAGATTCCTTGTTTAAGTAGTACTGACTGACAGTGCCAGGAAAGATTTCTTGTTTAAGTAGTACTCCTGACTGACAGTGCCAGGAAAAATTTCTTGTTTAAGTAGTACTCCTGACTGACAGTGCAAAGAAAGATTTCTTGTTTAGGTAGTACTCCTGACTGACAATGCCAGGAAAGATTTGTTGTTTAAGTAGTACTCCTGACTGACAGTGCCAGCAAAGATTTCTTGTTTAAGTAGTACTCCTGACTGACAGTGCAAAGAAAGATTTCTTGTTTAGGTAGTACTCCTGACTGACAATGCCAGGAAAGATTTGTTGTTTAAGTAGTACTCCTGACTGACAGTGCCAGGAAAGATTTGTTGTTTAAGTAGTACTCCTGACTGACAGTGCCAGGAAAGATTCCTTGTTTAAGTATTACTCCTGACTGACAGTGCCAGGAAAGATTTCTTGTTTAAGTAGTACTCCTGACTGACAGTGCCAGGAAAGATTTCTTGTTTAAGTAGTACTCCTGACTGACAATGCCAGGAAAGATTTCTTGTTTAAGTAGTATTCCTGACTGACAGTGCCAGGAAAGATTTCTTGTTTAAGTAGTACTCCTGACTGACAATGCCAGGAAAGATTTCTTGTTTAAGTAGTACTCCTGACTGACAGTGCAAAGAAAGATTTCTTGTTTAGGTAGTACTCCTGACTGACAGTGCAAAGAAAGATTCCTTGTTTAAGTAGTATTCCTGACTGACATTGCCAGGAAAGATTTCTTGTTTAAGTAGTATTCCTGACTGACAGTGCCAGGAAAGATTTCTTGTTTAAGTAGTACTCCTGACTGACAGTGCAAAGAAAGATTTCTTGTTTAAGTAGTACTCCTGACTGACAGTGCCAGGAAAGATTTCTTGTTTAAGTAGTACTCCTGACTGACATTGCCAGGAAAGATTTCTTGTTTAAGTAGTACTCCTGACTGACAGTGCCAGGAAAGATTTCTTGTTTAAGTAGTACTCCTGACTGACATTGCCAGGAAAGATTTCTTGTTTAAGTAGTACTCCTGACTGACAGTGCCAGGAAAGATTTCTTGTTTAAGTAGTACTCCTGACTGACAATGCCAGGAAAGATTTGTTGTTTAAGTAGTACTCCTGACTGACAGTGCCAGGAAAGATTTCTTGTTTAAGTAGTACTCCTGACTGACAATGCCAGGAAAGATTTCTTGTTTAAGTAGTACTGACTGACAGTGCCAGGAAAAATTTCTTGTTTAAGTAGTACTCCTGACTGACAGTGCCAGGAAAGATTTCTTGTTTAAGTAGTATTCCTGACTGACAGTGCCAGGAAAAATTTCTTGTTTAAGTAGTACTCCTGACTGACAGTGCCAGGAAAGATTCCTTGTTTAAGTAGTACTCCTGACTGACAATGCTAGGAAAGATTTCTAGTTTAAGTAGTACTCCTGACTGACAGTGCCAGGAAAGATTCCTTGTTTAAGTAGTATTCCTGACTGACAGTGCCAGGAAAGATTTCTTGTTTAAGTAGTACTCCTGACTGACAATGCCAGGAAAGATTTCTTGTTTAAGTAGTACTCCTGACTGACAGTGCCAGGAAAGATTCCTTGTTTAAGTAGTATTCCTGACTGACAATGCCAGGAAAGATATGTTGTTTAAGTAGTACTCCTGCCTGACAGTGCCAGGAAAGATTCCTTGTCTATTTAGTACTCCTGACTGACAGTGCCAGGAAAGATTTGTTGTTTAAGTAGTACTCCTTACTGACAGTGCCAGGAAAGATTCCTTGTTTAAGTAGTACTCCTGACTGACAGTGCCAGGAAAGATTTCTTGTTTAAGTAGTACTCCTGACTGACAGTGCCAGGAAAGATTTGTTGTTTAAGTAGTACTCCTGACTGACATTGCCAGGAAAGATATGTTGTTTAAGTAGTACTCCTGACTGACAGTGCCAGGAAAGATTTGTTGTTTAAGTAGTACTCCTGACTGACAGTGCCAGGAAAGATTTCTTGTTTAAGTAGTATTCCTGATTGACAGTGCCAGGAAAGATTTCTTGTTTAAGTAGTACTCCTGACTGACAGTGCCAGGAAAGATTTCTTGTTTAAGTAGTACTCCTGACTGACTGTGCCAGGAAAGATTTCTTGTTTAAGTAGTATTCCTGACTGACAGTGCCAGGAAAGATTTCTTGTTTAAGTAGTACTCCTGACTGACAGTGCCAGCAAAGATTTCTTGTTTAAGTAGTACTCCTGACTGACAGTGCCAGGAAAGATTTGTTGTTTAAGTAGTACACCTGAATGACAGTGCCAGGAAAGATTCCTTGTTTAAGTAGTACTCCTGACTGACAGTGCCAGGAAAGATTTCTTGTTTAAGTAGTACTCCTGACTGACAGTGCCAGGAAAGATTTGTTGTTTAAGTAGTACTCCTGACTGACATTGCCAGGAAAGATATGTTGTTTAAGTAGTACTCCTGACTGACAGTGCCAGGAAAGATTTGTTGTTTAAGTAGTACTCCTGACTGACAGTGCCAGGAAAGATTTCTTGTTTAAGTAGTATTCCTGATTGACAGTGCCAGGAAAGATTTCTTGTTTAAGTAGTACTCCTGACTGACAGTGCCAGGAAAGATTTGTTGTTTAAGTAGTACTCCTGACTGACAGTGCCAGGAAAGATTTCTTGTTTAAGTAGTATTCCTGACTGACAGTGCCAGGAAAGATTTCTTGTTTAAGTAGTACTCCTGACTGACAGTGCCAGCAAAGATTTCTTGTTTAAGTAGTACTCCTGACTGACAGTGCCAGGAAAGATTTGTTGTTTAAGTAGTACACCTGAATGACAGTGCCAGGAAAGATTTCTTGTTTAAGTAGTACTCCTGACTGACAATGCCAGGAAAGATTTCTTGTTTAAGTAGTACTCCTGACTGACAGTGCCAGGAAAGATTTGTTGTTTAAGTAGTACTCCTGACTGACAGTGCCAGGAAAGATATGTTGTTTAAGTAGTACTCCTGACTGACAGTGCCAGGAAAGATTTGTTGTTTAAGTAGTACTCCTGACTGACAATGCCAGGAAAGATTTGTTGTTTAAGTAGTACTCCTGACTGACAGTGCCAGGAAAGATATGTTGTTTAAGTAGTACTCCTGACTGACAGTGCAAAGAAAGATTTCTTGTTTAGGTAGTACTCCTGACTGACAATGCCAGGAAAGATTTGTTGTTTAAGTAGTACTCCTGACTGACAGTGCCAGGAAAGATTTCTTGTTTAAGTAGTACTCCTGACTGACAGTGCCAGGAAAGATTTCTTGTTTAGGTAGTACTCCTGACTGACAGTGCCAGGAAAGATTTGTTGTTTAAGTAGTACTCCTGACTGACAGTGCCAGGAAAGATTTCTTGTTTAAGTAGTACTCCTGACTGACAATGCCAGGAAAGATTTCTTGTTTAAGTAGTACTCCTGACTGACAGTGCCAGGAAAGATTTCTTGTTTAAGTAGTATTCCTGACTGACAGTGCCAGGAAAAATTTCTTGTTTAAGTACTACTCCTGACTGACAGTGCCAGGAAAGATTCCTTGTTTAAGTAGTACTCCTGACAGACAATGCTAGGAAAGATTTCTTGTTTAAGTAGTACTCCTGACTGACAGTGCCAGGAAAGATTCCTTGTTTAAGTAGTATTCCTGACTGACAGTGCCAGGAAAGATTTCTTGTTTAAGTAGTACTCCTGACTGACAATGCCAGGAAAGATTTCTTGTTTAAGTAGTACTCCTGACTGACAGTGCCAGGAAAGATTCCTTGTTTAAGTAGTATTCCTGACTGACAATGCCAGGAAAGATATGTTGTTTAAGTAGTACTCCTGACTGACAGTGCCAGGAAAGATTCCTTGTCTATTTAGTACTCCTGACTCACAGTGCCAGGAAAGATTTCTTGTTTAAGTAGTACTCCTTACTGACAGTGCCAGGAAAGATTCCTTGTTTAAGTAGTACTCCTGACTGACAGTGCCAGGAAAGATTTCTTGTTTAAGTAGTACTCCTGACTGACAGTGCCAGGAAAGATTTGTTGTTTAAGTAGTACTCCTGACTGACATTGCCAGGAAAGATATGTTGTTTAAGTAGTACTCCTGACTGACAGTGCCAGGAAAGATTTGTTGTTTAAGTAGTACTCCTGACTGACAGTGTCAGGAAAGATTTCTTGTTTAAGTAGTATTCCTGATTGACAGTGCCAGGAAAGATTTCTTGTTTAAGTAGTACTCCTGACTGACAGTGCCAGGAAAGATTTTTTGTTTAAGTAGTATTCCTGATTGACAGTGCCAGGAAAGATTTCTTGTTTAAGTAGTACTCCTGACTGACAGTGCCAGGAAAGATTTGTTGTTTAAGTAGTACTCCTGACTGACAGTGCCAGGAAAGATTTCTTGTTTAAGTAGTATTCCTGACTGACAGTGCCAGGAAAGATTTCTTGTTTAAGTAGTACTCCTGACTGACAGTGCCAGCAAAGATTTGTTGTTTAAGTAGTACTCCTGACTGACAGTGCCAGCAAAGATTTGTTGTTTAAGTAGTACACCTGAATGACAGTGCCAGGAAAGATTTCTTGTTTAAGTAGTACTCCTGACTGACAATGCCAGGAAAGATTTCTTGTTTAAGTAGTACTCCTGACTGACAGTGCCAGGAAAGATTTGTTGTTTAAGTAGTACTCCTGACTGACAGTGCCAGGAAAGATATGTTGTTTAAGTAGTACTCCTGACTGACAGTGCCAGGAAAGATTTGTTGTTTAAGTAGTACTCCTGACTGACAATGCCAGGAAAGATTTGTTGTTTAAGTAGTACTCCTGACTGACAGTGCCAGGAAAGATATGTTGTTTAAGTAGTACTCCTGACTGACAGTGCAAAGAAAGATTTCTTGTTTAGGTAGTACTCCTGACTGACAATGCCAGGAAAGATTTGTTGTTTAAGTAGTACTCCTGACTGACAGTGCCAGGAAAGATTTCTTGTTTAAGTAGTACTCCTGACTGACAGTGCCAGGAAAGATTTCTTGTTTAGGTAGTACTCCTGACTGACAGTGCCAGGAAAGATTTCTTGTTTAAGTAGTACTCCTGACTGACATTGCCAGGAAAGATTTCTTGTTTAAGTAGTACTCCTGACTGACAGTGCCAGGAAAGATTTGTTGTTTAAGTAGTACTCCTGACTGACAATGCCAGGAAAGATTTTTTGTTTAAGTAGTACTCCTGACTGACAGTGCAAAGAAAGATTTCTTGTTTAGGTAGTACTCCTGACTGACAATGCCAGGAAAGATTTGTTGTTTAAGTAGTACTCCTGACTGACAGTGCCAGGAAAGATTTCTTGTTTAAGTAGTACTCCTGACTGACAATGCCAGGAAAGATTTCTTGTTTAAGTAGTACTGACTGACAGTGCCAGGAAAAATTTCTTGTTTAAGTAGTACTCCTGACTGACAGTGCCAGGAAAGATTTCTTGTTTAAGTAGTATTCCTGACTGACAGTGCCAGGAAAAATTTCTTGTTTAAGTAGTACTCCTGCCTGACAGTGCCAGGAAAGATTCCTTGTTTAAGTAGTACTCCTGACTGACAATGCTAGGAAAGATTTCTTGTTTAAGTAGTACTCCTGACTGACAGTGCCAGGAAAGATTCCTTGTTTAAGTAGTATTCCTGACTGACAGTGCCAGGAAAGATTTCTTGTTTAAGTAGTACTCCTGACTGACAATGCCAGGAAAGATTTCTTGTTTAAGTAGTACTCCTGACTGACAGTGCCAGGAAAGATTCCTTGTTTAAGTAGTATTCCTGACTGACAATGCCAGGAAAGATATGTTGTTTAAGTAGTACTCCTGACTGACAGTGCCAGGAAAGATTCCTTGTCTATTTAGTACTCCTGACTGACACTGCCAGGAAAGATTTCTTGTTTAAGTAGTACTCCTGACTGACAGTGCCAGGAAAGATTTCTTGTTTAAGTAGTACTCCTGACTGACAGTGCCAGGAAAGATTTGTTGTTTAAGTAGTACTCCTGACTGACAGTGCCAGGAAAGATTTCTTGTTTAAGTAGTACTCCTGACTGACAGTGCCAGGAAAGATTTGTTGTTTAAGTAGTACTCCTGACTGACAGTGTCAGGAAAGATTTCTTGTTTAAGTAGTATTCCTGATTGACAGTGCCAGGAAAGATTTCTTGTTTAAGTAGTACTCCTGACTGACAGTGCCAGGAAAGATTTGTTGTTTAAGTAGTACTCCTGACTGACACTGCCAGGAAAGATTTCTTGTTTAAGTAGTACTCCTGACTGACAGTGCCAGGAAAGATTTCTTGTTTAAGTAGTACTCCTGACTGACAGTGCCAGGAAAGATTTGTTGTTTAAGTAGTACTCCTGACTGACAGTGCCAGGAAAGATATGTTGTTTAAGTAGTACTCCTGACTGACAGTGCCAGGAAAGATTTGTTGTTTAAGTAGTACTCCTGACTGACAGTGTCAGGAAAGATTTCTTGTTTAAGTAGTATTCCTGATTGACAGTGCCAGGAAAGATTTCTTGTTTAAGTAGTACTCCTGACTGACAGTGCCAGGAAAGATTTGTTGTTTAAGTAGTACTCCTGACTGACAGTGCCAGGAAAGATTTCTTGTTTAAGTAGTATTCCTGACTGACAGTGCCAGGAAAGATTTCTTGTTTAAGTAGTACTCCTGACTGACAGTGCCAGCAAAGATTTGTTGTTTAAGTAGTACTTCTGACTGACAGTGCCAGCAAAGATTTGTTGTTTAAGTAGTACACCTGAATGACAGTGCCAGGAAAGATTTCTTGTTTAAGTAGTACTCCTGACTGACAATGCCAGGAAAGATTTCTTGTTTAAGTAGTACTCCTGACTGACAGTGCCAGGAAAGATTTGTTGTTTAAGTAGTACTCCTGACTGACAGTGCCAGGAAAGATATGTTGTTTAAGTAGTACTCCTGACTGACAGTGCCAGGAAAGATTTGTTGTTTAAGTAGTACTCCTGACTGACAATGCCAGGAAAGATTTGTTGTTTAAGTAGTACTCCTGACTGACAGTGCCAGGAAAGATATGTTGTTTAAGTAGTACTCCTGACTGACAGTGCCAGGAAATATTTCTTGTTTAAGTAGTACTCCTGACTGACAGTGCCAGGAAAGATTTCTTGTTTAAGTAGTACTCCTGACTGACAATGCCAGGAAAGATTTTTTTATGATTTTTTACCAGAAAAAATACTTCAATACAAACTACACATTGTTATTATTCAAAAAAGAATCCTTGATTTCTTACAGAAAGAATACTTACAAATCTTCTGGTTCCCTGTCCAATAAGGTGAACTGACTTCTTTTCTTTACTGAATATAATTCTACCGGTACCTGAAATAAATACACAAATAAAATTAATAAAAACTACTGAAAATAAAATAAACAGAAATAAATTGTTTTACAAGATGCAGTGTTACTTTTTGATGATCAAATCCAACTGTCATCTTAGTATAGTTATCTATGCAGTGCCTTTTAGGTCCTTAACTCTATAAAATTTAGGGTTTGGTTTGATTTGTTGTTTGCTTAACGTCCAGTAGAAAATATTTCATGCTTCTTCAGGACAAGAACCAGTTCAACAATTTATCAAACAATTTAAATAGGGATGGGGCTGAGGACACAGACGGTCCATTGTAAAGGGTGGATGTGTAAAGCAAAATATTGTCCTGTGACATTTTGTCTTCTTGGACAAAATATCATGATTATATGTATCATTAAATTTTGTCCTTGACTATGAAATTGTGTCTGCAGATAGACTATACATGCTATATTTCATATGAAATTTTTCCCTTTTGAGACAATATCTCACATGAAGATTGTTATGGTCAAAGGGCAGTAATTCAAATTGACTTTAAGGACAATATTTCATGACTGATTATCATAAATTTTGTACCATCAATGGAAATAACAGCAGAGTCATTAAAGTATCTTATTTATACAAAATAAATATACATGTAAGTAATAAACATCTACAATGGATGGCAAGCTTTGTCATGGTGAAGTATGTTATTACATTGGTTTTAAAACCTGAAGTTTATCACTTTTATTCTATTAACATGTACATGTATTACAATGTCTTTATGAAAAAAACTTATTTGTATATAATAGTTATCCCACTATATTGTGCTACTTAACGACGTGAAAATGGCGTTTAATTTACATACATAAAGAATGTGAATGGCAAAATACAGTGGGAACTTGATATACATCCATAAATCTAAACTGGAGGCTCCCAAGAGCCTGTATCACTCACCAGGACTATGTCCATCTTCACCGATAGTCTGGAACATTGCTGTCCAATTGTCTCACTGGTTTCAAACAAGAATATCATTCCGTGAACTTTCCCATAAGGTCATATGTTAAACTAAGTTCCGCTCTGACAGCCATCTTGGATGGTGGACAGGGTCATCGGATATAATTCTAAAAGAAGACCAACTAAGGACCATTGCTGCCAAGTTTTGTTCCAATTGGCCAAGTGGTTTCAGACAAGAAGATCTTTTAGTAAATTTCCCATAGGGTCCTAAGTTAAACTAAGTTCAGCTGTGACGGCCATCTCTGTTGACATTCTGGGTCATACATTTTGTAAGGGACCATTATCTGATCATTCAGGCATAATATTACTTCTATCTGTCAAACAGTTTCTGATAAGAAGATGTTTGCATGTATTTCCCATAGGATCCTATGTTAAATGTGTCCTGTGATGGCGGCCATCTTCGATTTCAGATCAGCACAAAAAACATAAAGGATACAACTATGTAAGGATCATTCCTGCAATATACATTGTAACAATTCAATTGCTTTTGTTGTTTCAGAGAAGAAGATTTTTTAATTTTCAACCAATCAGAGTGCATAAATGGCCCTGGCAGCCATGTTGAATTTTGGATTAGAACCAAAAACATAAACTTTGTAGAGGACCACCCAATGAACATCCTCAAGTTTAGTGTCAATTGGCCATGGGGTTTTGGAGAAGAAGATTGAAATGTGAAAAGTTAACGGATGGACAAATGACAAACAAATGACGGACGCCAAGTGATGACAAAAGCTGAGCTAACATGGCCCTTTGGGCCAGGTGAGCTAAAAAGAAATTTACTAGTTTTGAGGTTAAAAATAATTTCCATGTACAGTACTTGACCATTCAGCTATCTACTGAATGATTTAAAGCTTGGAATGATGGAATGTGTAGTGAAACTACTTAATCATGCTATAAAAATGATGTAACTAATTATTACCCATATTAAGACAATCAACAGTAAATTTAGTATCATTGTAGTTCAGAGCAGATCATGTCACTTTATCTTCTCAGCAATATATGAGACTGTTCCAAGATTCCTATTAATAGTCTGAAAAAAAGATTATGAACAAGAATGCACGCTATGTCGAGCCTAGAATAATTTCAAGTGTCATTTAAAGTATCTGCAAACAGGACGCAGGTGTGCGACAGATTCAAAATAGTCACACATCATTGTTAAGCTGCGGACCAAGTATGAAGTCATTCTGTTCAATAGTACTTGAGAAAAGTGTGACCAAACATTTTATGTTCATTCAACATATTGAAACGTCAATGTATCGGCAAACAGAAATTATGTGTCTAATAGATCTCAAAAGTGCTCAAACATTACAACTCATCACTATTAAGCTGCTGACCAAATATAAAGTCCATTCAGTAGTTTCTGAGAAAAGTGTGATGAAAAATTTTAAGTTCATTAAACATATTGAAATGTCGAAGTATCGGCAAACATGTATGTGTCCAATAGATTTGTGCTCACATGTTACAACTCACTATTAAGCTGCTGATCAAATATAAAGTCATTCCATTCAGTAGTTTCTGAGAATAGTGTGACAGAAATATTAGTTTGACGAACGGACGAACGAAAGAACGGACAAGGTGAATGCAGTGGAGGTATGATACTATGATTTATCATAAATTAAGCATTGATACAGATGCATGTTTTTGCTCATATGATACAGCATGAAGTGAACTTTCCATGTTTCAGAGTTGAGAGGCAAAAGATCAATATCAAGACCATATAATCCACATCAGGACAAATAATCCTTATCAGTTTTATGACATGTCTTAAGATGCATAAAGTGCAACAGTTTTTGGTTCATTTATTCTTTACATTTAACCTAATTTTATTATATCACTTACATCAACACCTCAAACATGGAACACTATGTTACACACCAACACACACAGAAACATGGAACACTATGTTACACACCAACACACACAAAAACAATGGAACACTATGTTACACACCAACATACACAGAAACAAAGTTTTCATAGATATATTTGATCATTAAAAAACAGAAGTAATTATCCATACCAACTTATGAATAACTTTTTCCCATAGCAATTCCAACACTGCTCGGGCAGATTATTAGTGATTTTTGAGAAAAAAATTGTTTAAATTTGTTGGTTACTATGGAAATAAAGGATAAACATTTAATGACATCCCATTATCCATACAATTTCCGATGTGATTTCTCCACCCATATAATCCCTCAACAAAGGCATAAAAGCAGCTTGGCAGGTGTTTTATGATCCTACCGATACACTTGGTCCCAGCTTCCTTTATTTGGTGGAGTCCGATGATTATTAGTTGTTTCAGTTTTGTGTCGTGTTGCCTCTGTTTCTTGGTCTTGTATTAGTTTTAACTTTGCTTAAATTTTATTTGAAATGAGGTTTTCCCTTGACCTCTCCCTCCATATTTTCCCCATTTACTTTTTGCAAATAATACAGTGTGTTGACATGTTTATTTTAATTTATTCTTGCAAATTTTGATACATGTACATTCTTTGATCTACTACATTTGTAGTACTGTAATTTCCAAATACCAGTGTATTAATAAAGGTGTTAAATATTTTTTTCAACTAGAAATTGTGTCTGTAAGACACGGATGCCCCGCCTAAATGTAGGTCATCAGTTATGAAGGCTCAGTACTACATTGTATCCAAGGCACATCCACTAATGAAGTTTCGTTGATACACTATGCTTAGTTCCAAAAAAAAGAACCTAAACACAAAACTTAACCAGAGTCGCTCAAGCATAAAATGTAGGTCATAATGACCCAATTAATTGTATGACTCCTCATTACTACCCAAGGCACATCCACTGATGAAGTTTCATTGATACAATACTATAGGTTTCTGAGAAATGAACCTAAACGCAAAACTTAACCAAAGTCACTAAAGCATGAAATGTAGGTCATAGCGACCCAAGTTTTGCTGAACTGCGTTGTACTATACAAGAGGACTGTAGTGGTGAAATATCATTGATATATTACTATAGGTTTCTGAGAAATGAACCTAAACGCAAAACTTAACCAAAGTCACTGAAGCATGAAATGTAGGTCATAGCGACCCAAGTGTTGCTGAACTGTGTTATACTATACAAGAGGACTGTAGTGGTGAAATATCATTGAAATATTACAATATGTTTCTGAGAAATGGAGCTAAACGCAAAACTTAACCGAATCAGGACGTATGTACGGACGGACGGACAAGGTAAATCTATATGCCCCAGCCACATTCAAGGCAGGGCATAAAAAGTAAATGGGATATATGTGCCAGTGTAAGGAAGCTATTTGACATTCTAGGTAATTTTTAATAACGTACAAGTTTGTCACTTGTCATTTATTATAGTACATAATCCCATATGGGATTCTGTGTCCAGAGCTATTTTGGCCAGCCAAGTCAGAAAAATAGCTTCGGACACAGAATCCCAAAAGGGATTTGGTACAGGTGTGCAGCCAGCATTTTCGAATCCCACCCTATTTATATAAAAGTCCAACCTAATCACAATGTTACAAATCTGGAAATATTATCTAATCATATATATTTTTGTTAAAATAGTATACCTTCTCCCTTAGCTTAGGCCCCAGGGGGGGAGGTCATAACATGACCTAAGTATGGGTACAGATGTGCAGCCAGAACTTTTATGACCCTACCCATTCATATATTTGTATTTGTATACTTGAATTTTTCAAAATCCATACCCATTTATATACTAGATGCTTCTAAACCAGACCTGTTCATTTACTAGATGCTTCAAAACCAGACCTATTCATATACAATGTACAAGACGCTTCAACATATTGTTACCACAGCATCCAGGCAGAAGATTATCTTCTGATCAACAATTTATAACCTATTGATATACTAGCTATTTATTCTCAATTAACCACCCATTGATCTAAAGCTTTACCCAGTCATTTATAATTATACTATTTGTTTTTGCTGTATCATATTTTGTTCTCTAATTAACAATAATCAGTATGCGAGGTGTGTGTATGTTATGAATGTGAGTACGAGTCTTAATTGTTTTAATTATTATGCCTGTTACTGTTACAATAGTGTATAATTTCCAGAGGAATTATTGCACTAGGTTACTTTTTCCATGCTTAGTCTAAATTATCTTTTGTTTAGTTGTGTATCCAAAACACTCTTAAAAGGGTTTTTTAGGGGGACTATTAAATAAAATGGGCATCAGTTTTTTTGTTTTTTGTTTTTTTTGGGGGGGAGGGGGGATGGTAAAAATATTAAAGCCAGCATTTAGAAATAAATTGTCATGTGGAAATTATACACTAGTGTAATTTATCCTGGAAAAAATTACCTAATGCAATTATTCTTCATTGAAATGTTTGGTTGTATGATTTGTCGTTCAGGTAATTCAAAATCGCCTGATATTCCTCTGCTCCATATTTAATAATACATGTATAATCTTTATCATTATAATATTAGCATAAATTCACAAAATGTCATTTAATATGTAATCAGAAGTTCGGGATTTACTAATGTGAAGATATTTCAAAGTTGGTTTCGACTACTGAAACCTTATATGTATATAGATAACGAATCAGGCTTCTAAAAGAAAAGAAAACTTTATTAAATGAATATAAAGAAATGAATATAATTTATAAAGGCAATTTCAACAAATCCATCAAATCATCAACAGTTGTATAAACGTAATTTTAATTTATCATTTACCCATGCATAATTCTATATGGAACAATCTTATTAACAATAACAATCCTATATTAAAAGACTGAGTTAACTTTGCAGGAGATAAAGAAATCTTGACAAGCCAAATGTTTATACAAAAATACTCTTTATGGTATAAAAAGGTTACATTCTACTCGGAAGAGGTGTGCCTACATTGGCAGTTCAATTTATGAAAATATAAGGATTATGCCAAATTAGCATAACTTCTACTTCTACTTCTACCAGTTTGCGGCCACCATCAATATATTGATTATTTTGCCACTTTTGGATGCGCATGCCAAATTAAAATGAAAATATGTACATTTACTGATTTTGTGGGGGTTGTGCTTTACATTTATATTTACAGTGCGAATTAAAAACATCCTGTGGTGGTTCAAATCATGTCCTGGAGGTGAACCTTGAAGGTTTCAAGGCTACCGGCGGTGACACAGTTATCTGGTAGGACATTCCATTCCTTGATCGTTCTAGGAAAAAAAGATTCTTTCCGTAGCTCTGTTCGACAAGATGGTATTTGGTACGATTTAGAGTTGCTGTTTCTAGATTGTTTATTGGTTGGAATTAATCGATCCTCTGTGTTAACTAGTACCAGTCCATTAGCCAGTTTGTACATCATAGTTAATCTTGCTATTTTTCTACGGTCTTCTAATGTTTATTATAGGTAAATAAGCTAATTTAAAACTTTAAACAATGAATATATTTTTTAAACTTCAAATAAAATTTGAGCAAGAAGTAAATAAATAAACTTTGAAATAAAGAATTTAAATTTTATTTTAATTCAAGAACGATAACCCGACCTATTAATAAAACGCACGGGTGACAACAATAAGAAACCCAGATTCGTCTTTATAAATACCTATAATAATCAAAATAAACAAAACTTGACTGTGTGTTCTGTTTCGCACTATTTACGGAAAGACAACACTAGTGTAAAATTACTCATCGGAAAATCTACACACCGGAATAAAAGTACGCTTACATTTGCACCTACCGTTAAATAATTATTATTTAAAGTGGTTATTATTTAAAATTATTTTATGCATTTATCCATGTTTGCTAGCTTGTGTAGGAGGTCGATCATAAGAGTGTAGGAGTTTCCTAGAACTTCCTAACTTTTAACTTAATTCCTGCAACATCATTCTACTGTTTATGACACTTAGGCACCAGGACATAATATTGTCGGCACATAGGGACACAATTCGGTACCAAGGGACAAATCGCCACTTGGACAATTCGGCACCTGAGGAAAATAGATCGGCAGCGGAGGAAGACATATCGGCATCTGAAGAATACAAATCGGCACCTTGTTTAATTTCATTAAAGTAGTTATGTCAGGCTTTTAATCACGACAATACCTGAACCCCTTTGATTTTATAATCATATTACAAAAAACTACAGTTTTCTGTCGATGTTACCTTACCTTGTCCTTGGATTGAAGTCTTATTAAGCTAATTACATGTATATACTTTGAAAGTTTCCGCAATTGCCAACAGACAAATTTTAATTAGATGAATACTCCCGGGGGAGGGGGGGGGGGGGGTACTTCCATTAGAAATGTTAGTATGTATACAGTGCCGGAGAACATGGTCCATTTTTCACACACGTCCTTTCATGATCAGGGTTTCTATGTTTACCCTTATCGATAACAGGATTGCTTTTTCATAATTTTATCATTAATATTGTGGAACGTAATCAACTGTCATGCACAGGGTCTACTACACACTACAAATCACTCTCCGTTTTAATTAAAATGCAAGGCTAATTACAATGATATATCGTTATCAGTGATCATCAGTGATGCGACTGACCATGCAGGTGTCATGTAAAGTCATTAACACGGGCAACCTTTGAACATGTTGAACATTGAATGTCACTGACAGGGTATGATTTTCCAAATTTCTGGGTCATGATCAGGATCTGGTTTCAAAGAGGCAACACCTTATTATTTTTATTTTTTACATGCTCGTGTTCAAGACTATATTGGTCGAAACGTTGGGTATTTTTACCTTTTTAGTTTGATTGTCGTTTTTTTACCATTTTATATTTGGTTTTGTTCGACTTTTGTATTTTATACGTTTAACTGTTTAAGTCGTTTTATGCCCCTTTTGACAGCTCACCATTTCCAATTATTTTCCTTGACTTCTGAGTAGTTTTTTGACATCACTGTATGATATATATCGATATTAAATTGTGTTACGGCCACAAATCACCTTTAAATTGTAGCCAACAAAAGACACAAATCAATAATATATAAAATTTAACAAGATTTATTATACACAGGTTTACAAGAAATATTATACAAATTGAAATGTCAACATATGCGTTCTTGGTGGTTTTTTGAACGATATTAGCTGATAAAAAGATAGGTCACCGAATTCGTTTCGTTGCTATAGTACCGCAAAAAATGCTTACATTCAGCCAGATGCTAAATTTACGGCATATTTTTCGAATGATGCCATTTCCGTCGTGAAAGTCGAATTTTTATACGAACTTTTGTGTTGGCTTCCAGAATATATATATTTTTTTATTGTAACAAAGAAAACGGTATCCCATAACGCAATGACCACGTATTTTGCTCTAAAGGCCTTTCCCGCGCAAATTTGGGCAAATTTTTACTGCATATTCTATTGAATTTTGAAAATATTTTTGATCTTGTTGCCGCGCTTATCATTTGTAGATGCTTCAACACTAACCTAAGAGTGCGAGTTCGTGCCTCAGTTCATGAGTTCCCGTTAAAAGTCGAGTTCGGGTTATATTTCGAATTTTGATTCGAATTTTCCAGTTCTAAAGCCAAACTTTAATTTGTAATCATTCAACTGTTAACTAGAAAGTCACAGCAAACAAAACAAATAAACATATGTTTGTCGCAGTCATCGAGAACCAAACTTAGATCATATCTCACAGAATCAATCCAGGGAGTGATTTCATTTGCGAATATTTGCGAAATTTATTTTGACAAAAAATAAATTTATAGTGTTTGCAAGAAAGCCAAGAATATTTTGCCAATTTTTATGTGTTTGTTGCATAACTAGTTTCTGTGCTGGAAAAAGTTTGTCAACATCTATGCTAGGAACTGTCCGGAACGTTTTGTTATAAAACCATTACATTGAAGGAAAACAAGAACCCTAAAACTACAACACAATACCGATATTGCTGTCCGTGTATTGCCATTTCGACAGTTATAGTTATTTACTGCTAATTTAAAAAAAAAACCTTTCAGCCAATACCAAGGTACCAGCTACTAGACATATCATAATTGCAGGAAATGTAACTATGGCCATTATGCCTTATCAATGCAGGTTACATCGGAAAAAAAAGAAAGTTAACATCAGAAACTGTGAATAGCCATACTAGATTCTGGTACTACCGATAGTTAGTGGTATATCAGACAATTTGTTACGGCTCAACCATAAGTCTTACGCATCACTCCAATCCAGTGCGTAAGTTCCGACAACTATGACATTTGAAAATACGAAAATCAGTGCATCATCTGTCAAACAATTGCCTCTTAGAATTAACAGGCAATTCATCGTACATGCATTTTTCTCTCTCTTCAAAGAGCAGAAAGATTAACGTGTATCAAATGGAGGTTTCTGTACAATTTATTCTTGTTTCCCCTTCTTCCCATATTTTGCTTGCATCTTGAGTTTCTTGTAGATAATAAAAATCTGTTTTCCTCCTTTTAACTTCAGACATTCGCTCTCGGCAGTCTTTTCGGCGCTTCGTTACACTAGTTTTAACGAAACGCCCTTTCAAGCGCGACGCCATTTTAGCTTTTCAAAAATAACGCGAAGGTGAAACACCGTTTCGCGGATTTTCTATCAACGTCATAGACGTCTTATGGAACAATACTTATGCGCTGAGATGTGCGTATAAACAATAGTTGGTTTGGTCTTTAAAATATACGTCCGATCCTTTTGTCTTTTCTTTATCCGGAATTCTTCTCTTCACTGTTGCGGGAATCCAAACTGAATATTATGTCCAATAGGTCACAGTATGATGTAGTTATGTAAATAAAAGTGTCAATCCAACATCTGAGAACAGAAGAATGTTAATGTCTAATCTGCAAGTCTAACTTAACCATTTCTCTGCCATAGGGCCAAAAAAATGGCCCAGATATTCTGGTTTCTCGTTGACAAAGGGCCAATAAATTGGCCGTCTCTAGAAAACAACATGTCATTATTACATGTGGTTTTATGACGTCATATAATAGTGACGTCACGGAAATGTACTTTTACCAGCGTTCACAGAACGTTCTCATAAGGCCACTTTTTTTTTATTAGTTGGTTTACGGGATTCTTCTAAAAAAAGGAAGGGTAGGAGGTCGAAAAAAAAATAAAAATAAAAATAATGAAAAAGGATAGGGTAGGAGGTCGAAAAAAAAAATAAAAATTGGAATTAATACTGTTTTTTTTTTAACCAAAAATCGAGAAACAAACTATGGCACGCCGTTCTCGTCAAAAGTATGGGAATAAAATGTGATGTAAAATTACACACTCAAAATGTTTATTCTGCACTCAAAATTTCTAATTACACACTCAAAATTTTTATTACGCACTCAAAATTTTTATTACACACTAGGAATATATTAATGCACACATTTGTTTTTACACACTCAAAATTGTCCTATGACTAGGTCAATAGATCGTCTTGGTGTTTTCTGCGATTTAGGATTGCACCGGAAGTATTGAATTCATTCGTAACTACTCGGCATTGCAGTCGTCTGCTTGGAAACACGTGTCACGCAGATGCTATCTTTTTCCATTCGGAATACAAAAGTTCCGAGTAAACGTTTAAAGCTTTAGAAAAACGCCGATCTACTTATGCAAATCATATCCTATGAATATTTATGATTTCTGGGCGTAAAAATTGCGCACAATTTTGAGTGTGTAATTCCGATTTTTGAGTGCGTTCTCTGTACAATTTAGCAATTTCTTGTGCATGTTTGAAATCCTAGTGCGGAATAAAAACAAATGTGTGCATTAATATATTCCTAGTGTGTAATAAAAATTTTGAGTGCGTAATAAAAATTTTGAGTGTGTAATTAGAAATTTTGAGTGCGGAATAAACATTTTGAGTGTGTAATTTTACATCACATTTATTCCCATACTTTTGACGAGAACGGCGTGCCATAACAAACAATGACATTACTCTATAGTATAATACTAACCATGTATGCAGATCGTTTCATGAACTGGTATTAATTCTTGCTGTTTTAATTAATGTGTTACAAGGAGTCCAATGTCAATGTAGATTGATGAAAGCAGATACATATATATGTCTCTGATGGAAGGGAAGTGTGTTTTCCAATTGCATTTCTTTTTGTTCTGTGTATTCATTTATCAAATTTAAATCAGGGAGTGACAAAATTCCTTATATCATAATACAATCTTGAGGAAATACCATGCTCTCTGCATGTCATATGCCTTCATATGTGGTACATATAAACATACAATTTTTGTCCTTTTTATGCTATTTTACACTGCTAAGTATTAACTTACATCTTGAAGTGTCCTGTGATTGTCCCTTTTTATAAATGCTGAAGTGATATTGTCAGGCATTCTATATATGACAGTAATACATGTGTATAAAATGACGCAGGTTTTTCCAAAAGTGATGATTTTCTAAAAATTGTTTAACATTTCACACTGGTATCATACTTTAACTTTGTTCATAAATCTGTTTATTTACTCTTGACCTCAATTATTTATCCCTTATAATTTTTATTAACTATGTATTTGCATTCAGGTATCACAGATCAAATTTATTCGTTCATTGTGTGTTAATTTACATTTTTTGATTGAGTTAAGCTTTCCAATTGATATTTTATAGTGTGTCTTTCTATGTTGTGATGTTATACTATTGTTTCAGAAAAGGGAGAAGGTTTGGTACCATTAAAAACGTTTAAACCTGCTGCAAATGATTGCACCTGTCCTAAGTCAGGAATCTGATGTACAGTAGTTGTCGTTTGTTTATGTAGTTCATACATGTTTCTTGTTTCTCGGTTTTATATAGATTAGACAGTTGGTTTTCCCGTTTGAATGGTTTTACACTAGTAATTTTGGGGGCCCTTTATAGCTTGCTGTTCGGTGTGAGCCAATGCTCCGTGTTGAAGGCCGTACCTTGACCTATAATGGTTTACTTTTATAAATTGTAACTTGAATGGAGAGTTGTTTCATTGGCACTCATACCACATCTTCCTATATGAACTTGGAAAATTTATGTTACAGATATGAGCAAAAATCTTTGCACCTTTTGACACAACTTAATATTTATTATTGCCATTTTATTTTGTAATATTTATTTATCTATAATCCTTACTATTATTTTTTCTCAAACATACTCTTAAAATCCTCCAATTGACATTGTTTGAACACCTTAATGATCAATACTGACAAAATTTCCATTTGTGCATTGATAGGTCAAACTCCGCTAAATTTATTTTTAAATGAGGTCTACATATTGTTACCGGTTGTAATAAACACTGTGGTCAATGAAAAATCACGAGAATTCCGATTGCCGCCATTTTTAGCTTACTTTTTGTCGTTTCTTTCCCTTCCCCCCTTTGATCTCCAAGAAAACAAAAAAATGGCAGCTCGAGATTTTTAATGAAAATAACGGTCTCCAGACGCAACTGATTAGACCTACATGCGTCCCAGGGAGGAAGGATGACGCGTCCAGGACGCATGTACGCGCCTTAGCGAGAACCCTGTACTATATCTATCTGATCTCCATTTTCAACAGGTTCCTTTTCACCGCATTAGATCATGATAAAACGTTGACTGAACAGGGAACCACACGGGATTTCAAATCCACTCCGAGGGTATTCTGACTGGAAGAAGAAAGGCCGATCTTTTTTATTATGTTTTTATTTTTATTTGTAGTTCTTCAAACAGAAAAGGGTCGGCGGTATTAAAAAAAATCTTCAAAATCGTTTTTTTTTTTTTCAAAATCGGGAAAAACAGGGTCGGCGGATCCGTAAACCAACAAATAAAAAAAAAGTGGCCTAAACGAAATGAAGATGAAAATAAAGGAGTATAGGCTAAATGTGCATGGTGCAATAGAAAACTGTTTCAATTATTTATACATTATAAAAAAAATGGAACAACGCATTTATTGCTGTCCTTCATTTTAAATCCAGCAAGATCCAATAGATGAGTTACCCAATTTGCCAAACACTTCCTACAATATATGTTTCGATTTTTTTCCTTGGAAAGGACAAATTCTTATTGTTTCCCGGACTAATTTGCGGGTATGATACATTATATACGAAAAGGTAATGTTGTCGGGTAACTATAGAAGTATTTAACGGGTACATTTATCATATTTTAACCTAGAAAAGTCACCAATATGGCAATAAAATAAGTTAATGGTTTCATACATGTATCTCATTTTCTGACTAGTAACAAAGAATCGTTATTGTTACCGATTCCTAGTAATTCTAGCCAGCCCTAATAAAAAATATGGATTATCACTTGATCCAGTATTGCATTCGGACTTTGGTTTTGGAGAAATTTACCCCACATTATTTATATTTCCAATAACAGTATTGTATGTTTCAACACTTTTAGGCAGCAACCATTTTATTTTCCAGGGGGGGCTTTGGATTTTTTGGCGACAAACTTCAGCGAAACAACAATAATTTATTTCTTTTGTGACATGTTGGAAATATTTTTTTTTCGATTTTTGCATCATATAAATGGTAGCAGCTGACGGTAAAACAAAACAATTTTTTTTATCTAAGGATCACTTTTTTCTGAAAAGTACCGAGTAACAAAGTTTTCCTAAACAAAATCCATAGCCCCACCCAAAAAAATATCAATGGTTGCTACCATACGCCAAGGATGAACAAAAAGCAGGGATAAACCTATTGAATCCCATTCTCATTTTACATTTATAAGAAAGGAGTCGTACAAAACTGGCAAATTGGTTGTGTCTATGCGACGATCTCTTACCCTTTTACGTTTTTGTTTATGTATTTGATGTGTTCTCTTTTTTTAAACGTAAAAAAGATACAAAGAAATAAATATACGCCATATTTTTTTCCGTTTCCCGCGTTTTCTAAGGATTGACAATTGTCTTCTTATGACGTCTTGCTATTGTTAACGTCACGTTCATGTGGACTTGAAAAAACAAGCCTGGCGTTTTAGGAGCGTCACTCACTGTTATGTCTGTATATATATATAGTTGTCACTGAGATCTCTAGAACACTGTAGAAGGGAAACTCCTAGAAAACTGTAGAACGGAAACTTCTAGAATACGTAGAAGTTTGAATTACACATTGTATATGATCATTCCAGAATTTTTATGTAAGTCAAATAGAAATTTCTAATCATTCTGTAATGGTGGTTGGTTTTAACTTAATTATTTTCTAAAGTTAACTCGTCACACTGATTTATAGATAGCTTCCAAACTGCCATCAGTTGGGTAACCGGAAGTCTCAGCGTAGGAAAATATCTAATCATAGAATTTGTCGACGAAGTAAAAATGGCGGCCATTTTTCATTTTTTTTTAGGAGGACGGTTTTTTTGCAATATCTCGTCTCATTTTGTGTATTGCTCAACAGATTTATGTTACCGTTCGAGTACTGGTATTCCATATAGGGTTAAACAGGCAAAAATGACTATTATTTCTTATATGTAATCTTCAACACCAAAACAAGCATGGCCCCGAAAACAATCCAATTGTAAATATCCAACAAATTAACCATAAAACCAAAATAGATACATTTTATTGGATAAACACATAGCAATAAGATCACAAGAGACAGGAAGTAGAAATAGAGGATCATGGGACAGACAAATATAGAAAGTGACGGGGTTAAGCATATGTTTGAGTAATTAATTCTCTCCCTAAATCCATGGAAGGCAGACCGACAATAAAGACTGTGAGGTAATCATCTGTTATCTACGTTTATTACGGTGGAAATTTATATTGTACCGTGTGCAGCCCGAGGCAGAGCTGGAGACTGCAGTGCTGAAAGGTTGTATAATCGCGATGCCCCTGGTTATAAGTAGATACACAATTAGATAAATACTTAGGCACAGAGAACACATGTAACAATTTTTAATGCGGTGACCAGGATACTTAACAACGAGCCAGAGAATGTGTTTTGACCGACGCCACGTAAGCCAATCAAGTTCGACATTTATGATCATGTGCTAAGCCAGGGATAACAAATTAATCATTTTCACTCCATGAAGATGGACAAAGATTATTAAAGTATTTCGCTATGATGTTATCTGGCACAGGTGTACAAATTTACCCGAATGACGGGTGTAGGATATCTTCATTATCCATTTGATCATTAGTCTTATGATACACATGTATACTGTATTTTTGCAAACAATTTGGTGCTTTTAGTCAATTTATGCTGATAGAAGCCAAGTCAATCGACCAGACTTATAAAATATATATGAATAAAATTATTGTATAAGAAGAATATTTTTACGTCAGATCTATGTTCAGAGCAAACATTTGGATTTTCTGGAGGGAGAACCTAGGTCTTTTTAGATCAGTTCGCCTATAGGCCATGTGAGTTAATCTTTGCGTCCGTCGCCCATCGTCTGTCGTAGGTAAACTTTTCACATTTTGATCGTCTCCTCTTTAACTACTTGGTGGATTGTAAACAATGTAGGAATGATGTATGGAAAGACCTCTACGAACGATCTACGTGTACCTTTGGTTCCGGTTGGACGAACATGGCCACCAGAGGCCATCTTTTATATTCATTGGCCAATTGTCAAAAATCTTGTCCACTGAAACTACATTATGAAGTGTTTTGAAACTTCGCAGGACTGACGACAGCAATACTCTCTACAAAGTATTTACTTTTGGTTGGGATTCATATACTCATCTGACGGCTGCGACTGCTCAAAGTTTCCATTGAAACCATTTGGGAAATGACTTTGTTATCATTTGCTCAGACACTAATGGGCAAATTGTAACCAAAATAGGCAGGAATTATGTACGGAAGATACTCTACAAACTCTCCATCTTTGGTTTTGGTTGGATGTAAAACATGACCGCCAGTGGCCATCTTTGATTTTTATTGGCCAATATTTCAAAAATCTTTTCTGAAACTACATTATGAAATGTTTTGAAATTTTGCAGGATTGATGACAACAATACCCTCTACAAACGATCTTCTTTTGGTTGAGATTCACTGCTCACCCGAAGGCTGCGACCGCTCAAAGTTTCCATTGAAACCCTATGGGAAATAACTTTTTTGTCATTTGCTCAGGAAGTAATGGTCAGATTGTAACCTATGCTGAAATGAATGGCATATGCAAGGACAGATGCAAATGATCCACCTTTTTATGTCAAAGGTCAGATTTCAAGGTCACTTTGACAATTGGCGTTTCTATAACAGGCTTTTGGATACACTAGAGCTTACATTTTCAAATAGGCTGAAAGAAGCCAGGTGAGCGATACAGGTTCAGGTGAGCCTCTAGTTTTTTTGTTTTTTTTTTTTTTTTTGAAGACCGCCTGTTAATATGAATATTTTATTCTTGGTAATATTTAATCAACGTTTTCCCAAAATTCGGAGCCAGACGTTTTTCAAAATCTTCTTCTCCTCCCTTAAAACTCAAATAGGTTTTACCCTACCATTCAAGTGAATGGCAGACAAAGCAGAAAGTATCAAGTGCTACAATTTTCTGAAATTTTATAATAGACATTGCAATATATAAAAAAAATTACAATAATACAGGTAAATTGTTATTTATTTATATTTAAAGGATCTGGAGACACCTATATCCGTTGGGGTAGAACTGCTTGTCCTTTATTCTCAAAGAAGGTTTATTCTGGTATGTATTTATATTTTGTAGGGTTGTTTTAATTAAAAAAAAGTCAAAATGTGTCCATAGTACCATATACTTTCTGATAGCGAATTAGGTTTACATTATAAAAGGGTATAACTCGAAAATGATAAATATAATCATTTAAGTGAAATATATCAAATTCCATTTCAATTTGCGTTTAGAGGTAAAAAATAAAAATTCCATATTTCAAATGATTTGGTTAAATAATACTTCGGTATTGTATAGAAACCACAATTTTGACTATTATCCTTATTTAAAAGGGACATAGCGCAGAATAGACCAGAAAGATTTGTGTAAAATCGATCTTTAATTATTGGTCCATAAGAATATTAACAAATTTCAAACGAGTTCAAGGTACTGAACAGAAACTTCAAGTTTGGCTATTTTTCTCATAAAATGGTTTGTAATTCGAAAATGACATATTAAACGAAGCACGTTAAATGAGAAGTCAATCTTGCATAGTGGTTCCTAATAAAATTTCGAAACGTCAAATTATTCGTAAAATAATACTAATACTCATTTTATTGAATTCTCAATTCCCACATCAACAAGGCAAACGGAAACGCCGAATAAGTAATTTTTCTATTCATGGATGGAGATAATTTTTTAAATTTATTACGAGACATAATTCTGGAATTGTAAAAGGCAGAGTACTCAAATTTGAAC
The DNA here is from genome assembly GCA_028015205.1 of Mytilisepta virgata. NCBI lineage: Eukaryota > Metazoa > Mollusca > Bivalvia > Mytilida > Mytilidae > Mytilisepta > Mytilisepta virgata. The sequence goes on from CM051520.1 coordinate 102,723,778, forward strand.
TTGATCTGCGTATTGTGATATTAAGCATTGTGTATAACTTTAACGAACATGAGTAACACTTAATGTCGGGCATGAAAAAAATACTTCTCCACTTTCACCCTGTGAAATAATGTTATCGTCTAAATTTCAAATACATATCGAGGCCTTCGTGTCCTATCTAGTTTTTACAACTGTTGTCACGACAGATTCTGGTTATAAAAAACCATTGTACAATAGATGATAGTCTATCCATAAGTGATATCATAGCACTCGATATATTAACCAAAGACATTTTTAGAACAATAAATTTTATTGTTTTTAATATTTAACATTAGTATACCATCTAAAAAATTTCTCATTTCCAATAGTGTGAATGAATATTTTACAGACATTTTGATTTTCTCAGATTGTCATTTTTGGTAAGATAATTGGTAAGATAACACGCAAATAAACGAAAGGAATATTATATTTGAGAGAGACGTGGTTATGTACGAAACAGTATTTCTATAATAGAAAAAAATTACAACATCGTATAATACTAATGACTGCCAATTCTAAACTGGATTGGCAAATTTCCAAGTTTTATATACATTTTGAGAGTGTTTGTTTATGTTTGTTTAGTTGGGGTTTTATGCCATTTTCAGCACTTTTGGCTATTTGGCTATTTCGCGGCGGCCAGTTTTTATTGGTGGAGAAAGCCGGAGTACCCGGAGAGAACCACCGACCTTCGGTAGGAAAATTGGCAATCCTTTTCAATTAAGATCGGAGTCGAACACACCCCGCCACACGTGAGATTCGAACTCACAACTTCAGCGTTGACAGGCTAGTGATCATTAGTAGTCATGACGAACAACCTAGACCACTCGGCCACCGAGGCCCCCATTTTGAGAGTGATATAACGTGTCATTGTCCAAATCAATATAACCATGTGAAGCATACGACAAGTCGTATTTATATTTATCATATACTTAGTACTAAATAAAGGAAAATTACATATACGATACTGAAAGAACATTGTCAGCTGTATTTTCTACTGAGATGATATCGATATCATCACCCCTTTATCATACCCCTTAAAATGATACTGGTCACGTGACTATAGTCTCCTGTTCAAATGTATGATAAAGCGTATAAAACATGACAAAAGCCGTACACCCTCGACCAATATCATCCCTGGGGCTGACATTGGTTTCTTGGGATGATAGGGCGTGTAATACGGATTTTGGTATGTATTATTCTCTATTTATTAACCAAACACGATATCTTATAAACTTTACAAGATATATTATAAAGTTTAGGGTAAGATATCTTATAAAGCTTATAAGATATCTGATAAAGAAAATGTATCAAGAAATATTATAAAGTATGTAAATATCTTATAAAATTTATGAGATATTTTATATATTTTTATAAGATATCTTATATAAAAAGTATATTACTGAAGATATCTTATAAATTTTATAAAATATATTATAAAATTTATAAGATATATATATCTCATATAATTCACCTTAAATAAGATATCTTATAAATAAAATTAAACAAGATATATATTAAAGTATGTAAGATATCTTATAGAATTTATGAGATATCTTGTAATGTTTAAAAGATATATGGAAATATACTTTATAATATATCTTAAATAAAAAGTCTATAAAGGATATCTTATAAATTGCATGAGATGTCTTATAAAATTTATAACATATCTCATATAATTCACATTTAATAAGATATCTTATTAATAATATAATTTTATAAGATATCTTACATAATTTATAGTATATCTTGTTTAATTTTCTTTATGAGATATCTGTTAACGTTTATAAGATATTTTACAAAGCTTATATATATTTTATAAGATATCCTATTTAAGGTGAATTGCATGAGATATTTTTTAAAGTTTATATTATATTTCATAAAATATGTTATAATTATATAAGATATCATGAATGTGGAATAAATATAAATATGGCGTGGCACAGAAGCAGTACAATGTTTGCACCTACAGCCTTTAAAAAAAATTGATAGATTGTTTTAAAATATGTCTTATTTAAAAGGTGCTTTTTCCTAACAGGTAGAATGATGTCTTGAAACATTCGTAATTTGTTAAAATATGTGTTTTATAGTAAAAATTAATATATATATATATATATTTCTTTTAATGTTGATATAGGATATACAGGTGGGGGCTGGTATTTAAATCCCGGATCACCTGCCGAACCAGTGTGTCTACCCACTGATCCTAATTTCCTGCGAACATCGGGTGAAAATAAAGCTTTCATATATGGGACAAAATTCGAATCGAAAACATTTGGTTCTGGTTCCTATCAGCAGGATGTTCCTTGCGTCGTCTGTGAAGTTTCCCCTGGTGGAAATCTCGCTGCAGGGTATGCAATAAACAATAACAATGCATCTGCATATGTTTGTATCGACATACAACCAGAGTATATCAAAGATGGCAAGGCTAACAAAGATGGAAATTTGTTCTACGAAGTTGTTGCCAAGTGTGGTTCACTGCCTTGTCCTCCGTACCACGATGGATACCCGATATCTTGTGTTGTATGTTCCAAATAACTTAATGTTTCAATATATTGTAGATTGTATTGTGAAAAAAGAAGCGTTATAGGATATAATGTTTGAAGCTGTTTTCTTTCTTTTATGGTGTATTTTGTATGAGTTCAACAATGACTTTTTTTAATCTGTAATAAAAAGTTTGTATCTTAAGTATCAAATACTTCATAGCTCATCTGGGGGCCATGTGAGATATTGTTATCAAAAGTGTTGCACCTGCAGCCATCAGTAAACATTTAACAAAATCTTCCAACACTGGAACAAATTATTTGTGAGTCTTCCCGATATATAAAGATATATATATACTGTATATATGAATTGTCTAATAAAGGTTTTTTGCCGTCAGATTTTTTAACAATCCATCTGAAATTGCTCTTCAAGACGACCCGACAATATATAGTGGGTGGGGTAGGACGACTTCTCTTTTCTCAGGATCAACCTATTAACTTGATTTGGTTTAGTTTAGTTGGAGTTTACGCCATTTTCAGCACATTTGGCTATTTCGCGGCGGCCAGTTTTTATTGGTGGAGGAAGCCGGAGTACCCGGAGAGAACCACCGACAATCCTTGTCAATTAAGATCGGAGTCGAACACACCCAACCACAGGTGAGATTCGAACTCACAACCTCAGCGTTGACAGGCTAGTGATCATTAGTAGTCATAACTACACAGACCACTCGGCCACCGAGGCCCCTTATAACTTGGTCAATGTATTTATAATTGGTCGGATTTTGAAAATTTCCTTTGACAATTTGTGTTAAAAATCTGTAATGCATAACATAATATGAAACAGTATCCGTTGAAAGATTTCTAAAAAATTTTCATATTTGTATGAATCTTCTTGTTCAATAATCATTTATGTGAAGGTCTCTTCAAAAAATTTCTTATTTTATATCATGATCTATTTATTTCAATTGTTGGCTTAATTTCAGACAGCATTTTATCATCTGAATCTGGTCGGCAGAATGAACCGTTAATTTATATGAAATATCCATGGAAAAGTATCAGCAAAGATTGTACACAAATTACGTTTCAGACTATTCTCGATTCCAAATCTGGTTGGTCTAGATATTACACTTGCTGAGAAATCGAATTGCTCATGACAATGTCATGCAAGTCTATCAAGCATTAAATTTAGGTCAAGGTTGACAGGTGTCAAGACTGGCATGTATGCAACAAGAACTACAATATAAACCAAATATGATGGGTGAGAAATGGACCTAATGAGGAAATATGATGCAAGTCATTCGAGCATAAAATTCAGGTCAAGGTCAAGTGACAGGTGTCAGACTGGCATTTACCCAAGAAATATCTGTAGATCAAATATAGTTAATCTCTACAATGTACAAGTCACTCAAGTATGAAACTGAGGGCAAGGTCAGTTGACAGTGTCAGACTGGCATATAACTCACCAAAAGGTATATATAGGCAAGTCACTCAAGTATGAAACTGAGGGCAAGGTCAGTTGACAGTGTCAGACTGGCATATACTCACCAAAAAGTATATAAAGGCAAGGTATTATAGTTCCTGAGAAATTGAATTAATCATGAAAATGTGATGCAAATTTTACAAATGTTCATGAAAACGAGATCAAGGTCACAAGACAAGTGTAACGCTGCAAAGTTGATTTCCTTATGTATCTGTTGACCAATGATCTTAAGTTAAGGTATTATATTTGAATAAATTAATTGAAGTTATCAAAAATTTTAAGTTGCCACCGCCATTGCGCCAGCAAAAAGTAATACCTATTTCTCACCTTTCGTTGAAGGCGAGACAAAAACCTGTGATGATATATCAATGATATTTTACAACAACAATCACCTTTTCAGTTTAACACACATCACTAACATACATGTCCATATGACCTACATTTCATGCTTGAGCGACTCCATTAAATTTTAGTATTTGGGTCTTTATGTCAGAAACTGAATTAAGTACTCATTGGTTAGAAGTGAATATAAGCAGGATATATTATGACACTCTCATATAAAAACAATTCTCAAAAGATTTAAAAATAATAAATGGCAATTCTATGTTCAGAAGGACGGGGCATCCCTGTCTTCCAGACACATTCAATAGTTCATTTGAATCATCATGTCTGTTCCTAGTTGAATTGCATCTTTTGGGCTGCTTTCTACATATTCTTGGCCACTTTACCAATAAAGGTTCAATTCTGCTTGCAATAAAGAACATGAAATCTTTCTTTTTACCTTGTCTATTTAATTAATTAATTCAGGTCAAGATTTTACGAAGCCAGCGGAGATTTCGAGTCGAGATTTTTTGACTTTCTGGAGAATTCCGGTAAGGATTTAAAAAAATTTCTGCAGATTTTTATAAAGCACTGAGTAGAATATTCAAGTCTATGCATTTTTTTGGTTATATAATAACAAATGTTTCAATATATAAATGTTAAATGTATAAATATGTCTCATCAAGATAACTTATCTTTTATTATTTTTGGATAATTTTAGCTTTACTGGATATTTTCAGGTCATAAATTCGATACAACTGGATAATTTCGGGTACCCTGGTAGATGGTTTCAAGTTTACAGACTCACCCTGTCATAAAATGGTCAAGTTAACTCCCCCCCCCCCCCCCCCCCCCCCCCGTCAAGATTATACAAAATCGAGTCCTTTAACAAATCAACCCCAAAGAAATAAAGTGATCAGTTTGCATTCTAGAAAGGGTCAAAACTTCTGTCCCAAGAAATAAAAGCATTGAAAAAGGTCTGGAGAGACGAACTGGCAAAGTTATTCCTATATAACTGGGTTGGTCTGGGGTCATGAACTGACAAAGTTATTCCTATATAACTGGGTTGGTCTGGAGTCAGGAACTGACTCCTATATACACACAACTTTGTTCACAGGAGGCATTAAAAGAATAATAAATACCTCACTGTGCTAGTTCAGTATCATGGTAAGAAAACAACAGATAAATGTATCATTATACCTTTATTTTGTAATTACAAACAACTGTTTGTAAAACTGCCTTCACATGTTAAATAGAATGCATAAATTTTACATAGAACCTTTTGATATTTTGCTTTTAAAAATTATGTAGCTATTTGCATGTTTAAAATAGCATTATCTTATTTTTTACATCACAAGATTTATACTTTTTACCAAAAAATTACCGAGATTCAGTTTTACTCGAATTAAATCTAAATATTATTATTTGACAATAACTGAGTAAAAAGTATCAACAACCTGCATAAAAATGTTCTATATTCAAAATATAAAATTATCCAAAAAAATATCATCATTTAGAAGCCATATTTCTACGGCTGCAAGCATTAAATATGCTGATAATACAACTAGTATGAATACTGTTACTCTTTCTCATCTAATGACATGAAAACTTACATGGAATGATAACATGATAGGAAATGATGAAAAGGTTAAAACAGAGTTATTGTTATTTATATCCAAAGATAAAAATCTTGGTTTTATGTGTGATCTTTTAAGATGTTTATCAAACAAGCAATGAGTGGTCAAACTGACAGCAAATAAGATATTCCTTCATTACTGTTTGGAGTCAACCAAAAGCAGATTTCCTGTTAAAATATTTTCTAGGGAAATATATTCACTAACCCTTTCGTCTCAATTGCAACCCCCCTCTCTCTCTGAAAAAAATACAACAAAAATGAAGTGTGCACCACATGGGTAATATATTGTTGGTAAATAAAAATTCAAGAAAAACTTTTGGGTAACAAGGCAAAACTGCATACTTTTATAAGCTACCTTAAAGATAAAATTTACAATTAGTTGCCAGGTTTTATTTCACTCTGATACATAATTTCTAGGAACTAATTATGACAATGGAAGAATGTTACAAATGTATATCACAATTTATTGGCAAGATTTCTACAACCATGGAATGTTCAAATTGCATGTTAAAGATGTAAATCTCACTACCTATTTAATAAAGGGAAAATAGGAAATAGGAAATTATCAATAACAAATTTTGTTTACAAGTCTCCAAATGGGTCCCTCAAAAAATGTAATATGTGATAAAATAACGCTTAAAATATTCTGAATAACAAATTTTCAATGGAAAGTTAATTATAGCCAAAACTAAAAAAATTAAAGAAAAATAAGACAGGTAAAATGCATGAAAACACAAAACTTTGTTTTTCAAGGATTATATAACATGACATAAGAAATTAATTAAAAAATTAAAAAAAAAGGTTAGAATTTTTTCTTAAAACCACAAATCATTCTATAAACTGTATAAAACACTGTACAAATTATAAAACTATGCACCATTATTCGGCACTTTATTTATTTATCAAATTCTGTTTTTACACAAAGCTTGCTGGTAATATCTGATCATTTTTAAACTCTTTTTTTAACAAAAGTTTAAAAAGTTTTTGTTTTATCAGTCTTTTTAAAGCTTTATACTAATTATGCAACAAACAAAGATTTATGAATGGGACTATGAATTTCATTCACTTTTTTCTGTGTAAAAACAGAATTTTTTATTTACATAATTATATACAATATGACTTTTTACAAATTAGTAAATAACAAAAAATAAAAATACTATATTAGTACAGAAATTTGCATATTTATGTGCTGTAGATTAATTTTGATATAATTTAAATATAAAAATTAATATCCTGAGTCTCGTCATACATATTCCTCTGTTTCTGTCCGACAATCAATGTTACTATTGGTATTTTCATCCCCATCCGGCAGGGAAGCAATATCTTTAAAAACACCCACAAGTTTTTCAAAACTTGGACCCCAGTCTGTAAAATAGTCCCAGTTTATTGCACCGTTTACTGGAGCACCATTTCTCCTTCCTTCCTCTGAAGATGCAAATGAACTACCATTAGAGTCCAGTCCATCATTACGGAAATTATGATTATGACTGAAATCGTCATTTTCGTTATCAACCTCTGCCAATTTAGAATAAATCATTGCACTAGGTTCAAATTCATTCCTACCCTTATCATTTTCATATTCAAACTCTGAACACGTAAAAGAATCATTGGCACTTTCGTCGGAACTTGAGTCTAATGGTTCTAACATTGCTCCATCATCTAGATGATCTTTTATTTTATACTGTTGTTGACGACGGTTTCCTTCAGTGGAAGAAGATACTGCTTCTAACATACTGACGGGACTTGGTCTTGATGGTCGTGAATTTAATTTGTCTACTTCTTCTACTGTTAATCCTTTCACTGCCCGTGAATTTGGAATACGATTACCTGGCATTGGCTTTTTTCCTGAATTTGGTTTTAAATGTCCATTTGGTAAAGGTGGCATCCTTGAAGCAGACGATGTTGAACTAATACTGTGATGGCTATGGTGACTAACTATACTATGATCTGAATCTGTTCTCCCATGATGAATGTCTGGTGTCCCACGAACGTTTGTTTGAACTAATGGACTAGCCCGTGCATTGGGACTCTGTCTATTTAACTGATTCATGGGACTAAGTCTAGCACCATACGGAGATGCAGGGCTGTAACGATTTGGAGGATTAAAATGCTGATGACCAAGCAAATTTGCTGGACTGTTTCTATTTTGCATTGCAGTAGTCTGCATTCGAAGGGCACCAGGACTCTCCCTGGACCCATTGGAATTCCAATGATGTGATGGAGGACCATGCCCATTAGATTTTGATAACATTTCATGCTTTGTCATATAATTACTTCTATATGATGGTCCCTTTCCATGACGATTTGCACCATAATAATATGAAACATCGATATCAGATGGCGCTATACTACTGGCATTTTCTAAGTCATAAAGCTCGGGACTATCCTCATTACCAGCAGTTAAATGAATGTCCCCATTATCTATAATCACAGTTCCATCATCAATTTCCAACGGTAACGCAGACCTTCTACCATCAGCATTAATCAAATCTGGTCTACTAGGCAATCTTCCATTAGATACTGCATAATGTGAACTTTGGTTGATGCTATGGGAGACATGATTCCTAATAAAATCACTTTCGCCATAACCTGAATCTTCAGGACTATGACCGCTCCCAAAACTTTTATTCACATGACCATTCTGTTTCCCAGACTTTTCTCTTCTCTGTCTGTGAAAGCGGTACACAAAAAATATTACGACAATTACAATCAATAAAACTCCAAAGAATGCTATAACAACTATTACTCCAATTCCTAATGGTTCATCATCCGTCGGCACCAATGCACATTTTGCCACTTCTCCATCAAATGTACAACTCCCTTCACATCCTGCCGATGTACATAATCCTGAGCAGCCATTTTCCACTCCTGAACTTGTTTTGATTATAAAACGATTGGTAGTTCCATTGAGAGGTACAGCCGCTTCATCCAGTTCAAATATTGAAACACATCCACCAAAGCCTAAAACGTAAAGAGTTTAAAGTGAATTAGCCACACACGTCTATATACTTAATCATAAATTATAGATAAATGAGTATAATATTTACTTGCTTAAATTAATCTTCAGGTTAAAAACAACCCAGGCTATTAAAAATTTACTTTGTCCAGCAGTTTATTGTATACATTTCATGAACAAACCGAATGCAGACTATACCATAATACATGCATGTCTGACCATTGTCCCTTGTTAGAATTTCCTTGTCTATGCTCGGATTAGTCATCTCAGAAGATTAACAAAAGTAATCACAAAGAAATTTTCTAAACCAAACCCTGTATAACCCATAAACCTATTTAAACTGAACTTTTGTGTCAGAAAGTACAATTCATATTCTTCAGTAAAAAAAACCTGTGTAATAAGAAGACTTGTTTATTCCAAATAAAAATCTTCAGTCCCAAAGTTTAATTTTACTCTACTTTTAACAGGACATTTGCTGCTATTTATATGTACTAACCTGGCAAACTATCTGTTCCACCATTTACATAAATAGGACTGGTGGTGCCCCCAAGTGACATTCGTGTCACATACACATCAGAAAACTTAAAAGCTTCTTGTATATCTTCAGATGAACTCTCATGATCAAGCATTAGTAAGACAGTTGATCCTGAAATCATATAATTTAAATTTAAAGACTTTTGCATTTTTACCACTATTGTTTGAACTTTGCATTGAAAAAAAAAGAGTACAAAAAATTTCAAAAAAGCTACCCGTGTCAAAAAAACCACAACTATTGACCCCATTATAAATATCCATTTTAAGATTCGTTTAAGGTGATATACCAGTCTTGAAATGCATTTCTACTTAAATTCTATAGAATTATTATTCAACACTGTTGGCTGATGACTGATGCTGTAAAAGGCTATATTTTTACCCATTCGTTACAACCAAATGGCCATCACAGTGGTGTTTTTTCCACAATTCAGTGAATAATACAAAAGATTACCATTGTAATTGTTTTAGAAAACTAAATTCACTCCATACATTAAAAAAATTATTCCTCAGTATTAAAGTCATCGAAAATCCGTCTAATTCTTAACTGTACTTGTACAATGTCCTTATAATTAAAAACATTCTACTAATTCAACATCTTTACAGAAAAAAACATATCAAATTTTTATTTACTCTTCTCATTTTCATTGGTTGTTCTTGAATTTCAATAACAGTACAATAATTTAAAATTGTGAATGAAAATTTAGCAAGGATTTTTGAAATTAATGACAGAAGCAACCATGTCAAACTCCTGATAAACTGGAAGATAAACCAAAAAATTTATGATTACAAAGTTTGCCTCATTCCTCCTAATTTTGGTATGTGGCTTTGTAGCTCCCAAGATGCACCCTTACAGCAATTAATATGATTGTAGGTAGCTTTGTATAATAGAACTGAACTCGGACGTAAAAAACTTAACCTAAGTTCATGAAGCGCAATATGTAGGTCAAAGTGACCCAATTTTGGTGGGAGGCTGTGTGTTACTCCTCGAGATGCATCCTCAGATGTTGAGGCAAACTAAAAATTGCCAAAATTTTGATTTCGAAAAAAACTATTTTCATTAAAAACACTAGAAAATGTTTCTATAAGACACGGATGCCCCGCCCCAAAAACAATATAGGTGTTGCTGAACTGTGTTGTACTATACAAGAGGACTGTAGTGGTGAAATATCATTGATATATTACTATAGGTTTCTGAGAAATGAACCTAAACCCAAAACTTAACCAAAGTCACTTAAGTATGAAATACAGGTCATAGCGACCCAAGTGTTGGTGAACTGCGTTGAACTATACAAGAGGACTGTAGTGGTGACATATCATTGATACATTACTATAGGTTTCTGAGAAATGGAGCTAAATGGAAAACTTAACCGAATCGGGACGTACGGAAGGCATAAAAAAAATATTATGCTGTAATAAAAAACTACTAAATCAAGGATAATTTTACCTGTAACTATAACTGTAGCATTATGCCAGCTTCCATCACTGACACTGTTGTCCTTGATCTCTATTGTGACCTCGACCTTTGAACTTGAATCTATTATGGTATATTTCAATGCATTGTTATCAAACTGTAATAAAAACATACAAATCTTTAACATGTTATAACAGTTAATTTGAATCATTTAATAAAATGTTAAATTAAATTTATGAATGCTTATTAAATACTATAGTTATTGACTGGGGCTGAGGACAACAGGACCTGGTTGTTGAACTTGTTTTAATAACTGAGGGTAAAATTTAACTGCAGGTTTTTCTATATGATTTAACCTTTGGTTAAATTTAACCTTGGGTTAAATAAGTTGAACAACTGGGCCCTGCTGTTTTGTTTGACCAAAGGACTAAAATGTTGCCCAAAGCTATATATATGCTAAGGGCAACAGTTCAGTCAGAGGGTCCAACAAAACAGCAGTTGTCCGAAGAACCAGCCAATAACTGTTTTATTATACCTTATAATTTGCAAAGCCTTAAACCTTTAGATTTTTATTCTGTTATAGTTTTACTGGTTTATTTTGACCAATTTATAGACTTTTTTAACAAATGTTTTTGAATTTCGTGGAAAACTTTTTTTCATCTCTAATTTTTTGTCACTTCAGAAATTTTCAAATTGCAATCGACAGGAATTTTCAACATTATTCCAGAACATCATCCAGTAATTACTTCCTTTCAACAAATAAGCATATTCATCCAACACATGAAAATAAAGGTTTTAAAAACAAAATTTTAACAAATTGAATCATTTTTTTTCACCTGGAAGTTTGTTTAAAAAAAGTAACAACAATATCAAGTTCTGTATAATACGCTTCCGATTTTGCGTTGGCTAATGAGAAATAAATTTAAATTTATATTACAAAATTAAACAAATTTTACTTCCTTTTCTTTAACCTATAAATTTAATTGACATTGAACTTTCTGGTATTCGCCATCTTTAGTTTTTATGCATAAACATTGACCTGCACGTGGAGCTGCTATATATAGTAAACAATCAAAATAAGGCAAGCGGTCACCAGTTCAAAACTGTTGACGGTCAACAGTCCAGGAATCTGAAGTTGAGCATTGTTTTAAAAAAGTCAAAATGTTGATAATAATTTCTATAAAATCTCTATAGGAAAAAAATCAAAAGGTATAACAAACTATACTATTACCCACAATGCATTTATTTTTGAATAAATAAAACTAAGCAAAACATTTCTTTGTTTTCTAAGGCATTTTTTTACACATTCAATGTGGAAGGACGACACCAATTATTTATTTTTAAAATCTCAGCATTATAAAGAAGATCACTTTTAATAATCTAATTATTTTATATAAGTATTTTGCCTGTAAAAATTTTATTCTTTGCAAAATAAAGATGAAATTGTATATCTATTTTTGGAAAAAATTCTAAAGTTGTATTTAAATCATGGTAAGCTTTCCTAATCCTTCAAAAAGTTAAAATTTAAAGTTTATCATTAACAAATCTTGTCACAAGCTATAGTGTCAAACAAAGTTAACCGAACACTGAAAAAAATTTATTAATTTTACAAAATACATACATAAATAACAGCTGACTTAGAGCCTCTATTAGCATAAAACAAAAGGCCAAAAGTCTTGGTTGTTCTAAATCTGATAAAAATGCTTGATGTATCCACTGCTCGTCGTTTTATGCTCTGTGTGACCAAGCCATCACGCTGGAAAGTTTCTTTCTGTTCAAATACTACATACGAATTAGGTCCAAAGCCAAATGGTTTGAACTCTGAAAACAAACATGTTTAAATGTAAACACCTATTTTTGTATTCAAATGATGTTTTCTAAAGAAACAAATTACCTATCTCCCTTGAGAATGAACAACATTTTCAGAACAAAAACAGAATTTTCTTTAGAAATTAGATTTTAACAACTGTTTTCTTTACCTTTGGGTGTTAGCATAACAGAGATTTTACCTTACAGGTTTTCATGATATATTAAACTGCTGTAGTCTTTTGGTGTAGTTTGCATACACCCACCTATATATTTTAGGATAAAAAATTTAAATCTTGGGATCAGAGAAATAGAAGCAAAACCCCTAATTTAACTTTCATATCTGTGACAGGTCATACTAATTGTTTTCCATTGTAAAGAATTGTGTCTAAAGAATTGTAAAGAATTTTGTTGAGCACTGTTTACTTTCTAATATGGATTATTTATGACTGCTATATTTCCTTTCATTTCAAAACAAAAGTGAAAATACTCCACTAATTACTACTAACAAACAAAAGTGAAAATACTCCACTAATTACTACTAACAGAGTTTTCTTTTTTGCAGTTTATTGCAACATTTTAAAATACCAGCAGAAATACTGTGAATAAATATATACCTTGTTTACAATGAATTCCATGGAATCCAGATGCACATCGACAACTGGTTGTGCTCCAATTATCAACACATCTTCCTCCATTGTGGCATACATCAATGGTACATGAACTCTGACCATTTTGTCGTGGGCAACTATCACTATCTACTCCTTGCTCTTTCAATGGTATCTTCCCATGCAAGTAATCTTCATTGTTAATGTAAAAGTTTCTCATACATCCAACAAAATCGTGAGTTTCAATCTGGCCAGGTCGCCGCAATACTATATTTATATCATCAATCCCACCAATTGTCACAGCTTGATTTCCAAGATTCAGTTGTCTGCAATTTCAAAATAAACATCATTGAAGTTTATCTCTTCGAAGAATAAAGATTATCTAATTACAAAGTGACCCATCAAAATATTTTTATAACAATATATGAGAACGACTTAATGGTTCTATCAGAGTTACCTCCCTTTTATCACTTTTGACAGTAACAATTAGATATTATATTGAGTTGCTGCCCTTTAGTCACCATACCATTTTTTTTTTTATATTTCATAATTTTCATCATAATTCAGTATCAAATGAGCTTTTCTTTGGTGGTTCTTGAAAAAAGATCGCTAGAATCTGAAAGTGGACACCACCAGCTGTGAAGTCATCTATAAAAATAATGGGTTAGTCTGTTATAAAGTTGTCTTTGTGTGTGGATTATTCATTAAGTTCATCTGATATGTTATCAAATGATATAAAAATCCATAAATTGATTTCAGATATAATCACTGATCCTATCAAATGTTTTGTTCAGATTTTACGATAAATTATTCAATATGAAAAAATGTAGATTTTAACAGTATCAGAAAAGGATCTCTGAAACTGTTTGTTATCTCAAATATTCTGTAAAGTTGACAATTAACAAATGACCTTTCATAAATACAAGGACTTCAAAAATTGTTAAACTGAAATTTTTCAATTTAACATCACAAAGAATATATAATTTCATAATCAATGAGAGATATTCTTATGCATAATCACCAAAAAATTTTCACATTTCCTGCAAACAAGAGGGTGATAGCTGAACTTTCAAATTCAAAAATTTACTTTTGAAATTTTTTTTTCAAGGATTTTAATGAAATATAAATCACTATTATGAAATTGAAATAAAATAATTAGCACATGAGACGACTCCATTTATCATTTTAAATATTAAATAGAGGACCTTATACAGGTAAATGGCTTTCAATATAGCTTGTAATCTCATTTTACCTTAAATTACATGGTAATGTGTGATAAAATTATAGACATTAATGTCCCATAAATAGATCTGTGATTTTATCTAATATTTGAATATGTTATTTTATGGATGTGCAGTTTTCTATAGTTTAACAATATAAATTGTCATGCAGAGTTTTCCTCCATTTTTTCTCTCTACCTATTATAAAAGTTACCAAGGTCTAATATGCACTATGAAAAGGCTAATATAAATCTCAAAACTTGCTGTGATGTAAATTAACACGTTTCTGGCCAAAGAAATTTCTAATTTACTGCTGATTATAACACCATTACATGCTGTTCACGCCTTACACTTTAATTCATTGCTTTCAATAAAAATATGTTTTCTTAGTAAATCTCACATTAAATGATTTTGATAATCTACTTTTAAGTACTTTTCAATAAGCTTTTGAAGCAAAAGTGCATACCAATTGCAATTATTTCATGAAAAGATGACTTTCCAATAAGATAATTTTCCCCAATACATTTGCTATCACAAAGCAGTTATTTAAGACCCCCCCCCCCCCCTCCCCACTGACCCAAGGTCAAATGGGGTTATTCATTCATAAATTGAAATGAAAATGTGTCTATTAATCACTCCATCAATTTGTGAGGTAAATATTTACAAAGGGAAGTAACTGCACCTTCACATTATTTATTTTCCCTCAAATTCTATAGCTTGAAAATTTATTATCTTTTGATGACTAATAAAATTCAACTATGTATGTACATATAAACAGACATTAGGTCAATTTTATGAAAAGATATTTTTTAAAGAAAAAGTTATTTGATATTTATTGCAATTTTAAAGTTATCTCCCCTTTAAAAACCTGTCAATTACTCTTTCATGTCAAGATTATATATCTATAATAACACTTTAAAAAATTCTCATGTTTTTAATAAAAAAACCTTTTTATAAATATATACTGTTTTCACTAACTCCACAATGAATGATGAATTTTATATTGTTCTGCTAGTTAAACAGGCTTTTGTTGTGTGTGAAATTTATGAACAAATGGCATCATTAATATTCAAACGGTTTGCATAATTAAGTATTCAAATTGATTAATAAATGGAAAAATATGTAAGTCTGTAATTTTCAACATGTAAGAAAGAAATATAAAAAATTTTAATAAACAAATTTTACTGAGAAGCAAGCAATAGTTTTCCTCTTACAATGAAATAAAATTGAATACTCCATCATAAAAACTTAAACCTAGACCCTGATGTTACAATGAAAAAATGGGTCAAAGACACAAATGGCCGGGTTGCTGGGTGTTTACTGTAGTGGTGACAAAGGTGATTACAAGATCATATTGCACATTGGCAGTCATGAATATTTATATAGACAAAATCAGACACATTGTATGTTGGTGTACGAGCACAGAGGCAGCCATCAATTTAATTAGAAATAGGTGAAGTAAGCAATATTTGATTTGATTACATGTTGATAAACACTTGTTTGGAAAAATGGGAAATAATTCTATAAAGTGAGGTGCACATCTTCAATATATATAGAAACATTCTATGAAGTTTCAAGGATGTGGGTGAAAAACTGTAGGAGGAGTTGATTTCACAAAATAGGTACCCTCTATTGAAGATGTCAATAAAAAACGACTAAGTTCCAAAGTTTGGAAAAATGTAAAATAATTCCTGAAATAATTCCATAAAGTGAGGTGCACATTTTCAATATATATAGAGACATTCTATGAAGTTTCAAGGATGTGGGTGAAAAACTGTAGGAGGAGTTGATTTCACAAAATAAGTACCCTCTATTGAAGATGTCAATAAAAAACGACTAAGTTCCAAAGTTTGGAAAAATGGGAAATAATTCCTGAAATAATTCCATAAAGTGAGGTGCACATCTTCAATATATATAGAAACATTCTATAAAGTTTCAAGGATGTGGGTGAAAAACTGTAGGAGGAGTTGATTTCACAAAATAGATACCCTCTATTGAAGATGTCAATAAAAAATGACTAAGTTCCAAAGTTTGGAAAAATGGGAAATAATTCCTGAAATAATTCCATAAAGTGAGGTGCACATCTTCAATATATACAGAAACATTCTATGAAGTTTTAAGGATGTGGGTGAAAAACTGTAGGAGGAGTTGATTTCACAAAATAAGTACCCTCTATTGAAGATGTCAATAAAAAACGACTAAGTTCCAAAGTTTGGAAAAATGGGAAATAATTCCTGAAATAATTCCATAAAGTGAGGTGCACATCTTCAATATATATAGAAACATTCTATAAAGTTTCAAGGATGTGGGTGAAAAACTGTAGGAGGAGTTGATTTCACAAAATAGATACCCTCTATTGAAGATGTCAATAAAAAATGACTAAGTTCCAAAGTTTGGAAAAATGGGAAATAATTCCTGAAATAATTCCATAAAGTGAGGTGCACATCTTCAATATATATAGAAACATTCTATAAAGTTTCAAGGATGTGGGTGAAAAACTGTAGGAGGAGTTGATTTCACAAAATAGATACCCTCTATTGAAGATGTCAATAAAAAATGACTAAGTTCCAAAGTTTGGAAAAATGGGAAATAATTCCTGAAATAATTCCATAAAGTGAGGTGCACATCTTCAATATATACAGAAACATTCTATGAAGTTTTAAGGATGTGGGTGAAAAACTGTAGGAGGAGTTGATTTCACAAAATAAGTACCCTCTATTGAAGATGTCAATAAAAAACGACTAAGTTCCAAAGTTTGGAAAAATGGGAAATAATTCCTGAAATAATTCCATAAAGTGAGGTGCACATCTTCAATATATATAGAAACATTCTATAAAGTTTCAAGGATGTGGGTGAAAAACTGTAGGAGGAGTTGATTTCACAAAATAGATACCCTCTATTGAAGATGTCAATAAAAAATGACTAAGTTCCAAAGTTTGGAAAAATGGGAAATAATTCCTGAAATAATTCCATAAAGTGAGGTGCACATCTTCAATATATACAGAAACATTCTATGAAGTTTTAAGG
This sequence comes from Mytilisepta virgata, assembly GCA_028015205.1. NCBI lineage: Eukaryota > Metazoa > Mollusca > Bivalvia > Mytilida > Mytilidae > Mytilisepta > Mytilisepta virgata. The sequence continues at coordinate 102,741,275 of CM051520.1, forward strand.
ATGTGGGTGAAAAACTGTAGGAGAAGTTGATTTCACAAAATAGGTACCCTCTATTGAAGATGTCAATAAAAAAACAACTAAGTTCCAAAGTTTGGAAAAATGGAAAATAATTCCTGAAATAATTCCATAAAGTGAGGTGCACATTTTCAATATATATAGAAACATTCTATGAAATTTCAAGGATGTGGGTGAAAAACTAGGAGGAGTTGATTTCACAAAATAGATACCCTCTATTGAAGATGTCAATAAAAAATGACTAAGTTCCAAAGTTTGGAAAAATGGGAAATAATTCCTGAAATAATTCCATAAAGTGAGGTGCACATCTTCAATATATACAGAAACATTCTATGAAGTTTTAAGGATGTGGGTGAAAAACTGTAGGAGAAGTTGATTTCACAAAATAGGTACCCTCTATTGAAGATGTCAATAAAAAAACGACTAAGTTCCAAAGTTTGGAAAAATGGAAAATAATTCCTGAAATAATTCCATAAAGTGAGGTGCACATTTTCAATATATATAGAAACATTCTATGAAATTTCAAGGATGTGGGTGAAAAACTAGGAGGAGTTGATTTCACAAAATAAGTACCCTCTACTGAAGATGTCAATAAAAAACGACTAAGTTCCAAAGTTTGGAAAAATGGGAAATAATTCCTGAAATAACTCCATAAAGTCAGGTGCATATCTTCAATATATATAGAAACATTCTATGAGGTTTCAAGGGTGTGGGTGAAAAACTGTAGGAGGAGTTGATTTCACAAAATAGGTACCCTCTATTGAAGATGTCAATAAAAAACGACTAAGTTCCAAAGTTTGGAAAAATGGGAAATAATTCCTGAAATAATTCCATAAAGTGAGGTGCACATCTTCAATATATATAGAAACATTCTATGAAGTTTCAAGGATGTGGGTGAAAAACTGTAGGTGGAGTTGATTTCACAAAATAGGTACCCATTTTCCCTGCCTGCCCGCCGCCGCCGCCCGCCCGCCCCACATTCACCATACTATAACCCGGATTTGCACTCTGTGCAACCCGGCCAATAAAATTGAATATTCCATTATAAAAACTTAACTTACATAGAAATAAAACTTCAAGCCATTATATCACTTAAATATTATATAGTATGGCATGATGTGAACTGTTCTCCGAAGCAAATCCTTGAATCCCACCAATAAAACAATATCTCAGAATCAAAATTACAAGATTAAATTGGAAAAATCATATGTTTACCTTACTCAATTCTATAGTTAACAGTTCAATTTAAGGAGACATTAATAATAAAAAATTTTGAGAATCATACAAAACTAAAACTAGGTAAAAAAGTTCAGATGAAGGTCATAGGAAGTTAAATCTTCAAAATAAGTCCAACATAAAAAACAAATAATTTTTTTATAGTCTACAATTCAGCAATTATTCATCGTCACAATAAAAATACAATATTGTAGTTCTTCAAATCGATATTTCCCCCCTATCATAACATTCAATCAAATTGATTAATGATGTTTCTATCCAATAAAAATTTACCATTTAATCAATTTCTGCCATCATTATTATTCTACTGGAAAAATTATGTCAGACTTTTATGTTGATTGTTATAATTATACCTGGAAACCAGTTTTTATATTAACAAAAGTAAAATGTTTTCAAATATTCTTTCATTAATCTTTAAGGGAGAAAAAAATTTATTTGGTAAAATCAATAAATAGTATTAATTTCAGAAAAGGAAGTCAAATCATGTGTGTGCAAATATCAAATTTTACCAAATCATAATGATCATGATGAGATACTGTAAACTGGAAATTTTTGTGCCATCTTTTTTGTTGTTGTTACAACTTTGCCCCATTCTGAATTTGTGATTTTGGAGCACTCAACGGGGGTAGGATATTGAAATAATTATTCATGTTGACTTTATTTTCGAGTTTCATCTACCCCCACACAAATAAAATTGTCACAACAATTTTCTGGTAAACAGTAGTCTATATAATTTCAGAAAAGGATTGTCTTCAAGAATTAAAATTATATAACAGACAGACAGATGATTTCATTGAGGAGCAAGTTTAATATTGGAGATGAAATTTAATTAAAATTAGATTTGTTTTATCTGATTATATTATATATATATATATATTTTTTTTTTTTTAATTGTTTTTTTTTTTTTTGCTCCAATGTTTGAAACTGGCAAGAAATAATTATTTGTCAGTATTTTAATCCAGTTCAAAACATTCACAACAAAATTACATTTTATAAACATTTAAAAACATCAGATCTGACCTTAAATATGTCCATTCTACACTAAATACCCAGAACTATATATACAAATTATTTACATATTAGACATAATAAAGGGAATAAAACTGAAATTTTACTTAAAAGTTTCTTTCAGGCATAACCAGAACACAATATTAATACTTATCGTATTTCCCCATGCCTATATCGACCTGCTGAGGCCTTCACAATTTCCCGTATTTCGGCACTGTGACGTCGTAAAGAGTTGACCCGACCCTAATATGAGCTGACCCGAATATATCAGCGACGTCGTAATGTTTGACCCAACGTTGACCTGAATATATCAGGAAAACATCCGGTTATAGGCAGATGGCCATTGAAAAGTAAGAAATTCCATTAAGATTGCTAGTTAACAATACGATAAATTTATCATCAAGTTTTCTTCAAACAAATATTGTAAAATATAAGCTGCTCGACACAATATGAAGCTTTTCAGCTCGTTCGCTACGCTCACTCGCCGAAAAAGCTTCACATTGTGTCTCGCGGCGGATATTTTAACATATATGTTTGCAGAAAACCTGATAATATGTACCTATTCAGGTATTCCCCCACAATAGAAATAAGTAATAACTTTTTCTAACCTTAATTTTTATTTCAAATGAAATAAAAAGGAAACATTTTTCAAACAGGATTATATTTCATTTGTAATAGTTTTCATCCTTATACTAAAATATCCAATTAATCAAGACAAATATGTGTGAATTATTATTATTATTTGGTTATCAGCTGTAGATATTAGTTATTCAGTTTGTAACAAATAATAAAATACATGAGATTATGTTTTTTAATGCGCATACTCGCTGATGTTTTTAGTGCAAGAATGATACCTAGACTTATCATCCTTCCCTGTGATTCTATCAGCTTGTTGAGCAGCTCCGAAAAATTTGTATTAAGAAGCACGTGCGCTGAGCAGGAGTTATCAACAGTCAGCAGGACTTATCAACAAATTCTCCCAACATTTGGCAGCTTAGAACTTATTAAATAGCTTTCAAAATTGCAAAATATTAATAAATATATCAATATTTGGTGTTCCTTTTTCTATATTATGGCGTTTTATTTAAATGAATGATGAAGAAATTTCTAAAAGTGACATCAACAAAATGTGTCTTTCCTCGATGCTGATAATGTCTGCTGGGACTTCTTTCTGCTCTTTCCATTGCATTTCATTATTTGCGATTAAATTAAATTTTTAAACGTATGCTTTATTTTTATATGTCCATATTTTCGCCTGAATTAGTACAAAAACGACTAAATGTTGTTTAAATGTCATCTCCTTGGTTAAATTTGAGTGATTATTTTACGTTGCGCATATTTTAGTCAGAAGTTGTTTCGCGAATGGAGAGGGACTATGACGTCAACGGGGTTGCAAGTTTGAAAGCGGGTGCTTTAGTTTCCGGGAAAATCATGAACAAAGATTTCCAGACTGATTTTGTTTTTTAAAACATGAAAATACACCTTAATGTCGGTTTTTATATCGTTTATAAGATATTTTACATAAACATTCAGGAAATATATACTTATTGGTATGGTAAACAATGTAAGGGAAAACTTGTCGTTGCGATGAAGAATCCATACTTTTTCCGCAAAAATTTGGGAGAATTTAGACTCACTCTTCCCAAGCTTCATATTCTGTCTCACGGGATGATATTTTATGATATCTAGCTGTCAAAATGCACATAATATATACTTATTATTATGTATTCTGTATAAATTTTTGAGGATCTTAATTTTCAGGTTTGTTTTTTGTTGTTGTTTAATGGTTTTTACAAAAATTTCAGCCATACTGTGACACACCACTCAAAGTTCAGTTCTAAAACATTAGCACAAAATCCATAAATAGTGCAAAATTTAACCAATGAAAAATTTAAATAGATTGAACAATGCTATTATTTGGATAAAGTTTGGTTGAAATGATTTTATAACAAATTAAACTAACAAACAAAATATTATTTTTGGATGAATTCCTTTATTGAAATTTTTAAATACAGGCAATGTTGTCACCCTCATCTGAACAAATGCCTACGTCTCAATCCCAATTTGAATGAAATCTGGCCCTAAAAACATGTTAATAATTGAAAATTTGACAACTTGCACTGAGTCATTTAACTCTTCTGAAAAATCCATTGTATGTTATTGAATTTTTAAACTTCCAACTTTTACAATTTGATTTTATTGTTATTTTTCAGCACAAAAACATTAAATTGATTTTCCTTTTTAAGTGCCAATGACCTCACATTTAATGATTCAAAAATTACATTAATTCAAAATTTAATTATGGACATGTAGTTTGTAAATACCACAGCCACAAACTGTCCTTAATAACCTTTCAAAATGAGTAAATTACAAATGTCTTCTTTCCAAATATCTGATCATTTTTAGTAAATGGGGTCAGAAAGATGGTCCCCAATTTTGTAATTTGGATGCCCATTAGTAAAATTTTATCAGTGATATACATGATAATACAAGTTCTATGGGAATGACCATTTTTACAATGTTTATCCCAAATCATTTTATCTGGTACTCACACCTAATATTTCCCGACAGACCAACCCAACAAGTACATATATAACTTACTTAGCCATCTGTGAAGCTTGTCTTGCACAATCAGCTGTTCTGCATTCAGGGCAAATTCCTCCATCAGATGGGCAAGTACTTACTCTCAATTGTGCATTCTGTAATATGATAAATTAACTATTAGTCATCCTTGTTATAAAGTCAATGGTAAAGGACACAAATGAACCCCAAGATGTAACGTTATATCTGTCTGATGCAAATCTTCCAGCCTTTTTTTTTGAGAAGTCATGATCTTGCCTTTTGGTCTCTAGATACAATTTTCATATCTGATTTAAATTTACACTGCATATTCCTAGTAAAAGTGTCCAATGTTTGCAAAATCATGTTGGGTATCATTTATTTGTGTGAATATTCTAAATTTATATAATCTTGTCAATGTAACATTTTTTTCCCTGTATCAAATCCTCGATATCCTACCCAAGCTACTTTATAATTTTTGTCTTGTGTTTTTTTTCTCATACAAGAGTTTACTTTTATTTTTTGGTGTTGCAATTCTCTTCAAATCAGATTTTTTCTAAAAATACCTGTTATATTTTATGTGTAAGTGCACATTATATCTTAAAGGGACAATTGTAAAGCAATTTTTTAAAGTGTCCGTTAAATCTAGATTACTATTTTCAAGTCACCTCATAATAAAAAATTCACATACCTCTTGACTTCTATGAACTTGAACACGGAACCATTCTCCTGTAGACACATTTTTGGGGACAGTTAACCTTGTTGAGGTCTTATCTCCTAAATTAAAGGAAAACCTCACTTCACCATTTATAATCTCCAATGCCAAGAATTCACTAGACTGTATGCTCTCTGCAGGATTATAAAGAAGTAAAGCTCTCGTTTTTACTGTTGCAAATGTAAGGTCAAATGTGTTATCATTTGTTGCTGTTGACAATGAATTGAACTGTTTGTATGAACCTTCACTAAATCCAGCTGCTGAATGTTCACATGTATCTCCCCAGTGTGTGAACAGGCACTCACATTTAAATGCTCCAATCAAATTTTTACAAATTCCATTCACACATGGATTTGGTGAGCAACGGTCTGATCCATTTTCACATAAATTTCCAGTAAATCCACCTCTGCAATTACATATGAATGATCCTTGTGTATTTTGACATGTGCCTCCATTTTTACAAGGTGAGGTGGTACATTCATCGACATCATTTTGGCAGTAAGTACCCAACCATCCTGATGGACAATCACAAATTTGATTTTGATTTGAGTCTGTGATACAAAACCCACCATTCTGACAATGTCCATTGCCACAAGGACTGACTGCAACCTCACAATGTGTTCCTGTGAACTTGGGTGGACAAGAACAATAATAGGACACCAGCAAATTTGGTGACGAAATAATGAGATGATCAGAATCCACAGCATTTATATTACTGTGTACTTCTATATGATTCAAACACTCACCAGAGTGACAAGTGGAAGTAGAACAAGGGGAATAACCCACAGCTGTTAAACTTATTCCCACTTCAGATTCAATGTCTGTTTTTTTGTTCAGAATTTGTTGCTTTAAAATGTCATATAACACATATGACCCATCCTGATTAGTAACAGTTAAATAAACCAGAGTATCTGCATTCAATGATTTTACACTAAATATAGTTACAGTATGGGTTGATCCAAAGAGTCCATTTATCATTTGTTTTAAACTCTCATGTTTTGTTTCTACAAATTTTTCTGGTTGGATATTATGAATTCTCAATATGACAGTGTTATCCAAAGTCCTGTTGCTAAACTGAATAAAGTTCAATTCCACATTATAAGTAACTTCGCTGTGCTTTCCGTCAGAACCAATAAGACTTAGAACATAAGACAGTGAAGTATCTGGTTTATTTAGTATAACCAACTTGCAACCTGTAGAAATATGAAATACATTCTGCTGAGACTGTATGGTGCATGAATATTCTCCAGTTACATCAGGATCGATAGGTCGCACGTCTGCAATGGGCCCAGCAGGTACTTTTCCGTCAAAAAGTGCCATCTGTAGTTCTACGTTTCTTGGTGAGGGAGGTGAATCATTTTCATCCAAAACTTCAACAGTAAAAGTTAAGGTTGACGACTGTGTAGGAGAACCACCATCTGATACTATAATACCTATTTCAAATTCTGAAAACTGTTCTCGGTCAACTGATGCTTTTGAGGTAACAAGTCCACTGAACTCTTCAATCTGAAAATAGTTGCTGTTTTGCTCAAATCGATATCTAAATGGAGCTTGATTGGGAGGTAGGTCTGGGTCAGTTGTGTAATCATACAATGTAATAATTGATACTCCTGCTTGACGATTTTCTGTAACGTATCCAGTAACATTGTTGGAGACAAAAATTGGTCCATTGTCATTAACATCGGTCAAGAAGATCTGAACAACAGCTGATCCTGTTGAGAAAAAGAAGTTTTTATTTGAATATTGTGAAATAATTTGTATATGTCAATACCTTTCAGTCTGCTGTCTGATTTTATTTAATAGTAAATACTGCAGATGCTGTCCTCTTTTACACTAATTTGTAGTCTGAGAAAAAATAAGATTGAAAATATTGGAAAATATTAAATACGTAACAAGTAACATTTCCATTATATTGAAACATTATCAAATAAGGACAAATATGGTGATTAAAAATTACAGATACATGTAATACTGAGACACTTTCACTAAATGGGTCAGATATGACGGACATTTATAGTATAACATTTTCAGTTTAATTAATGAAATACCTTAATCTTGTCTGAACTTCATGCTCGAAGTACACTATAAAAATGTCAAAATTGTATTCTTTATTTTAATCTTTGTACATGTCTTTTATTTTTAGCTTTTATTATTTGTTTACAACATCTCATTTGCTGCATGTGTTTCACATTAAAGTACAGTACACCGAGATATCAATAGAATATCATACAGCCAAAATATTCAATAATCTAGATTCTTCAAACAGGAAGCAGTGGCCAATATCATAAAAAGTTATGCAGCAACTAGCAATGAGCCACATCTACTTAATATTCTTAGCTGGATGTTCATCTGTGAGACAGATGTGTGAGAAAGACACCTATCAATTTTACAGTTTGCTTGTTAAATCAAGAAATGTGAGAAAATGTCAGCCTATGTAATTACCTGTTTGGGGAACAGTGCCTGTGTCAACAGCTCCCACTGTTATGTTGTATGCTGTGTGTATTTCTCGATCAAGTACACCTGCACCTGTGGTCTGGACCCATCCAGAGGCAGAATTAATTTTGAAAAGGCCATCTTCATTTCCATTTAAAATTGTAAATGAAAAGATCTGATCTGACAATTTATGATCTGAATCGGTTGCTGAAACTTGTATAATATCTACATTGCCACCTGCATTCTCTGGGACTGAACCACTGTAAAGCTGTTCTGAGAAAACAGGAGGATCGTTTGCATCTTCAATGGTGATTGTTACTGTACACTCATCGGTGTCTCCACCTTGGATACTGCCCCAATTTTTAGCCATGACGGTCAAAATAATATTTGGTGAACTTTCGTAATCTGGTCGGCCAGATACAATTATCTCCCCTGTCTTATAATTTATTTTAAATCCTTTTGTGTTACTAGAGCCAATGAGGTAATAATACACAACACCATCCTCACCATGGTCATCGTCAGTGGCAACGACAGATCCCAGAACAGAGTTGATTGGAACTGATTCTTTGATACTAAACTGATAATTACTTCGCACAAATTTTGGATAGAACTCATTCACACCATTAACTTCTATTATGACAGTGGTAGTATTTTTGAACTGTGTTCCTGGATTAAGGGCCAATATCAGAACATTATAAGAGGTGCTCCGTTCATAATCCAAAGGAGCTTTTGTTTTAATGGATCCTGTATTTATGTCTATTGAAAACAAATCACCCATCTGAGTATATCCAAAAGCATATTCAATATTGGCATTATTCCCAGAATCAGCATCTGTGGCAGTAACGGTTGTTATCACTTCACCGCTTGGTGTATTTTCATTTACTGATACGGTATAGCTCGTACTGTTGAAAATTGGAGCATTATCATTGACATCGGTGATGTGGATGATAAATACAACGGTAGCATTTCGGGAGAAAAGACCTTGATCTTTTGCAAGTATCGTCAATTCGTGCTGTCTGTTGGTTTCATAATCTAGAGGATTGTACACCGAAATGTCTCCTCGGGATTGATCCATCATAAACAGTCCATTTGGATCACCTCCAATGATATGATAAGATACTTGGCCATTAGGTCCAGTTAGGTCACTATCTATTGCATTAACTGATGCTATACTGGAACCTAATTTAGTATTCTCAGGAACAGTCCTCTGAAGATCTGTTGTTGTAAAAATAGGACTGTGCTGATTCACTCCAGTCACCTTAAATCTGACCTCTTGCGTTACATTTTTTGGAGGTATACCTTTGTCCTGAGCTGTCACCATTAAAGTGAAGTCCTTATTTATTTGTCCTTGAAGGGAACCAGCAATAGATATTTCTCCTGCAAAAGAAAAAATAATGGCAACATTATTGTACAATACTTTCATAGGGAAAAGTGATATGATAAAGTAATTTTGTTGTGATTTTTCGGAATTTTGCATTTCAATTTTAAGATTTCTCACATACTGGGCTAAGGCTCAATAATGAACTACAATTAGACCTAAGCAAACAAAGACCCCTTCATATTGAAGAATAATTTTATTTCATCATTAACTGATAGAATATACTCAATATCCTTTCATATTTCAATGTTATCATGTATTGTACCTACTGCCAAATACACATGTGGATATTATCATGTATTGTACCTACAGTCAAATACACATGTGGATATTATCATGTATTGTACCTACAGTCAAATACACATGTGGATATTATCATGTATTGTACCTACTGCCAAATAAACATGTGGATATTATCATGTATTGTACCTACAGTCAAATACACATGTGGATATTATCATGTATTGTACCTACAGTCAAATACACATGTGGATATTATCATGTATTGTACTTAGTCAAATACACATGTGGATATTATCATGTATTGTACCTACAGACAAATACACATGTGGAAATTATCATGTATTGTACCTACAGCCAAATACACATGTGGATATTATCATGGATTGTACCTACAGCCAAATACACATGTGGATATTATCATGTATTGTACCTACAGCCAAACACATGTGGATATTATCATGTATTGTACTTAGTCAAATACACATGTGGATATTATCATGTATTGTACCTACAGCCAAATACACATGTGGAAATTATCATGGATTGTACCTACAGCCAAATACACATGTGGATATTATCATGTATTGTACCTACAGCCAAACACATGTGGATATTATCATGTATTGTACTTAGTCAAATACACATGTGGATATTATCATGTATTGTACCTACAGACAAATACACATGTGGAAATTATCATGGACTGTACCTACAGCCAAATACACATGTGGATATTATCATGTATTGTACCTACAGCCAAACACATGTGGATATTATCATGTATTGTACTTAGTCAAATACACATGTGGATATTATCATGTATTGTACCTACAGCCAAATACACATGTGGAAATTATCATGTATTGTACCTACAGCCAAATACACATGTGGAAATTATCATGGATTGTACCTACAGCCAAATACACATGTGGATATTATCATGTATTGTACCTACAGCCAAACACATGAGGATATTATCATGTATTGTACTTAGTCAAATACAATTGTGGATATTATCATGTATTGTACCTACAGCCAAACACATGTGGAAATTAATTCAGTCTATGAAGATTTCAGGATTTCTTAGTATATTTCATAAACTGTACCTACCTGTCAATTTGTTAACATAGAAATACTTTTCACCACTTCCACCATCTTTGAAATATTCCACCTGAGCATTCAGACCATAATCAAATTTATCCACAGCAATGACTTTGATAATGTGATCACCAATGACAACGTTATATGGAACAGCAGAATAATAATCCCTTGCCTCAAACACTGGTGCATGATCATTGGCATCAGTTATTTGTATGTGAACAATGGCCTCTGATGATTTTGCTGGTGTTCCGAGATCTGTTGCTATGACAATGAGTTCTCTGGAATTTACACTTGGATATTCTATATTATGGATATAGACCATGTCCATTTTTGATGTAATTTCTCCAGTAGCAGAATCAATGCTGAATTCTGATGATGACAATTTAAATGAATAGTATAGTTGATTGTTTGGTTTGTTTCTGTCTGCATCTGTTGCTGTAACACTTCCCACACTGGTACCCGCTGGTAATCCTTCAATTAATGTGAAACTGAGTGGCTCAGTAAACTGTGGTGTATTATCATTTACATCAGCAATCCAAACATTAACAAAAGCATATGTAAGATGTGAACTGTCTGATGCTGATATTTTAATCTTCATCCCTTGTTTATTAGATCCACCATGAACTTCAGCATCAAGTTTGCCCAATAGAGTGATATTCCCAGAATTTGCATCAATTTTGAACTTGTCCTCTGGATTTTCAACAATTCCATACGTAACTCTTGCATTTTCACCGATGTCAGCGTCAGATGAAGTTACCTGGAGAATAAAACTGCCGACAGCCATGTCCTCTGGTATTTCGATGTTGAAATTGAGTGAAAACACGGGATTGTTATCATTCACATCCTGTATGTGTACCCTTACTGTAGTAGAGCCTGTTTGTGGCTGTGAACCCTGAAAAAAAAATTCAAAACAACTTTCATTCAATGAATTACAAACCTCCAATACTACATAGGTAAGTATCTCATTGTTGGAATATACTACCTAGGTAAGTATATCATTGTTGGAATATACTACCTAGGTAAGTATCTCATTGTTGGAATATACTACCTAGGTAAGTATCTCATTGTTGGAATATGCTACCTAGGTAAGTATCTCATTGTTGGAATATACAACCTAGGTAAGTATCTCATTGTTGGAATATACTACCTAGGCAAGTATCTCATTGTTGGAATATACTACCTAGGTAAGTATATCATTGTTGGAATATGCAACCTAGGTAAGTATCTCATTGTTGGAATATACTACCTAGGTAAGTATCTCATTGTTGGAATATACTACCTAGGTAAGTATATCATTGTTGGAATATACAACATTTCATTTATGGAAGAAATACTTTACTAATTTTCTTTGTTACAAGTCTTCATTTTCTTTTTCTCTAACAAAATAACAGTGGTTTCTTCTTTTTTTAAATTCAATTTTCCTTATTTGTTGTCTTCTTTTTCATATAGAATTAAAACCCATGAAATCTCTCTAAATAATTTCCATAATTCTCAAACTTTGTTAAATGAAAAACTTATAATACTTCCATTAGCAGCCATAGAATGTTTCAAATAAATAAATGTTTATTATAATACTTCCATTAACATCCATAGAATGTTTCAAATAAATAAATGTTTATTATAATACTTCCATTAACATCCATAGAATGTTTCAAATAAATAAATGTTTATTATAATACTTCCATTAACAGCCATAGAGTGTTTCAAATAAATAAATGTTTATTATAATACTTCCATTAACAGCCATAGAGTGTTTCAAATAAATAAATGTTTATTATAATACTTCCATTAACAGCCACAGAGTGTTTCAAATAAATAAATGTTTATCATAATACTTCCATTAGCAGCCATAGAATGTTTCAAATAAATAAATGTTTATTATAATACTCCCATTAACAGCCATAGAGTGTTTCAAATATATAAATGTTTATCATAATACTTCCATTAGCAGCCATAGAATGTTTCAAATATATAAATGTTTATTATAATACTTCCATTAACAGCTATAGAATGTTTCAAATATATAAATGTTTATTATAATACGTCCATTAACATCCATAGAATGTTTCAAATAAATAAATGTTTATTATAATACTTCCATTAACATCCATAGAATGTTTCAAATAAATAAATGTTTATTATAATACTTCCATTAACAGCCATAGAGTGTTTCAAATAAATAAATGTTTATTATAATACTTCCATTAACAGCCATAGAGTGTTTCAAATAAATAAATGTTTATTATAATACTTCCATTAACAGCCATAGAGTGTTTCAAATAAATAAATGTTTATCATAATACTTCCATTAGCACCCATAGAATGTTTCAAATAAATAAATGTTTATTATAATACTTCCATTAACAGCCATAGAGTGTTTCAAATATATAAATGTTTATCATAATACTTCCATTAACAGCCATAGAATGTTTCAAATATATAAATGTTTATTATAATACTTCCATTAGCAGCCATAGAATGTTTCAAATAAATAAATGTTTATTATAATACTTCCATTAACAGCCATAGAATGTTTCAAATAAATAAATGTTTATCATAATACTTCCATTAACAGCCATAGAATGTTTCAAATAAATAAATGTTTATCATAATACTTCCATTAACAGCCATAGAATGTTTCAAATAAATAAATGTTTATTATAATACTTCCATTAACAGCCATAGAGTGTTTCAAATATATAAATGTTTATCATAATACTTCCATTAACAGCCATAGAATGTTTCAAATATATAAATGTTTATTATAATACTTCCATTAGCAGCCATAGAATGTTTCAAATAAATAAATGTTTATTATAATACTTCCATTAACAGCCATAGAATGTTTCAAATAAATAAATGTTTATCATAATACTTCCATTAACAGCCATAGAATGTTTCAAATAAATAAATGTTTATTATAATACTTCCATTAAGGATGCTCGCTGGTCATGTTTTGTCTTTTTGTCAGATTTTCGGAATCCTCGGCTTTTATCCATTTCTTAAACATTAAATTTTTTGCCCATGAACCCCCACTTTTTCTTTTATAATTCAATCATATATACCTTAAAATGGTATTTGACAAAAGTTTACGAAATCATTTTTATTTTTTATACATTTTTGAGTTGTCAATGCAAAGACAATGAAAAATCCAGAGAAAACCCATTTCCTGCAAATTTTCAAGGCCTTATCGCTCTAAAATGAGCACATGAACCTATATTTTTTTCTTGCTTATTCGCTTACTATTCGTATGTTGTCTCAAACTAAAACACCTATTTCAAATCCTATTTATTTCCTATTAGACCAGCGATCATCCTTAACAGCCATAGAATGTTTCAAATAAATAAATATTTAAGTTATTGATTGTTGTATGGATTCAATGGTAATTATTACGCATATATTACGACAAGACCATGCTGATGTGATGTGATGTGAACCCTGCTTTGTATTAGGCTGACATACTAAACAGGCTAGTTCACAAGGTAACATTCCACAGGAAGACATGTCATCCCATCATGACTCTAACCCTGAGTCAGTCTTTTCTCTTACTCCTTAATGATACATGCTTGGCGGAGAAGCAGTAAATACCAATTTTAAAGTCTCTAGTTTGACACGACCAGAGAATGAGCCGCGACCTGCACATTCAAGATGCGCACACAACAATACTTTGTTATTGAAGATATATTAAAACTAACCTGATCAACTGCCTCAACAACCAGACTATAAACATCAACTGTTTCTCTATCCAAGGCAACTTTGGTTGTTATCACTCCATCATTCTGATTAATGTTAAATGTGTCTTGGCTTGCAGCCAGTCTGTATGTCACTAGGCCATTAGTTCCACTATCACCATCTGAAGCTATTACCTGTATGACTGTTGCTCCAACTTGTGCATTTTCTGCAATGGATGGGGTATACAGAGGTTGAGAGAACCTGGGAGAGTTGTCATTTAAGTCCTCAATATTTATAACCATTTTTCTGTATGCTGAGAGTGCCATGTTTGTGGAATCTCTGGCTTCGATCCATAAATCAAATGTCTGTGTCATCTCGTAATCCACTGGGTTGAGCACAGTTACATCTCCTGATGATTCTCCGATAGAAAATGACTGCCCAGTATTTCCCCCAGCTATATAATATTTAACAGTCCCTCCACTATTAGATACAGCCTGAACTTTGACCACACTATGACCAGCTGGTTTGTTCTCATCCAAAGTATGTGGAGTTTGGAATGATGTGAATACCGGTTTATTGTTGGAGCTAATGTCTGATACAGTGACTGTCACATTAACCATGTTACTTCTTTTAGGTGCTCCCTGAAAAGTATGAAAATTTCATGAAGATAAGTAATCAAGCACACCTTATGTCTGAGATTTGCATATTGCTAAAATTTTTAAACTTGTACAACAGCTATATAAAAGAGGTACCATTGTATAACAGAAAACTGGATATGATAATACACATGTATTGGAAGCTACCATTGTATAACAGAAAACTAGATATGATAATACACATGTAATGGAAGCTACCATTGTATACAGTGGAACCCCCGAAAACCGGCCCCTCTGAAAACCGAACTTTTACTTTCGGTCCGGAATTTTTGCCTATATATTCAAGTAAAAAAATCCTCTGAAAACCGGACCCTCTGAATTCCGAAACACCGGCCGTACTTTCCGGTACAAAACATATATATTCTTGTCAAATTAACCTCCAGAAACCGGCCGAAACAATGTATTACCTGGAAAATCAGTGAACCGTAATACATGTCATCCTTAATCGATCGATGATTGACATCATTAAACTAAACTCGGGGGGGGGGGGGGGGGGGGGGGGGGGATAGGTGATAGGACGTGCCGCTGGAATAGGTCACCTTTTCAAGCTTGAAAATATGTGAATAGGTCGGAAAAACTATCATAAATATATCATAAGGTCAATAAAGTACACATTACTTCACATATGAAAAGCCCTGTATTTTTGGCTCAGTGCCTGTGAGTTTGTCCCTTAAAAAATTCTAATGTCGTAACCACGATCGGATTGACCGCCATTGATTGTCAGTTCCCACATGACAAAAATCTTCCCGAAAACCTCCTATTCTTTACGAAGTGCTCCTTTGAAGGAGGGATGTCCTAATACAGATACAGATACAGATCTCCTGAATTCACCCTTGGTTTTTTAATTGGGTTGCTGCATGTACTCTTTATTTTTTATTTTTTGGTATTATTTGTTAATTCTTCGTCTATTATGTCTCTGGTTGTTCCTGTTTGTTTTTATCCACACATTTTTCCTCTTCGACACTTTGGTATACACCAAATTATTGTTTGAAATTAAAAACATTAATTGTATTAAAATAATATGCGCGTGGTACATGTACATATGTAAGCAAATGGCACAAGTTTACAACATCGTTATAATACATTGTAATACACTTCCGGTTTCACTCTGCGGATGAGATACGTCTTTTCCGGAACCTCCTAAAACCGGAACCTCTGAAAACCGGCCGATTTCTCTGGTCCCATAGCTGTTCGGTTTACAGAGGTTCCACTGTAACAGAAAACTAGATATGATAATACACATGTAAATGGAATAGGATATACATAATGATCAGTCTAAATAGGGCAAATGTCCCTAATCATAAAATCTTTTGATTTTTTATAAGTTGTGTCAAGTCTAAGTAACACCTCCATTTCAACTCTGAAATTCTGAGGTGTCTAACCTAAATACAAATAAAGAACTTACATTTTTATGTTTCGATTTCTATGCAAAATGTCTATGCCTACCTGATCTTCAGCTTTAATAATACATGTTTATGCCTACCTGATCTTCAGCTTTAATAATACATGTTTATGCCTACCTGATCTTCAGCTTTAATAATACATGTTTATGCCTACCTGATCTTCAGCTTTAATAATACATGTTTATGCCTACCTGATCTTCAGCTTTAATAATACACGTTTATGCCTACCTGATCTTCAGCTTTAATAATACATGTTTATGCCTACCTGATCTTCAGCTTTAATAATACATGTTTATGCCTACCTGATCTTCAGCTTTAATAATACATGTGTATGTCTCCCTGGCTATGTTCAGTGTCTGGCGTGCAGTCAGTATACCAGTATTATTGTTGATGATAAACTTATCTGATCCTGACAAGGTATAGATAACCTGACCATTTCCTCCAATGTCACGATCCAGTGCAGTCACACCCAACACAAATTCTCCTTTAAAAGATACCACTTACATTATAATTCAAAAAGACTAGAGGATGACATTAAATCTGGAGAAACCCTCCTCAAAATTTTTTTTTTGTAGCAAACCCTGATTATATTTAGATATGGAATACAGTCTTAAAAACAATTTTTTTCATGAAACTAATAAGATAGGTTTATACATGTATATTAATGATCAATCAGGAAAATGCTGTAAAATGAGTTCCTGAAAAAAGCAACTAGAGGATCTCAAGAGCCTGTGTCGCTCACCTGTATCTAATGTGATTTTGGAAATTATGTAAAATTATATAATGATTGAGACCAAGATTGGTTTAATTTGACACAGTATTTAAAATTAAAAACAGGTCATCTTAGTGTAGTCTTACAATAGCATTCTATTTAGAGGTTCTCAAAAACAAGACATTTGAATGTATTTCCCATAGTGTCTTATGTTAAACTAAGTCCCCTGCCGGTGGCCTTCTCTGATGATGGATCAACTACAAAGTAACAACACTTGGTCACCACCTCATAAGTAATATTCATGCCATATTTGGTTTCATTCCATTCTGTGGTTCTCTAAAAGAAGACATTTGTGTGTCCTATGTTAAACTAAGTCCCCTGTTGACGGCCATCTTGGATGATGGATCAGCTACAAAGTAACAACACTTGGTCAGAACAACATAAGAAACATTCCTGCCATATTTGGTGTCATTCCATTCAATGGTTCTCTAAAAGAAGACATTTGTATGTATTTCTCATAGGGTCTTATGTTAAACTAAGTCCCCTGCTGGCGGCCATCTTGGATGATGGATCGGCTACAAAGTAACAACACTTGGTCAGCACCTCATAAAGAACATACATGCCATATTTGGTTTGATTCAATACTGTGGTTCTCTAAAAGAAGACATTTGTATGTATTTCCCATAGGGTCCTATGTTAAACTAAGTCCCCTGATGGCGGCCATCTTGGATGATAGATAGGCACCAAAGTAACAACACTTGGTAAGCATCCCATAAGAAACATTCCTGCCATGTTTGGTTTCATTCCATTCAGTGGTTCTATAAAAGAAGACATTTGTATGTATTTCCCTTAGGGTCCTATGTTAAACTAAGTCCCTCACTGGTGGCCATTTCGAATGATGTAACGGCTACAAAGTAACAACACTTGGTCAGGACCTTGTAAGGAACATTCGTGCTATGTTTTGTTACATTCCATTCAGTGGTTCTCTAAAAGAAGTCATTTGTATGCATTTCCCATAGGGTCCAATGTTAAACTTAGTCCACCGCTGGTGGCCATCTTGGATGATGGATCGGCTACAAAGTAACAACACTTGGTCACCACCTCATAAGGAACATTCATGCCAGATTTAGTTTCATTCCATTCAGTGGTTCTCTAAAAGAAGTCATTTGTATGCATTTCCCATAGGGTCCTATGTTAAACTAAGTTCCCCGCTGGCAGCCATCTTGGATGATGGATCAGCTACAAAGTAACAACACTTGGTCAGCACCTCATAAGGAACATTCATGCCATGTTTGGTTTCATTCCATTCAGTGGTTCTCTAGAAGAAGTTCAAAATGTAAAATGTTAACAACGACGACGGACGACGGACGACGGATGCCAAGTGATGAGAAAAGCTCACTTGGCCCTTCGGACCAGGTGAGCTAAAAAGTAACTGTAAAATAAGATATATGGTGGTTCTGCCAGTAAAAATATTTTAGACCTAATGCAATCAAATCATAAATAAATAAAATCAGTTTTTTTTTTTCTTTAGTAAATAATACTAAATTTTAAATATTGTTACTTTATAATTAATATTTGCATTAACTTCTTTTTCAAATGAAATTTGTCAAATATTTAACTTTATGACAAATATTCTTCATACTTTTTAAGCATTATTCAAAAGTTCACTTCAATCAAAAGGGGAATAACTCACCGATCTGAGTTGGATTATTGACAGTCTGTTGATAACTCTGTTTCTCAAACTGTGGGGTGTTATCATTCTTATCATCTACAATTACAGTGACATCAGCAAGAGCTTGTTTTGGTATGAGGGCATTATCCCTGGCAATCACTTTGAAGTTGAATACATCCTGTTCCTCTCTGTCCAGTGCCATGGCAGCCACAAGTTCACCAGTTGTAGGTTGAATGGAAAATTTTCCATCAAAGTTGTTTTCAAGGCTGTATCTGTAAAATGAAACATATCCAATAAGTGTATTGTCAAAAGAATAATAGGTTCTTACATGCGTTCTTGGTAAAGACCGGGTGATCTTCCACGAATGATAGAAATGTTTTGTCTTTTCACAAATGGAGCGCAGCAGAACGAGCGAAAAGACATAAAAACTTCTATCACAAGTGGAAGATCATCCAGACTTTTCCAACAACGCATGTAAGTATCTATTTCTTCCATAAAGCACAAATTTTACAACACGTTTTATTTTGGCCTGTGTCTAGAAAGTGAAGGCAAAGAATCCATTCCTACAATATTGACATCAAACAATTCATGACATTTATCACAGTGACGAACTATGACGTCACTGTAGTGTCTGATTAGATATCACAACGAGTAGAGACGAAGCATGTAAAATTGTCTCAACTCAAGTCGTCTCGACCCGGAAACGAGGGTGAACAAATAATTATTTTTTGATACATTACACTAGATGGTCTGAACAGAGGAATGTACTGGAAAAACATATTCTATATAATCCCAGTTCAAAACCCCTGAAAACCTTAACAACTACACTGAACAGTAACTGTGATATTGACACTTATATGTTTATATACAATTAGTTATAGTCTTTAGATTTTTAAATGCGAAAAGTTTGAACCTCTTTTCTCTATATATTTTTTTGGAATATAAGGAACATATATCAACTGTTTTTTTTCATTCAAAAATGCTACCTATGAGAAATTTAACCGCCATCATTTAGAATGTTTTCTGCCACCTCTGATCCATTTATTAGAGCAAATATTGTATCATGTGTTTTCAGTATCAATCATTTTATCAGAAATGTGCAAAGAATTTAAGTCTTCGTTTTTGTGAAAATCAAAGAAAATATCTGTTCTGCACTTTTTGTTTAGATATATATATATCCCTTTAACAGGGATGTTGATTAGAATATTTGCAGCATTTATATAAAGATGCCTGCAGCCTGACACAAGTAATTAAATTTATGGTATGTACAACAAGGCATGTACATATTTATTTATCCATCTTAATTATTTAGCTTTTTGGAATATGGTCAAATTGACCTTGAATTGGTATTTATACACTTTGAAGGTGAAAAATTAACATCAAATGCTTTAGAATCTTTTGTTCTAACTTCTTTAACAATTCCATTCTATATTTATGCAAAATTAGGTAATTTTCCAATAAAAAAATGTTCAATAATCAAAATTTTACTGTTTCATTCACTTCAATAACTGGAAATCTTTGGATGTGTTAATTGGTATATTCTGCAAATTAGCAAAGTGAAAAATGACCCATTGAAAATCATCTCTTTCTCACAAGGTAAATTGTCCAATCAAAACAGTCGACACACATAACATTAAAAAGTTATTTTTGGACAATAAAATTACCAGTACCTACACAACTAAAAATTCACAAAAGAAATTCTTCATCTTTTACCCTCATTCATTTGCATTCAACTTTGGGGAACAGGAATATATTTAACTTATTTTCCTAATCTTCATACCTTTTACTCGCTGCAGCAACAGAATATAGTAAAGTTTTATCTAAATCACAAATTACATTTATTTAGTTTAATTAAAAACATACATGATCCAAAATATGAAAATTGCATATTAAGAATGAGGTCAACTGATTTAAATTGAACAGTTTATGAAAGAGAGGAGCAAGGTCAGGGTTGAATCAGTACTCTGAGTAATTTTGTATAGATGAATTTGAAGATGAACAACTTTACTAAAAGTAAAATACTAGTTATTACAATGCAAAATCTTTACACTGCATTAATTTCAAACATACTGCTGTACTTGAACCCAAGAACATTTGTAAAAACGTTTGTAACAGATAATAGAAAGTTGCTCGATAAAATACTCTGTTAATTTAATACCATACAATTTTTAAAATGACATAGCTACGACAAAACTATGGGCTTAAGACGTCTGAGTATTTACATAAGATAATGTGTTTCCATTAAATAATATCTTTGTGTCCCAATTTGATCTATAATACAAAATCACGCTGAATCACGGTGGTAAATAACCAAACATATTTCAATCTATATCAAACTAAAACCAATTCAAGTCGTCTAAAAACTCAATACAAACTTATAATCAAAGTTCATTGTATTGTATGATCCAAGGGCAATAACACTTATATTTAGAGGGCAATAACTTAATTGTTGTCATGCAAAAAAATAGGACTAAAATCCATCAACTTGAAAATTTATTATTTTTGTATTAACTTTAACAGAATATTTGTGCATGTCATACCAAACACAGTGGCCAATAAAAATTCCCTCATCCTAGCAACTCTGAATCTTTAAATCATTTGTTTTCCTTATGAACCCAATATTAAAATGATTCGATTAGTGACTTAACTTTTGAAATGGAGGGCTTTTTGATCCCTAGACATTTATATGATACCCTTGGTAATGTTATATGCCTCATATCTAACCAACCAGAAACATAGAATCCTCTTTATATAACCATCGGATAAAATTTACCACCCGCTGAACTTAATTTTAAAGTCTCTTGTTTTGACTTCTTGAGAATGGGTCGAACTTGTTCATTTTACAATTATTTGCTTTGTTTTTTCAATTGAGTTTTCCCTTGTAAATTAATATTTTATGAATTTACAATCTGAGTTTGAATGTACTTCCATATTCCAAAGTAAGTACTTTTAAATACACACTTTAAACTTAGTAACTTATATGGACATTTTTGATTTTTTTTCTTTTCTTTTTTTATTCTCTCTTTTTTTTTAAGTGTATATATTTTGTCTTTCTATATCAGTATTTCATACAATATTCCAAAAGACGGAATTGACAACATGTAATAGAAGCTCTTATCCTTTATTTCCACCAGATTTCACTGATTGCTGTAACTAGATAGCCATCAATTCCTATTGTTTAAGTTTGACAAATCCTGAATTTCTGCGAAATAAAAATCTTAGTCTTTACACCATGTAAATTCATCTCTGTCTTGTTCGATTCATTAAAACACTTTATTAATTCTTACGTGATTTGAGCATTTGGTCCGTTGTCTTTGTCTGTAGCTTTTACTGTCAGGATAGGTGAGTTGTGTGATAGATTTTCTTCAATGTGGCCAATATAAACAGAACTGTGCTCAAATTCTGGTTCGTGATCATTAATATCTTGTACTTTGACAACAATTGTACCAGTTCCTGTCAAACTTGGAATTCCTGGAAAAAAAATGAACATGAAATATTTGCTAATGCATCCTTGAACAAGAGGCTCCCAGGAGCCTGAATCGCTCACCTGGTCCTTAAGCTTTAAGGGAGTCTTTCATGAGCTATTACCCCTATAATGGATCATCTGACAACTTCGACCCAATTCAGACTTTTGTAGAGCTCAATGAGCTGATTGTTTAAGCAAACAACAGCTTTTCTCTATTGACAACAACTTAATAAGTACAAATTTCAAAAAAAAATCAAGAAAAAGGGCAATAACTCCTACATGGGTGGTTACATCTTCTTCAAAATTTCAAAGCAGGTAGATCTTGAGGTGTTGAACACTTTAGCTTCCCATCAGAATTTTGATATCTGTCACCATTTTTGAGTTATTTGCAAAAAACTGCAATTTACCCCTATGTTCTATTTTTAGCCATGGCAGCCATGTTTTTTTACAAATCAAAAATCCAAACGATAGTTTAGTAGCACTCATGCCAAGGAACAACTACACTAAGTTTGGTTGCAATTAAACTTATGGTGTAAGAGGAGTTAACGATTTTATTACAATGAATAAAGACTGCAAAAATGGTTAATTTTGATGATCTAAGGGGAATAACTCCTAAAAGGAATGAACCTACAACTTCGATCCTGTTACAAATTTTGTAGATCTTTGTGTGCCTAACAATATGAAATTTAAATTTTTCAAATTTCCTTTATAGTATCCAAGATATTGAGCTTAATAAGTGCAAAATTTGGAAAAAATGCAGAAAAAGGGCAATAACTCCTACATGGGTCGTTGGATCTTCTTCAAAATTTCAGGGCAGGTAGATCTTGAGGTGCTGAACACTTTTACCCTATGCCAGAATTTTGATATCTGTTATGGTTTTTGAGATATTTGCAAAAAACTGCAATTTACCCCTATGTTCTATTTTTAGCCATGGCGGCCATGTTTTTTTACGAATCAAAAATCCGAACGATATTTTTGTACACATAATGCCACTAAACAAATGTACGAAGTTTGGTTGCAATTGGACTTATGGTGTCGGACAAGTTAACGTTTGAAAAATTGTTAACAGACGACGACGACAGACGACGACGACGACAACGACGGACGCCAAGTGATGGTAAAAGCTCACATGGACCTTTGGTCCAGGTGAGCTAAAAAAGAAACGAGAATTATATAATAAACTAAGGTTAAAAAATATACACAATATGTGAATATCAATATCTCCTTACATTTAATATTTCATCAAAAGATGACTTTACAACAAGTATGTTTTTTTCTTTTTGAACTGTTAAAATTTTATCAACTTTGTGATTACTCATGCAAAATAAATGTCCCATAGATGTACAAATTGAAATTCAAAAGAAAGTAACTTGTCGAAAATAGCACTGCAGTTTCTATTGTCAAAACCAGTTAGTGCATAAATGTTCAGACTTAATATTTTGTGTACTTTTAGATAAACCAAATACCCCCAAAATCCTTAGAATTTATATCACTTCCAAAATCATTCAAAATTTTCATTTTAAAATTTGAAAAAGAGCTTCTCTGAATTAAATAGCTTCATTATTCACATATAAATGGGAACATGAATCCAGCGAAAAAAAAGGATTTTTTTTACACGGGATGTGAAAATCTGGGATGCAGTCGGTTAATACTGTACAAACACTCCCCTGTGTCTATTTAAGGTGGGACCAAGGGTTTCCATCCACTAAGGTCAGCTCACTTTTCAAAATCTTTGAGCTAATTTAAATACTTCTGAAGGTAAAAGTTGTTCAAGCTTTCAATCTAGTCATGTTCTTCAAAACTAATTTTTAAAGCTATTTAATGTCATGCAAAGTCAAATATAACCTTTTGCAAAACAGAAACTTCACATTTTGTTCAACCACAAGTAATCAGATTTACTAAATCAACCAAAATTTATCTCTGTAAAATGTTTTCAAATTATTACAGTTTTTGGTATATGTATCCAAGGTTTAAAGTTATTCAGTACACACCAATTATATTTTCAACATCTTTTGTTAGGAAAATGCTACATAAAAGGCAATAAAAAACATCTTAATATGAAAAGAAATGACAAAATAAAATTCAATCTGTGGGTAAAATGTTTATGACGGGAAAAGTCTTTTGTACTGAAGGTTATAAAATCTTCTAAGTTTTGAATAAAGAAAGCTAGAGTTTAGAGCTTAAGTTAATAAAAAAACATTTTTAATACAATAAATGGCTTTGTATATTTGACTACAATGAGTCTTAGTCACTTCAGCAGATACATTAATCTCCAAATGTAGATGGAATTCACACTAAGTATGGTGTCTAAAAATTCTATATAATTTTATCAAACAATGTCAAGTACTTATGAAACAGATATCTCTAGTGAATATTTTTCTTATCTACAAAATGTGAAACCCTCTCACCAAAAGAAGGTATTATTACAATGAATTTGTTGCTTTAAGTTAATCCTATGCAGTTATTCAAATTATCCAGTTTTGCTAACTTATAGTTCTGGACTTTAAGCCACATTTAATAAAAAAATTAAAAGGGATAAATAAGTACAACATTTAAAATTTTTTGAAACATAAATTAAATTGGAATAAATTTTAGACCATGGTATATACGTCATAACAGTACCAGTCAGAAACATGTAAAATGAACTTTAAATCTACTACATATTAACAAATTAATTCTTAATACAAATAAAATAGTAATTTTACACATTTGCACTGAACTCCTATAAAAAAATCTTTCAATTAATTTGT
Source organism: Mytilisepta virgata (assembly GCA_028015205.1). Taxonomy (NCBI): domain Eukaryota; kingdom Metazoa; phylum Mollusca; class Bivalvia; order Mytilida; family Mytilidae; genus Mytilisepta; species Mytilisepta virgata. Next base: position 102,766,294 of record CM051520.1, read on the forward strand.
AGATTTTTGTTGTTACCATTTTATTTAATAGGAAAATATTTTGTGCAAATAGGCTAAACTGTCCCCCATTTGATATAAATTTCTGTTTTGAATGAAATAAGTTTTCTATGAAAAAAAGGTTTGTTCCTAAAGGAACAAATATACAATTCCCTCTCTTTAGGTTGAGGATTTTTAAAGGGTTACCTCCCCAGTGGACCTGTATCTCAGATTTAAATAGGGAAGTTGAAAAATTTTATATTGTTAAAGTTATCGAGTCATGAATGCCAATCACCACTTTTAATCAGCTTAAATTTAAGAAATAAATGTTATTTCATATCACAGAAAATTTAGTTGTTTTTATTGGTTAAAACATGGTCATGTTGTATTTATTAATCTGCGTTAAAATGGCAAGCAGGTATTATCTTGATAATGCCCATGGGCATTACCACACAGTAGTGCCTGCTTGCAATTTAGAGTTAAGTCCCCTTTTTAAAAAGCAAATGTGATGCAGCAGTTGTTAATTAAATTGTAGACATTTCTAGAAGAAATTTTGGTTTGAATGAAATAAAAACAATACTTGCTCAAATAGTATTGTTGTAATATTATATAACAGGGTGCCTTTTTTATGTAATTAGTTGGTATGCATATTTCGAATAATAAATTCTTGTCAGTAATGCTTGAAGTAGAAAAAAGAATAGATATGGGGAACTTCCATGAATGTACAATATACCAGCATACCACCAAAAGTAATGACAGAAACATAAACACACATTTAGAGGTCTTCAACATACATGTACATGTAAAGAACCCACACCCAGCAGATTTATATTCTTCAATGAAAAACACAATAGATAATACCTTCAACATTGATAATGCCCTTGCCTGCGGCTCGGGCATTATCAATGTTTCAGGCAATATCAGTCCCTTGGGCAGTCACTATATCATGATAATGTCCTATATATAAGGAACTATTGTATAATTAAGGACCTTCTCATTATAGCTAATTATTTACATACAGAACAAACTACCTCTATCAAAAGTTAAAGAAGCTTTCAAAGATTACTAGTACAGATAATGTATGTAACATACATGTTTTAGGTCTGTAAACATTTAACTCACTTTGTACAAATAATTATCACTCATTTAATTCCTACCTGCTTCCAAATTACAAACATAGGAGAAAACATCAAGTAAGAGGCTATTATGAGTTCATTATCAGAGAAATTACTGAAAAAATTTGACATTTCTGTGGAAACAAGAAAGGACATTTTTATATATTTTTCAACAACAAAAAAACCAAACTTATTTTCTTTTTAAAATATAAATATTTTTTTTTCAAATTTCAACTTGACAAATTTGTTATTATTATTAGATTCCTAATTCTAAAGGGAGAAAACTCCTTTGTAATCCAACTGCAGATTCAGAAACTGATGTAATGTTTTAATTAATTTGAAAGATGTTACTGGGTGAAGATCTCCCTTAAATTTTGCTTGTTATATTTTTCTGCAATATCTACAGAAATCACATTAATGAATATTTGAGTAATTGTTGAATGTTAAAGATTTACAATAAATAATTCTTATGAATATTAAAAAACATGTATATTGTGCATTTAAATCAGTCTTCTCATTCAAACTGAACAAAACTTGTCCCATTTTCTGACCATATGTATTTATCAGTCATCACAACTACATAAACAAATAAAGTAAAATTTTAATTTGGGTGTGTATGAACCAAGTGAATTCACCAAGGTCCTGTTTTACATGAATGTTATGTAAAAGTAACCACTATTTTAAGACATCCATTATGCACTGTTTGTTTGAGATAAGTACCCTTGTGACTTTGGGTGTCTTCAAAATATCAGTTTCTACTCAAAATTTTATCTTTGAAGTGCTCTTTTTCAATAAAGGTATGAATCTGATATTCTAAGGACAGCACCTTAATTCAATAATTGTATAGTTTTATTGATTTTGATGAAAAAGTTTATCCGAAAGTAGTCTAACCTATTCAAATGGTACTTTAAACTGAAGTGTAATCCTGTGTTTATGCATACTCAAAACATTTAATGATTTTAGGATTAAGTGTGTGTCTGAAACTGCACTTTCTTACAGATTGTGTGCCTAAAACTTCACTTTCTTACAGGTTAAGTGTGTGTCTGAAACTGCACTTTCTTACAGATTGTGTGCCTAAAACTTCACTTTCTTACAGATTAAGTGTGTGTCTGAAACCGCACTTTCTTACAGATTAAAAGTAATAATCTGACCCTTCTCTGACCTATCAATTACAGTAGGGAACAAACATCTGACATCACTTCCGATTTTTGAAAATTTGCATTCATCTTACGGTTCATGTGTGGTTATATTTGTTTTATGTAACTGTTTTGTGAAATTTTTATTGTATCTAAATTTTTCATGCTATTTTACATTTGCCCCTTCAGTATATTAGCAGTTAATTCAGACTAATTAGAATGATGTGTCTAAGGAAAATATTACAACCAAACACAGGCTGCATTCAAGTTGACAAAATCTAACCACAATGACAAATTGCAAAAGGAGAAAACATTATGAAAATTAACCAATGAGTCATCTGAAACAAAATGATATGTCTGATTCAAGCAGTCCAAGGTTAATTTTAAGACAGTGCCACTTAATTTCATTTTCTCTGTCTCTTGATCGCAAGTTTCTTGAACTTTCAGCCAGACATATATAAAATAGTTTTGTTTTTTTGTGACTTACACGAGACCGCATTTAATTTTTACATTCCTCAAATTGTCAAAAGGTGACCTGATGTGAACTTGAACAAGGTCTAACAGGCCACAAATTAAGACGGGGAAAACATAGATAGTTAAAGAAACACGTCCTGTCGCTGACATCTTTGATGTCTGTCACATAAAAACAACATTAATCAAAATATGTGTACAGCTGTATTAAAAATTCCAAATACTACTGTCCTCAAATTTTGATTAAATGGACCAAACAAATAAACTATATGTCTATTGATGTTTGTATGTATATAAAATTAATCACAGTTTCTTACTAGGACAATGACTAGTGGATTCTACTATGACAAACATTCTCACTGATATAGCATATCCTGTTGTTATTCAATTTAAATCTTCAGCCCCCAAATAAGTTTCTAGTTCTATGTAAGAGCTTGCTGAAGATAGGAAAGAAAACAATGCTTTTTACAAGTTATATAACATCCACAAAAACATCGTACACACCTTGGTAATCCCAACAGGTATCAAACAATGAAATTTACATAAACTACACTATAGTTGGTCAAATTATTAGTTTCTAGTGAACGTCAGTTTCGTGTTTTAATGTATAGCTTAAAGTAATCAACATCCAAGGGAGGTAATTCAGCAGCAATGCTGTTACTGTTTTCAATCATACCACATGCTGAGTTGGTAAAAACAAAGTGGTTTTCATTAGAAACACTATTAAATAATCAGCTTCTCACAGAAACATTATGTAATAAATCAATTAAGTATGCTTTTAATACAAATTTAAAAGTGTCACAAATTGATTTAATGAAAGAATAATTAGTCAACAATCCTTTCTTCTTAATTTTCTGTTGATGTTTTCTGTATGTTATTATTATATAAATATTTTTATACAACATATATTATATTGTATGTTTTCCAGAGATTTCATTTACTTATATTCTATGTAATAAGGATCTTTTCTTGATGGAAAAATTAATTTTGCTATCTTGTAATTTGTAACACCACAAAATTCAAGAGACATGAATAGCTTCGATCTCATATTTTTTCTTGTGTTTCATCAGTTACTATAGTAAATGATTACCTCTCTCTAAGTAAAAAATTAAATATTTATTCGAAATGTTTGACTCAAATAAAATCTGAAATTGGTTCTGTAAATAGTCCAAAGCATGTAAAAACACACATGTACTTCTTTTTTATTCTAATTATTAGAGGACTTTGAAAAAAGTTATATCATTTCCTTCACAACCCTCGCCAGCCCCGCTCCCCCCCCCCCCCCCCCCCCCCCAAAAAAAAAAAAAATTTAAAAAAATATATATATAAAAAAATAAAACATTAATAAAATCAAAAATCATCTTTTTGCTATATATATATATATATTTTGTTACCCCCAGAAATAAAGAAGTCTTAAAGTACAATGTACCCTTTCAAAAGCAATTATCTCTAAACTTTGACAGGATACAGATTATTTCAAAATATTATCTTCAAAAATGTTTACCTTAATAAAGCCAAATGTTTTTCTCAGCTTCTATAAGTTTTGAAAGAAAACAACTGAATGTGTATTCCACAAACTAAGACATGCAATTAAATTAGTTTCTATAACCTTACAACTGTATAAACATTTCTCAATGTCAATCATAGCCAAAAACTAATTACATAATCAACTGCTGTTAAGTTAATCTTCTTATAGAATTCTAATTTAAAATCTGCCTACATAGGGTTTATATCAAGACTTTCCAACATTAAAACAACAGAAAAATGTCAAAATTGTACCTTAAAATGCTTAGCCACAACCCCCACCCCCAGTGGAAAACCATCTAGAACAAGAAGCAAGTTTTAAATGCAGTCATTCAAAAGGGAGAAAAAAATAACAATCAAGATGCTTTGGGGGTTTTGTTCCTTTAATCATTTTATCATTTTCTTGATATCATTTATTTCTGTCTCTAATTTTTTAAAGATTTTTTAAAAAGCACATGCACCATGAAATGTATTCCTGAATAAAATTTAAACGTCATTTCTTTCTATTCTAAAATATTTAATTTTCACTAGATCTTATTTTTTATCTTTTAAAAGAGCAGTTCTGTCTCCAGAACACAATGCACAAAACTTGTTAAATTAATTTTTTTAAAATAATTCTTCACAAGATTTAATTTACCAAAAAAAAAAGATTAAGCTTGTATAAAGAAAATAACCTGTGGTGCGATCATCCACGATAATAATTATCGGCTTTATTAAGCTGAACCACAGGGTCATGTAAAAATCAAGGTAAAAATGCAGAAAATTGAATTTTAAGTGAATATTTCATCTAATACTGTTCTTATCAGGCTCTGTTTATCATAAAAACAAACCCTTTTGGCAAAAGAAAAGTGCTTAAAAATTAATTTTCTGATGAAAAGATTAACTGTACACTTGACAGGTATACTATCACATCTATGTGGAGGTACAAATTGTTAGGTTGTCAATGATGAACTTACAGATAATTGTTTTCAATTTCTTTATAGGAGGTATTTGGGGTGAAAAAAGACTCTCTAATATTCATTCAATTGTTATCATGTATTGAACATTTCTTATCATAAGAAATACACAGCTATAAAAGACGACAGGTCAACAGCCCCATCCCCTTCAAGAAACTTAAAATATTTTTTTTTTAAAGTTTAATGCAATTACAGAGAAATTATTTTAAACCGATTGTGAAATGTAGGCCTAAGGATGTAGTGAGACCAGTGGGAAACTAAAATATCTCCAAGGATAAAGCTCAAAAAAAAACCTGGTAGAAGACATTTTTTTCTGAGAAATATTAAAGTATTTAAAGTTAAGTAGTGAAATCTAAACCATTTCCAAAATATTTAGTGATCCTTAAATTGGATGGATAGCGAAAAACCCAATTTCACCATATTAATCAAATTGCAATTAATATTATAATATAATAATATCACAGTTTTCACAACCTTACCTGAATCTATAGCCACAACTGTTAGCTCATACTCGTCAATAACTTCTCGATCCAGTTTCTTCAGGCAGGTAATCTCCCCTGACGTTTCATTTATCTGGAATGCCGTTTCCCCGTTGATTGTGTTACCTGCACGGAACCCATAGGTAACATGGCTATTACTATCAGAATCTTCATCTCGAGCAGAAACTTGCAGAACATGAACTGGCAGAATATCGGCCTCTTCTTGAACTAACGGGTAATACGGAGAATTTACAAATACTGGCTTGTTATCATTGACATCCAAAATACTTATCGAAACATCTGCATAAGCAGATTTTGTGACACTACCACTGTCCTCTGCTTGAATTCTAAGTGAATATGAATGTACACGTTCATAATCCAAATGTTTCTGAACACGAATAACTCCACTACTTTGATCAATGGTAAAGTCAAAATTGTTGTCACCATCGACGATAAAATACCTCACATTTCCATTTAACCCCTCGTCGCGATCAGTAGCAGTGACGGTAATTAGAGTTGTACCAATGGCAGTATCTTCTGCTATCACTTTGCTGTACGACGAAGGATTAAAGATTGGTTTATTATCATTGACATCTTTTATTTTTATGGTAAGTGACTGGACTGAGGATTTGGAAGGACTTCCCTGATCATGTGCCGTTACGGTTACAGTATAATTCGGAGTTGTCTCCCTGTCTAATGCTGTATTCACTAACATTTCACCTGTAGTAGGATTGATCCTGAATGGTGGTGTGGGATGGTATGATAAACTGAAAGTTACAACAGCATTGTTTCCAAGATCTTGGTCATGTGCCTTAACAACAAATGCCACACTATTAATCGGTCTGTCTTCGTGTACTGACATTAAAGATGGCGTTGTAAATTTAGGTGGGTTGTCGTTGACATCCTTCACAATAACGGTAACCTAAAACAAATTTCGGATCTTCATGTTTCAATGGTTTAAAATTTATACTGAATGAATAAATTATTTTTCAGTTTGGCAATAATTTTAATATTTGTATTGTTTTTGAGCTAGAATGTGAATATTTTTTTACTGAACAATAAATTTGTAAACACAAATTCTCCATTCTTTATTAGTATTTATAAAGTACATCCGACATATTTTAGTTTGGTGACATGTGTAATTAGGAAATTTTTTCAAATGGACCTAAATATAATTCCCCCGCCTTTCTAAAGACAGTAAAATAAATTACCTCTGTGGTTGTGCTTCTTCTGACACTAGGTGGCTCTGCCTGATCCACAGCCAGTACCATCAGCCTATAGTTATCTAGAGTCTCCCTGTCAAGGTTCTTTGTTGTGTACAGTGTTCCGTTTTCTTTACCCACTGCAAACTGTGCATGAAGGTCCCCATCATAGATTTCATAATGGATCATGCCATTTAAACCTGTCATAGGAAAAAAATTAATTCACCTTACAGCAAAGAAAACAACCTTATGCTTATGTATGTTTCATAGTTTCATAAAATTACAATTTCCAGCCATCTCTGTAAATAGAATATAGAGATACATGACATAACATTAGACCAAGTCAAGTTTTTACATCATATAGTTTTGAAGTGTTCAAATGCTTTATTAATGTATTCAAATTAATTTGAGTCAGAATGATATTAACTTAAGGTCAGACATCACATAATAAAGATTCAATAACTTGAGTTTTTGTAATATAAAAGCAAATGGCCATTTAATAAAAGTAAATTAAGTTTTAGGTTTTTCATTACTTTCAACACAACCAGCTGTGTCTGTGGCCAGTATTATTTGATGGAGGGAGCTCGAGTATGGGAGGAAACTACCAAAACTTTGGCAGGAATTAATTGCCAATCTTTTTTCAGAGTTCAACACACATTTCCACCTTGCACAAATTAAATGTTTCTCATTATGTCTTCAACCAATCCATTAAAAAAACACTAATTTACAATACAGGAGTTTCTCAAAATCATTGTTACTGATATAATTTCTTTAAAATAATATATTTTCATAGACTGAAACATTTCAAATGGACTCCCTGCTGATTAATATTGATTTATTGTTTATCTATCAACCCAACATGATAATAATGCTATCTTGTATCAGTGAGAACATGTTTACTACACAGAAAATTGACATCATCTTATCATTAATTTCATTTTATCATGAATGAGGCAGAGAAAAGTTACATAAAACAGCCTGACAGCAGATAAACATATTATTTTTGTCTTAAAAGGCACATTATAGCCAAAAACTTATTACAAAAATAATTCATCAATACAAAACAGAGAATACTGAGTAGGTGAAGGTCACAAAATTTCCTTCTCCTGTCTTAGTTTGTACCCATTATACCAACAATATCAAACATTCCCAAAAGTTTCACTAATAACTGTGTCTCCCCTATTCTGATGCATTAAGTTCTAATGACACAATTATCAGATCCTGATGATGAACAAACTGTTAATAATTCATTATAGCGACATTTTAGTTTTTACCTGCAGGTTTTCTGTATATTATAATTACGACCTTGTCATGATATCACTCCAGATTACATTTATTATGGGTAAGTCATATGGCAAGCATATTACTTTTTGATACAAAACATAAATCTTATATAAACTTGGCTAAGATTAGTAAATTCCAATGCAAAAAAATTATAACAAAATTATGACAAGCTACATCTGTGTATAATGTTTTTTGATTAGATCAGCTCTGTGCATAAAAAGGGTGCACTTGATAATAAAAATACTCAAGTGATCTGGGAGGTATGTCTATGAAGCAGCCAGAGCACAAAAAAAAGATGGAAAATGACAAGGACCAGCTGCTGCTAAAAATATTAATAATCTGATATGACCTGCATGATATTATAAAAGGGTGCGTTTGATATCCCTGCTGTTTGAACTTGTGAATGTCAAGAGCCATATCTGTTTAATGATAATATCAATTGCATTGGTTTTGAAGCAATATTTATTAGAATTTTCATTTTCTGAAAAAATTGGGCAAGTCTTAAAAAAGAAGCTGCCCAAGTGTTTACTTTTTTTTTTAGCCACCCACTCATCATGTGATTAAAAATACTTTTTTGTCATGAAAAGTTATTATATTTGTGATCCTGAAGAGGGGAAATGAACAATAGCTTTAAAGTTGTGGAAAATGAACAATAGCTTTAAAGTTGTGGAAAATGAACAATAGCTTTAAAGTTGTGGAAAATGAACAATAGCTTTAAAGTTGTGGAAAATGAACAATAGCTTTAAAGTTGTGGAAATTGTTGTAAATTACATTGCAAACAGAATAATATGAATAACAAATTTGGAAGGTTAAAATCTTTTCAAACAAATAATAATAAATTGATTATTTTCCAAAATCAAAAAGCAAATTCTTCTAATATGAGCGAAATGTTAAGGAAGAAAGAAGTAATACTCAAGAGGAGCAAAGCTTGAATTGGACCCCGCCCATGTCAGTCCCTCCAGCTTGAATTGGACAACATCCCTGTCAGTACCTATTCAATTTTTATAAATATAATAATGTTGTGTTTAGCACTGACTATGCGAAAATAGTAGCGAAGGTTGAAGACATAATGCACGACCCGATGGGGGTGACACTACGTCTTCAACTGAGGCTACTATTTAGCATAGTCAATGCTAAACACAACATTATTGTTATTATTATACTGACTGCTAATAATTGTTTGAAAGTAATGCACAGATTGCCTATCATAAAACGCTTTGAAGATTCAGATATGAATAATGATTATCCCCGCCCACCCATGCATTGGCTCTGCCTACTCGGGTGAATAGAACACTGATTGACATATCAGGCCACTACTATTGAGGACAGCAATAGTGACTGTCAGAAGATAGATCAATTCTATGCCAAATTAAATTATTCTAATTATCAAAGGACATTCTTACAGGAAGTATAATAAAAGTGTAAATCTATTTTAGTCACTGTCTAGTTATAACCTGTTTTCTTTGAGTTTTACAACACTTAATGATGTATCATCAAAGGAGAAGGAAAATTAATGTTATTTTTTTTAATGATACAAGCAATTCCCAATCTATCTGTCAAAATCTGACACATCAATACATCAATTAACCTTACATCCTAGACTGTAAAATCAACAAATTACACAAATTAGAATGTACTTCAGTTTACTGGTGAACAAAAATTCTTTTTCAATTTTTCTTTTGTTCGTATCTTCCATTTTTATATATTTAATAATTCAACCTTTAACATAGGTAAAACTGTAAGATTTATCTTTAAACGTAGTAGGTTTTTCTATATTTCTATAATTAGCAAAAAATCAGTTTTATTTTATTTATTTCTCAAATGACTCCAAAAGGGATGGTGCACATCTACAATGTGTTCAGAATAAGTGTGCAAAGTTTCAGAAATGCCAAGTGAAACATGTGAAAGGTGTTAACTAGGTATCCATCAAACATGATGTCCTTAAATTTGACTAAGTTCAACAAATGATAAATTTGATATTTTTTTCTCAAATCACTCCAAAAGGGTAGGTGCACATCTTCAATGTGTTCAGCATATAAGTGTGCAAAATTTCAGACAGAGTTTCAGATTACACAAAGTAGATACCATATTTTGTGACGGCACAGGTAAAAATATTTTAAATGTTGTTAAAAAATTTTTATACATATACTTTATACAAAATGTCTGAATGCTGGAGATTAAAATACCAATTCTACTATGGATTAAAATTAAACAGAAATCTATTGTCCAGCCGCCAAACCTTCAAAATACTTAAAATAGGATCTGTAAAGTAATTCGTGCGAGAGGTATTTTATTGTAATAAAAGAAGTACAAAATTATGAAATACAAACTGCCCCAATCGGTGCGTAACAAAAGATAATTATTGTTTGGAATATAATTGGACATTTTTGTCCTTTTAAATGTTCAATCTGAAAGCAGATACCTACCGTCTTCAGGCCAAATATTTACTCTGAGGGTACAAGTGTCTCCCATACAGGATATTTAAATATTCTAATTTTGAAAAAAATTATCAGTTTTGAATTCATTGAGCTCACAGGTTGAAAACATTGGGAAAAAAAAACCAGCTTCAGAAAATCAAATGTTGGCAGGTGTGCTTCACACCATTTTTCCATTTTGTATCTGAATAAGGGAGTGGTATGCTGATTTTTCTGTGAATAAATAAACTGAACTTTTTCTTCAAGTCAGTAACTATACTAAACAAGCAGCATGAAATTCTGCAGAATTAAATCGGATTTGGTTACTTAAAATTTATCATTGGTTCTTTTAGAACTGAATTTTAAAAATTTCCGGTTTATTTGAAATTAAAATAAAGTTTTTGATTTTATTCTCTTCCCTGTCACATCAAGAAACCTTTAGAATATGGTAAGTTATGCTTAATGACCCCAACACCAAACATTTTTATACAGTGTATTCGTTTATCACAAATCGCCTTTCATTCAAACTTGTAAACAATGTAAACGTAGGTGACAAGAGGATTATATGTCTTTAATATTAGGTTTCGAAAAACCGATTACAAAACACGATAAATGGTTATTGTCTGTCGGTGATAAAATTAGACGGTTACAAGGTACATATTTGGGCTTATAACAGACCTTGTATTATAAATAACATGTACAAGCATTTAATTTAATTTTTTCCTTTTATTCAGAGCAAACCATTTAGCCTGTAATATTATCTAAATGTTCAAAATATGGAAATTAAATGGAATTTTTATATATAAAAGGTATCTCATGACATGAGCTTAATTTACACTTTTTTTTAGTTCAGTCAGCGGTTACCTCAAAGTAATGATGCTGCAGTTCTATATAAATATCTAATTCATTAAACCTAGAAAAATAAATGTATATGTACATTAATAAAGGAATGCCAAAGAACTGTATTACCTGTACTTATCTATACAGATTTTTGTCAAAACTAAAAGTTAGTTTTTGGGGGTCTATAAGGATTTCATAGGTTGCAGCTTACAGTAATGAACTGTCAGCAATTGCTGACTTTTTGAGTTTGAGTGAGAATTCAAATGATGAACCAATACAGGATGTTATCTGCCATATCTGGCACTTTTTACCAATCAGGACCTTTAGTTATGTATCTCCCACAATGCATTAGGACAACGACCTATTTTTATAATTTAATCAAATGAAATCAAATGTTTTATTGTCAATCAGTTGTGACATATACATGTAAAACAACAATTACATGTAGAATTGAAACACATAGTGAGTCACTAATAAACAATAGTAAAGTCCTCAGTTCTAATGACATTTTCAAAATGGAACCTAATTTATTGAATTGCATATGTGTTGATGGGTTTAATATGTATTTAATTTTTCCATTATCTGTAAAATTAGTAAAATAATTTATTTGATTATCCAAAAAGATAAAAAAGTTATGAAAGAAAGGATAGATAGGCTGAATTAATTCTTGATCCCAATATTACACTACAAAAATTTAATCAGAGTGATATTTGATTTCACACAGTCATTTCTTACTCATTACACAAAAATTATAGTAATGTGTTTTAAAAGATGAATATTTTAATCTTGAAGAACAATAAAAAAAAACCTCAACAAATAAACCACAGATTTTTAAAAACCTAGATTTTAAAGAACAAAGAATTTTAATGAAACAACTGACTATATTCTAAACAATCACCTATAATCTATTTTAAGTAAAGATTTAAAGATTGCGTCGGAGGGTTTTAAAAACTTTTTGAATGATTGGCAATCTCCAAAAACAATTTTTACTGTAATTTTTTTACCTTGCTGACCGCTATCATCAACATGTATAAACCAACTAAACTCACGATTTTCTTTCTATACAACAATCACAACACACGCAACTTTTGTTTTCATATTATTCAAGAATTTCTATAAAATCTTTGATTGTAATGATAGAGATGAAGTAGAAAGACTTTGTCTTGTAAAAAAAGAAATTTAAAACATTTCAGTGTGTTGAAAGGCCTTTTGTTATAACAGGTATCCATGATAGATAGGATATGTATACCATCCGAAATGTTATTTTTCCAGACAAAAGGTGCTCGATGTGCCGTAAGACATTTGCCTCATAAATTTGATATCGACTTCCTAAGTCTGAATCAAGTTACGGCTAGAACGTGTAGAAAGCATCTCCTTGTCAATGTTTCTTTTCCAATCAATGGTTTTTAATAAGTTTATCTTTTTGAGGTGGTCCAAACCAAACAATGAGAACACCTATACTTTTTCGCAACAAAAGACAGTGTTCGGAGTTTAATTTCATTGAATAGTTAAAATGTTAATTCTATGACTATTGTATATTACTAAGACATCCCAAAATAATTTGAAAATCAATTATAATTTATCTGAAGAGGACTTATAAAAGGACTACCTATGTGTGAAGAGGGCTTGACTTCAAAAGGGGCTATTTTTAGAAGTCCTCTGCACTAATTTTTCAACAATATTTAAAATCAAGTGTTTGGATCCAATATTCTTTTTTTTTCATTCGTGGCATTAATTTGACATATTCTACTTTCTACAGTAATTCTTTTTTGTTTCACCCCCCTTTACCCCTCCTGAAACATACGACACCTTATTCAATTACTAGATCTACTATGTGACACATTGTTATCAAACTTAAGAAACAGAAAAATTAACAAAACATTCTTTGTTGGCTCTGAATACAACTTTATTTCATATTATAAGGCAATAACATAAACAGCTGTGCTATGGCGGCATGATTTGGCTCTCCCCAGTTTTTGTGTATGATTCAACTCCCCTTACCCAAGGAAAAAAAACTAGTCATCCAAAAAAATGAAGGGGTCGCAGTATTACCTTAGTCCATATGGTGTATAAAATTTTAAAAGCAACTTTGAGTTGCTGTGCGAAATGACAGAATGACCCATTTGTACATGTCTATCATTCATAACAAACTGGATAGTTAAAGGGGCAAACTAAACAGTCAAGCAATTGAGTATACTCCACAACCAAAATTATTGGTAAAACCAGTAAAAATGACTGAAAGGATAAGCACTCACCAGAATCTATATCTGTGGCTGATACCATGGTGACAATGTGTCCTATGGTAACATCTTCTTTAACTTCTGCACTGTATGACATGGGGTCAAATACTGGTTCATTATCATTACTGTCCTTAACATTCATAAAAACTGTCACAGTGGATGACAACTTAGGATTCCCCCTGTCTTCAGCTTTTACTTTCAAAGTGTATAATTGTACCTGTTGATAAAAAAAACCAAATTTTTATAAGTGTTTTTGTTTTCGTTCTTTTCAACTCGCTAAAATAATGTTTGTTTACTCTGGATTACTGAACAATTTTTTTTTGGCACCAGTTGTTCTTGTTATTTATAGTTTGGACAATTTTTCCCCTTGATGTTTTTGTTTCACATATGATTTGACAGGTTGTTTGGAACATGAATACCCCATATCCACTCATTCTTGTGATAAGTGTGTAATTGCAAATATGCACTTGTCAGCCCGTAAGTTTTCTTTGTATCTTTTATAAGATGACTGATATCAATCTGTCATTTCCTGATTTCCAATTACTGAACCAAAACTTTCCACAGAATTTTTATATTTAATATCTTAACCCAGACAATATTTTCATCAAAATAAACAAACCCATCTGTGGGCAGATTCCTGATGAGACAAACTCTTGACAGTTTAGCCAAATGACAACATTATCCGAAGCTTTACACGTCAAAACAATGTCACAGAAACAATCCCAAAGAACGTCCAATCAATGAACACAAAAGATAGCAACCATCACCGAAATTGAAATTTAGATCAATTTACAAGAAATTTCTGACTATCCCATTGACACATTAAAGGGTCCTATACCTTTTGGCTGTCCGTCAAAATGTATAATGACTTGAATTTGTTATTGTTAAGACAATTTACCTGAGGACAGGTGAAAACGTCACAGTAATTATATCAATACACATCACTAATTATTTCCTTAATTAGCATAAGAATTTATTTGTTGACATTGTTGACATACTTCAGTATGGGATGAATCACTCGAAAAAACAATGTCTTAAAATTGGTATGAATTTGATGTTAAGTTTAGAGAAGTTTTTGTCTAACAATAAAAATAGGAATGACTTTAAACTAAGATTTCACATAAAGTGACAACATAAATGTGTTTTGCTTTTTTACATAACTATTTTGTACTTAGTGCATGTGTCTGAATGACAAATGATGTTTAATGCCTTTATCAGACAGTTTTTGTATAAGACCTGTCTTGAATCAATCTATATGACGAATATATATTATTATATATTCAATATGTAATCTGCTTTTTCTCAGTTTTAATTGAGAATGAATGCGACACTTACTTTAATTGTTTACACTCAACAAAGGAAACAAATATGAAGCCAAAAAGCCACCACATGAAATCACAACTTAAATCTATCATTCGTACATGAAATAGAATAGAGAATGGAAACAGGGAATGTGTCAAAGAGACAAAAACTCGATCAAAGAGCAGAAAACAGCTCAAGCCTACCAATGGGTCTTAAACGCAGCGAGAAAATCCAACACCCAAAGGTGGGCTTCAGCTGGCCCCTTAAGTTATAGTATTATTTTAAACCTGTATAAACACATTAGTTCTCAGTGGAACATTTCCAGGTTTTTAAATACAAACACTGCAGTTGGTTGTCTGTCCATTACATAAATTTTCAGCCACTGATCTTTTTAAAGTTCACTTAATTATTTGGCTTCTGATGGTCAATGCATTATACCTTGTTGCAATAAAATAGTTATTCCCAAAAAAGATAAAAACAGGAAATTTTAGGTTCCTCTTTTAATGAAATTTGTGGTTTTTTTCTCTTGCCATTAATTAAACCTAAAATTACCTCTTCAAAATCTAAGTTTCCACGTAAAGTAAATGTGCCCTTCTGAAGATCCAACATAAACAAGTCTGACCCCCAAGTAGACACCAGAGAGTAATACACCTCTCCTTCAAGGCCCTCATCTAAGTCTATAGCCTCAACCCTCCCTAGGGTGGTTCCAACAGCAGTGTCCTCCGGTACATCAAATGTGTAAAGTGTATTGACAAACTGAGGAGGAGTGTCATTTATGTCGGTAACAGTAATGATAACAGTGGCACTCGATGCTTGCACCCCATCCGATGCCTCAATCTGTAATGTATGTTTCTCTTTGGTTTCCCTGTCAAGCCTGGATGAAAGGGATATTTCACCTGGAAAAAAACATGCAAAATTGAAATATGAGACAACTATGCTCGATTAATTATCTAAAATCAATATTAATATCCCTGTAGGTGGTTTTAGTTCAGCCATACCTTAAAAATCTTACAATTTATGACTGGACTTTCCATTTAATCTCAATTTTTTCTTGGTTGTTGTCTTAGGCAGTCTTTCAATGAAGAATTGCTTTGTTACGGTTTCATACAAAGCACATGGGATTCAAACAAGAAAATTGTACAAGCTCAAAATATTGTCTTCTCTAAGGATGTGACATATGACATAACTATATTTTTACCATGTTGCTTAAGTTTCTGTATCCAGTAATGCAGTTCTACAGAAAGATGAACATGTTCTTTCAGTAAGATTAAGTCACTTAAATAGAAATGTATGAGATGCAAAAGTTTCTAAAAGTCTTTTGTAATTTAAAGCCTGGGTCAAAAAATATCAATAAAATGATGTAGCCATGCATGTTGTAATAAAATATAATTTGCTTTCCATAATTGAAATTTTACAAAATCCCTATAAAAAGAAAAGGTGCATTTCATTCCAATGCACAATATTGTCAACTAGTGACCCACTCAGACAGCAAAAATTTAAAACCATCCTTCAACCTCACTCAAGAGATCTTCTTGTTACCTAAACATCTAATCAATTTAATTTTTGTTTACAATTTAAGTGCAGAAAATACCACTCAAAACAAAACACTCATTGTACCAAACATAAAATTTAACAACTGCATCAACGGAACACTTAAACAGATACAAATTCATACACTGTAAAATAAAACATTAAGAAATGTGAGAAATGTGTGTCCCATTATTATCTGTTCAGAAAATTGCAAAAATTATACAGACACAAATAATTTTAAATTTACTGTGTACAATCAATATAGTGGTTAAAAAAAAAAGTTTTATGTAAATGACCCTCAAATATCAATTTATGCATACCGTAGTTTGATGCTAATTGGAAGCCCGTGTAATTTCTATTGTATAACATTATTATACCTGCATTGTTGATGATAAATTTCCCATCACTTCCACTTTTGATTTTTAGTATCAACTGTCCAGTAGTATCTTCATCATTTACAGTGACTGATGTAACTCTGGTACCTGGTGATGTTCCCTCCGATACAGATTGGGTGTACAGATTCCTACTAAATTTGGGAGGTGTGTCATTCAAATCTGTGATAGTAACCACAACCTAAAATGGAAAGAATTTTGTCTTCATACTGTAAATTTTGAAATCAATCAAATGTTTTTGTTATTGTGAAAATGCAACAGGATGAAGGATGCATTAATGAAAACTCATATTTTGATTTCTGCTATATTTTGTAGTTATATTCAATTACAAAAATTTTCTTCTATCCAATCAATCTTGTAATACTATCTGTTAACGAAGAATAAAAAAATACAAAAAACTTCTGCATTTAGAGTACCAAGTCACAGACAGTAATATCAATATACTGTAGAATGTGAAAAAGCCAGTAAGCTCCCCTTTGTCAAGTTTTAGTATAAAAGAAATAAAATGATCTCCCTTATTTGATAAATGGGGACATACTACTGTTCACATTATTTCTATGTTATTTTCTGAAATTAATCTCAGTCTTTATAGCCTTTTTTTTTCTTTCTTTTTTGGAAGCTGGGTTATATACCATGAGAAACTTTAACAAACTGATACTGTATAACTGATACATGACTGCCATTACAGTCGGAAAGTCAAACACACTTCATTTAAATCAAGGCTATAATTTTCAACCCAATATATGAAAACTATTTTTGAATATATTGTCATTTTTGTTTATGTGACTGTCATCTTAAGACTACCATATTAGCCCAGTACACAGCTTCTTAAATTGAAAATACTAATAGAGGTATAATACCTGTGCCAATATGGAAAATGTCAAGTTAACTATTTTACACAAAACTGAAAGTACAAGTCCACTAAATTATTGGATTTAACTTTTTTTGCTGGTGTCCAATTAACTCCTTCCCCCTGACTCTACATTCAATTCACATTTTCTTTTATCATCCCTTAATAGTTACTGCAGTTAATATTCACCCAAGTATAATACTTTTGATGATATAAGACCTAAGCGCGGTACAAAACTACTATGATATGCACTTATAGCATAAACAAAACATTACGCAAATTCGATGTTAAATAGCTTGTACTAGACCTCTTTAATGTTTACTCAAGAAGTTAATTTGCAATGATTGCAAAAGTATAGCACTTGTGTTTATAAACTGCATTAAATAAAGAGAAAAATATGTAAATTACATGCGATTATGTTCAGTTACATAATTTAAATGTTTTCTACATTGGATTAGTACTTGTACCTGGATAATATTTGAATCATAAATTGATTCTGAGGTGAGATTATACACACTTGTAATTGGGGATCAGACAAACTTACAAATCCTATTATTAGATTTCTTTTAAGTTCAAAGGCAAAATGTTTTTGGATTGAAAATAATGTTAAAGTTTGGCATATAATCTTATTAGGGTAAGTATCTATGAATGAATTATCTATTACTTTAAAAAATCATTTGGATGTCTGAAAAAGTTTTCATTTCAACTTTATACACTATTAATTTACTTCAATCTGGACAGAGACGTTTTTTTTTCAATAAATGTCTTTCATAATTTAAAATCAAATCAGACCTTAGATACCCCTTACACTCTTTAAGAGGTGATCTGAAGTTCACTGCAATGTAAATATGCACTGTTGTCCCACAGACCTATACAAGTTTTCTTATTATTGTGGCCCCTTATGATATACATGTATCTTGGCGATATATCAGTTAGATGCAAAAGTTAAGCATTTTCTGGATAAATGGGAGACTATGAATACATCCCCACCCTACCCCTATTTGTGTAGGAAGTGTACGAAGTTCAAAGGTATTGAGCTGATATATTGTGCTTCATACAGTGTACACTGTGCTTTATTACAATAATGTAAATTACTTAAGATCCTTTAAAGGGATATGAATCTACAATCTTGTTTCTGATAGATAACTGAACATGCTATAACAAAAGTTTATCATAGAGAAAAAAACAACAATAAACCATAAATATCACAAATATGCTAAGTGTTGATCAAGTATACCTATATTGATAATAAGGAATTATACAGATTTAGGTTCAATCAGATTTATTAACTTTAAGTACAAATATACAAACAAGGAAAATTCACAATACTTATGATAATTTAAAAATGGTAGAAGCAAGATTTTCCCAAATTCTGAGGAAATTAAATAAGGCAAATTACTTCAAAATTTCTATGAAATGGGCTTTAAGTTTGAAAGAAAAGGTTAGGACTCCAGATAAAGGCCATTTGTGTACAAATATAAGTCTTTAGAAATCTTGACATGGGAGATAACTCAAATAATAGGATCAATATAGTCTCCCTTGACCATTAACATGAATCATGTAAACAGCATTAAAGGAACAGAATTTATCAGATAACCTTTGGACCTGTGGCTGCTACTTCCTCATTTTGAGATAAGTTGAAGTTGTTTATGCCATAAATCCTTTTGTTTAAAAAACATGTCCAAACCCATCCACTTCCCTCTATAAACAATCCATCCACTTCCCTCTATAAACAATCCATCCACTTCCCTCTATAAACAACCCATCCACTTCCCTCTATAAACAACCCATCCACTTCCTCTATAAACAACCCATCCACTTCCCTCTATAAACAACCCATCCACTTCCCTCTATAAACATTCCATAAATTAATGCCATCAATCAATTTCTGAAGAGAAATGATGGAATGCAATAAATAGAACAATTATTTTATACAAATGAGGATGTAAATAATTTAAATTGTCCAAATTTCAACACTTTTTCAAAATTAAAATCAGTTAAATTGAAATGATATTTGGTCATTGTCATTCAGAAGAATCAAACTTCAAAAAAAAAACTGAATCACTTTAAAACATTACAATCATCATAAATGTTAGAATTCAATCAAATATGTGACATGGGCATGTCTTTCTTGACCTTTTTAGAACATTCAAGGGAAAAAAATTATAATTTGGTTAGTATTGAAGAAATGAACTATCAAACTGACAACAAAGTGACAACAAACTGGAGTTTTCCTTCATCAATGTTTGGTGTGACTAATAACTAAATTTCTCCCTTGGAAAATCTGGTAAAATAACATAACATGTTCAAAAGATTGGAATTTCAATCAAAGGTATTACTATTTTAAACAGTGCAAGTAATTTTATCTTAATGCAACTCCTGTAGCTTTACATTTCAAAGTGTTTTTTGATTATGTAATAAGGAATTAGCCAAGTATGTTAAACATATTAACAATCTAAAAGCAATCATAACACAAGTTAGCACAAGTATTGAATATTTCTCATATCAAATTTCAAATATTGAAATGTGCAATCTAAAAAACATGGAATTGATGAAAAAATTTAACTTTCATGTGCAACACTGCATTAAACAATTACTTTGTCTATTTTTCATGTTTTAATGAAACTTGATTTTCATTTCTGCCAATTTTCATGCACCCTCTTAAAAGAAACTAGGTGAGCTTGATTTCAATGCATAATGTGACCCATGTGCACTTAGCATTAAAAACTTGATTAAAAACTTAATGTAGAGAAGATACTGTTTTTATTAAACATCTACTAAATTTAACTTTAAATGCTGAAAATACCACTCAAAACAAGTATTCATTGTTTCATGGCAATAAATTTGCAAACTGCATCAATTAATTTTCAATATTTCCTCTGTTTAATTCCAAAAAAGAAAAAAAAACAGCATGTTCATCAACTTTTGAACTCAATTTGTTGCAAACATCCATCAATACAGTGATTCAGGCAACAAAAAACATCCATAGCTTAGTATGCTGATACACATCTCAATCTTTCGTACTCTCCTGTGGGAATGCATCAAACAATTTCACATGATTGATGAAATCTATTTCATTCATAACTCCATCCATCTCTGTTAAAGAACTTGTGTCTGTCTGAGCCCTAGG
Organism: Mytilisepta virgata; assembly: GCA_028015205.1. Lineage (NCBI taxonomy): Eukaryota > Metazoa > Mollusca > Bivalvia > Mytilida > Mytilidae > Mytilisepta > Mytilisepta virgata. The sequence continues at coordinate 102,787,135 of CM051520.1, forward strand.
TGTAATTACATTGTATCAATTACTACAGCAGATTTTAATACCATCTTTTCTACAAATCCATAAAAATATTCTTTTCTATTATATCCATAATCAAATTTTTTGTGCAAAGTATCTAGAAATTAGGAATGGACAGAGAATGCTGGGACTCAGTAACAATAAAGTATAATATAATACATCTGTTTATAATTTAAACCCTGTTTAACTTCCAATTTGTCACTTCAAAATTCTTCCTTTTTTAAGCAAGATATTTGAAATTATAGCTAAAAAGGTCAATTTGCAGACAAAGCAAAAACAAGCTACTAGAAGTAGCATTTCTCTGGAGCAAACTAGACTCAATGCATAACTTTTTGATCAAACAGATCGATCTAAATTGACTAACATTATGCTTAAACTAGATCATACAAGAAAGACCCATTTTTTGTTGCAATTCTTCATTTAGTTTTGTCACAGAGACCAAATCACTGTATTTTCACAGTACGTAAATATGCTACACATAAATACATACATATGTCTAAGTATACTGAACATTAAAACATTTATGTCCCTTTTAACTACCAATTACATTTATCGTAAAAAAAAACATCTAGTGAAATGATCAAGTTAGAACTATTCATCTTTTAAATTTTAGTTTCCTTTGAATTTTTTATGAATGAATTATAATAAAAATGACGCTTCAAATAAAATGAGACACATTTTTGTTCCAACATAAAATATTTTCAGATATTTATTTAGTCGTTCCATATAGTTCAAAGACGAAATATCAATTTTTAAGGTTTTAATTTAAAAGCAAATTATTTAAATAATTTTCATCATGTAGTATAAAAGCTGAAATAGTTACCCTCTTGTATAAATTCTCTAGAATTAAACACGTTAACATTAGCATGTAAAAATGCCTTCTGTGTCCCCTCCCCCTCCCAAAAGAAATTCCAAAAAGCCTTAAATACTTAAATACCAAAATAAACAAGTTATTGTTTTCAGCATGAAATCATCTTCCACCCAAGATTCCCATTATCCAATTCAGATTGTTTGCCATAAGGATATTGATTAATTAATTGCTCCAATATGTCAGGTCCATACATTATATGAACTGTGATTCAGTTTATACTAGGTGATCTGATGCATAATTAATTTATTGATCTTTATAACTGTTTGTGATAATTAATAAATTGAAATAACCATTATCAAGAGTGTCAATACTTATTTATGAACCAATTTCTTTAATATACCCAATTATATGTCAAACTAACCTAATATTGAATTATTTTTTATATCTACGGCTATGGATGGTTTTTTGTCTTTTTGAGTTCATCCCAGTAAAACAACTAATCAATATGCTCAATAATTTAATCCATATTTTATCTTAATTGACAAAAACACAACTTTCTATTTTAAACCATACATGTATTCTTGCACTCAGTGGGCCTTAAAAATGGTAATTTAAATATGGACTTCATGCGGATTCAGAAACAATCGGATGAATGGAACTTTCATATTTCTAATGACAATGACTTTAAAAGGTTCAGGACTCTATATTCATACTGGTCAATTGAAGTTGCAAAATTGTAGACTACCTCACATTCATATAGAGAGGTTAAGCTATTAGTAAGCCCTATTAAAGTCAGAATGTCTTCCCTAAAAATCAGGTAAAATTTCTTTAGAGAAAATATATAAAATTTTTGCCAACCTACAGACCCTATGAATGTTAATAGCATGTTAGTGGAAAGATTTAGATTTATCAAACATTTGCTATTACCTAATTCATTATATATGATGTTTTACAATGTATCTTCCTTTTTCATTTTCTCAACAACAAAAAAAGAGAAAAGCACAGAAAATCTTACACACAAACATAACCAATCAATGCATAAAAAACCTAAGTTCTGTTAGAAAAAAATGTGATCTGTCATAAGCCATCTATTCGTAACCTATCCTGTAATTCAAATAACCTTTTATACAAAAATAAGACATTAAAACCAAATTAAATGAACATGTATACTGTACACAAGATTAATTCCAATGTTACTATTTTCAATAACAGAATCTGATAATTATTCTCTGACAAAGAAAAGAATTTTATTATCCTATCATGTACATGACTGACAAAGTCACAAAGAACAGGTGAAATATTATACCAGGTAACCTTTAATTATTACAGGACATGACCTTAATTAAAAAAATAAGGAACCTTGGAAAACTAAGAGTGTCAATCAACTAAAGCTTGGTTGTCAGTTTCCAGGTCTATTACAATTACTGAACAGTCAACTATAGCTTGGTTGTCAGTTTCCATTAATATATTACAATTACTGAACAGTCAACTATAGCTTGGTTGTCAGTTTCCATTAATATATTACAATTACTGAACAGTCAACTATAGCTTGGATGTCAGTTTCCATAGTCTATTATAAATACTGAACAATCAAATATAGCCCGGTTGCCAGTTTGCAGGGTCTATTACAATTACTGAACAGTCAACTATAGCTTGGATGTCAGTTTCCATACTCTATTACAAATACTGAACAGTCAAATATAGCCCGGTTGTCAGTTTCCAGGATCTATTACAATTACTGAACAGTCAACTATAGCCCGGTTGTCAGTTTCCAGGGTCTATTACAATTACTGAACAGTCAACTATAGTTTGGTTGTCAGTTTCCATAGTCTATTACAATTACTGAACAGTCAACTAAAGCTTGGTTGTCAGTTTCCATTAATATATTACAATTACTGAACAGTCAACTATAGCTTGGTTGTCAGTTTCCAGGATCTATTACAATTACTGAACAGTCAACTATAGTTTGGTTGTCAGTTTCCAGGATCTATTACAATTACTGAACAGTCAACTATAGCCCGGTTGTCAGTTTCCAGGGTCTATTACAATTACTGAACAGTCAACTATAGCTTGGTTGTCAGTTTCCATAGTCTATTACAATTACTGAACAGTCAACTAAAGCCCGGTTGTCAGTTTCCAGGATCTATGACAAATACTGAACAGTCAACAAATCACGGAATCTCAAACAGAACAGTATCAGGACCATATTACGGTAATTAAAATAATTATTTTCATTTTGAGATATTTTACAAAAAATAACAGTTCTAAAAAAAGCCATTTATCAAAATTATGTTTCATCCTGAATATTTCGTTTGCTTCAAAATTGCATTGCATCTGATAATCAAACCATGCATTTCATTTGTGCTTTTATTCAGATTTATCTGATTTAAATTAGATAGTTCAATTTAAATTTTGCATAATCTAAAAATTTTCCATTTTCATCCCTTTAAATTCAGTGTGATCTTTTTGATAAAATCTATTAAACATGTGAAATTCATACACCCATAACATCAAAATCTGATAAAATCATTTTTCAAATCATAACCAAGATTAAATCAACAAATATAAATATAATTTATATTTTATACAAACTCAACCATAAAAACCCCAATAAATACATATATGTACACTCAAGTGGGACTTTTATATAAAATTTCTATCCAGACAAGATGTACTTGAAAGAAACATCAGGTCTGCTTGATTGGTGATATTTTGTTTACAATAGTCAAAGAAATGGGTGATTCAAAAATTCTTTTGAAATTATTTACAACTTCACATGATGTAAGGAAATTTTTAAACTCATAAATTTGTCACTAAATATAATAAAATAATTGTTACGACAGTTGACTGTCATAAATGCCAAAACCCTTGTCTTCTACTCCTAGATAAATTAGTATCCAGTTGAAATGCAATTTTATTCTCTCCTCATGTAATGTTTGACAATTTATGACCATCTTGAGATGCATATTTAAGAAGGCCAATAATTCAATGTGACAATGATGAAATATACCCTTTTTCTTCATTAAGTCTTGAAATTTAAAGATAAATACCCCACCCCAGGTGTATGTTCCTTGAATTTCGCATTCACAGACTTTTCCCACTGTTTTTTGTCTTTGGATTTCTTGTCATACTACATAAAACGTAATAGTACCCTATTCACAAAACCTGTAACTACTTTTTACAATAACTTTGTATTTAATACACCAAGCCCCAAGCCCCCCCAGGGATTTTTCCATATTTTAAGGGATATTAACAGCAACTTGAATGAATCCCCCCCAGGCATTTTTCCATATTTCAAGGGACATTAACAGCAACTTGAATGAATCCCCCCCCCCCAGCATTTTTCCATATCTTAAGGGACATTGACAGCAACTTGAATGAATCCATATATAGTCATAAAACAATTTTCTCTTCATTAAATATTCTTATCTAAAACATCAGTGTAAAATGTTACACTTATTTAGCCAATAATAAAGCATGAATTATTGATCATAAAAATATGTGAATTTATTGGAAATTTTCTGAATGATTTGTGACCTATTTACAAAAGTTATTGTTCCTTTTATAAGTATAATTTCTGTAACAGATGTGATATACTACTAGAGGGTAAAATTTCTACAAGATTAAATATTTACATAGCTGTTTCTAAAATAAAAAATATTTGAATTAACATGTTTAATGGAACTTTTGTTTTGATTTATAATGGATGTTTATACACGATTCCTGATGACAGATTTTGAATGGCTTTCACAAATTAAGTATCAAAAAGTTCAGCTGTTTTAGGTGCAGAGTAAACTTAGAATTTCTGACATGGAAGAATTGTGGAGATCTTTCATATTTAATATAAAAATGAATTTCTTCTGTTAAATTTTCTTAAAAGTCCCAATTTTCTTTCAGTACAATTGTACAGACATTACTGACTTCAGTTACCATAAACATTAGGTTAAGGACTTGAGAGACTTCAGTTACCATAAACATTAGGTTAAAAGTTACCAGACTCAGGAAAATATAGGCAGCATGTCACAAAGAATACACCAAATCACAGAAAAAAAACTTTGCTCCATTTACAATAAAGTGGAAGTTCATAGGTTTAACTAATAACATATACCATGTACCCCAAACCTATTCTCTCCAATAATCTATACCATGTACCCCTAACCTATTCTCTCCAATAATCTATACCATGTACCCTAACCTATTCTCTCCAATAACCTATACCATGTACCCCTAACCTATTCTCTCTAATAACCTATACCATGTACCCCTAACCTATTCTCTCCAATAATCTATACCATGTACCCCTAACCTATTCTCTCCAATAATCTATACCATGTACCCCAAACCTATTCTCTCCAATAATATAAAAAGGTTGTTCATTTAAACAGCAGAAAATCAAAAGTCAGCACAATCCTATAAACCAACAGGAAAGATATATTTTTGTCTTTCCAGATGTTCTTTAGACTCATCTTCATTCCATCTTCATTCCATCTTCATAACACTCTACATCATGTAACATTTCATTTTTTGAAACATACATTTCACAAATTGTCCTCATTCTCAAGACAGATGTTTACAGGTAAACAAACAAAGCTAGGACTGTATTGTAAACAGACAAAATCTGTAAGAAATGACAGGTTAAGTAATTATCTTGTCACAATATATTCATTCAGATAATACCACACTTGTGCAATCAGCTGAATACATATGGGTATGCATAATACATGTATTAACTGTCATTCAGAATAAAATACAAGCACTGATGGAAGAAATTGGGAAATGTTATTAGGGAGTTTGGATTTTTAATTTTCTTTCATTTTATCTGCTATAAAATCATTTCAAACAACAATATCACCAAATAATGGAAGTTTTTTTGAATAACTAAAAAGTTATATTACTTTGAAAATTTGAAATTCAAACAAAAACAAGGCCTGTATATCCACAATGATATCAATATTTGAAATGTTTTTAAATTGATACATGTATATATATATATATTACTTCTTTAGCAAACAAAATTAGTTAAAACAAAATTATAATAATTAAAAATAATCTTGAAGCACCTCTGAATGAATAGGATTAAATTTTTCAAAATACCAAGATGGCAAAATTTCTTCAATTTTAGCCCTTTTTCCTTTTAAATTTGTCTGTACGGTACTTTTCTTAATTTCTCCAACTGTCATAGCAAAGAATAATGATATAAGAACTGCCATACTCACACTGATACATTATAAAATTTATCCAACAAATATAACCTTGAAGAACTTTAAAGGTAAAACGTTTTCCAATTTGTAGATATATGTTATTATTTGAGCATTAAATGATAGCCAATTCAATGGTTTCCAGTCTATGATAATTTTATATTCATACTTTCATCCTTTGATCAATGGCCCAGTCAACATTTTATTCATATGAAGCTGTTATATAAAAATGTCGAGAAAAAATTCAATTCGATTCAGTTGGGTCTTACCAGACAAGGAGTCCATGTTTGATCAAATCTGGACAAAGAATCGTGCTTAAATCATTGTAATGAGTGTATTTACATCAACATTTACAATTCAAATCGCATTTTCGCTCCGTGACTGTAAATTTTCACTTTTAATTTCAATTTATGCAGAATAAATTACTTTTGAATTATATAATGAATTTCACCTATAGAAATATTTATATTACCTATATATCTTCACAAATTTGAAATTCAATATCTGTTTTAAAAGTTTACAAATTTGTTCACAAAACATTTTAAATATTTATTTATCAGTGGTAAAATATAAAATTATATACATGTACATGTATATTGCTGCATATGAAATAATAAACGGCAAGCAGGTGTGTGGATTTCCATCATTAAATGTTACATATGAATATCTCAACAGACTATCCCAACCCCCTTTTGTAATACCTTTCCATATACTATGTATAAATACATAATAGCAAATTATAAAACTAAATTCAATATTCTCAATTCAATAAATTTTTACAAACCATGGAAAATGCTACACAGGAAAATGATTAAAATCCAAGTAACAATGGATCAGAAAAATCTACACTGCATATATATACATGTATGTACCTTGGGACTAACGAAATGATATCAAAGAATTAGTCTGATGTGCATAAAAAAACTGACCAAAGGTTTTGCTATTGATTAAAAGCATATCACAAAGATCAGGAATGTGAGAGTTTAAAATCTGTTACAGCACCCTAACAATAAAAAAATGATGGAAAATCATTAAATATCTTTATACAATGTACTGGTGCAGACAAAATGATGTACAAAAAACAATATTGTAACTAATGTAAAAATATATGAAAGTTGTTTAAAAATTGATCCTGCTTTCATTCAGTTGTAGATCAGCAAAATTTCAAAAGGCAATTCACGGAAAATTAAGGAAAAAAGGCAATTCATGGAAAATTAAGGAAAAAAGGCAGTTCACGGAAAATTAAGGAAAAAAGATTTTTTGTAATCTAATAATCTTATTTTGCTTAATCATAAAATTCTGACAGGGAAAATAGCTTGGCCCAACGTGGTTACAGTGTAGTCAGAAACTGCCCTAGCTTATATTATTTCCAGGACATCAATTAATTATAAAATTCTGATATGGAAAATAGCTTGGCCCAACGTGGTTACAGTGTAGTCAGAAACTGCCCTAGCTTATATTTTCCAGGACATCAATTAATTATAAAATTCTGATATGGAAAATAGCTTGGCCCAACATGGTTACAGTGTAGTCAGAAACTGCCCTAGCTTATATTTTCCAGGACATCAATTAATTATAAAATTCTGATATGGAAAATAGCTTGGCCCAACGTGGTTACAGTGTAGTCAGAAAATGCCCTAGCTTATATTATTTCCAGGACATCCCTTAATTATAAAATTCTGACAGGGAAAATAGCTTGGCCCAACATGGTTACAGTGTAGTCAGAAACTGCCCCAGCTTATATTATTTCCAGGACATCAATTAATTATAAAATTCTGATATGGAAAATAGCTTGGCCCAACGTGGTTACAGTGTAGTCAGAAACTGCCCTAGCTTATATTATTTCCAGGACATCCCTTAATTATAAAATTCTGATAGGGAAAATAGCTTGGCCCAACATGGTTACAGTGTAGTCAGAAACTGCCCTAGCTTATATTATTTCCAGGACATCCCTTAATTATAAAATTCTGATAGGGAAAATAGCTTGGCCCAACATGGTTACAGTGTAGTCAGAAACTGCCCTAGCTTATATTATTTCCAGGACATCCCTTTGTTATAAAATTCTGAAATAGAAAATAGCTTGGCCCAACGTGGTTACAGTGTAGTCAGAAACTGCCCTAGCTTATATTATTTCCAGGACATCCCTTAATTATAAAATTCTGATAGGGAAAATAGCTTGGCCCAACATGGTTACAGTGTAGTCAGAAACTGCTCTCGCTTATATTATTTTCAGGACATCCCTTAATTATAAAATTCTGATAGGGAAAATAGCTTGGCCCAACGTGGTTACAGTGTAGTCAGAAACTGCTCTCGCTTATATTATTTCCAGGACATCCCTTAATTATAAAATTCTGATATGGAAAATAGCTTGGCCCAACGTGGTTACAGTGTAGTCAGAAACTGCCCTAGCTTATATTATTTTCAGGACATCCCTTAATTATAAAATTCTGATAGGGAAAATAGCTTGGCCCAACGTGGTTACAGTGTAGTCAGAAACTGCCCTAGCTTATATTATTTCCAGGACATCCCTTAATTATAAAATTCTGATAGGGAAAATAGCTTGGCCCAACATGGTTACAGTGTAGTCAGAAACTGCCCTAGCTTATATTATTTCCAGGACATCCCTTAATTATAAAATTCTGATAGGGAAAATAGCTTGGCCCAACGTGGTTACAGTTTAGTCAGAAACTGCCCTAGCTTATATTATTTCCAGGACATCCCTTAATTATAAAATTCTGAAAGGGAAAATAGCTTGGCCCAACGTGGTTACAGTGTAGTCAGAAACTGCCCTAGCTTATATTATTTCCAGGACATCAATTAATTATAAAATTCTGATAGGGAAAATAGCTTGGCCCAACGTGGTTACAGTGTAGTCAGAAACTGCCCTAGCTTATATTATTTCCAGGACATCCCTTAATGAATGCAGATTTTGAGGTAAATCTGGTGTATTCCAGACTTTCCAAATAATATACTGGTAAATCCTTAAGTATTAGATTTATTAAATGTCAATGACATTAACTCTATTTTATGGAGAGCCTGAATTTTTCTTTTACTTTGATTTACAGTACCTCCTTCAATTAACTAAGTGGATAATTACAACAGATATTCTGGCTAATGATGTCTCTCTCTGTGTACTGATAATTTCTCTGGCTACACAACTTGTTGTAGTAATCATTTTACCACTTTTTTCAAAATATTTACCTTAGCTATCAAAATATTCTCTTCCAACAGTCTAATTTGATTATGATTAGGCAAAGAATATGAAAACCACCTGAGAATGTCTGTACAGGTCGGAGACAAAGTATTTAATTTATTGTCAACACAGAAATAGTAGCATCATATTAAACTTAAGCAAAGGGCATCAGCATAATTGGACAATTTTAATTGTAGAGTATTTATAGGCAGGAACCACAGGCTGAGCTGATCTTCAAAAGGAAAACTGGCAGACCTCAGAGCTGAATACACCTTGGCTTTTGACAGGAGTTGGATTTGTAAAATGTACCTTACACCCAGTGTTCATTTCATTTTTGTGTTTATGACAAAAGGAACCCTAAAGTAAAGGACTTATACTAATATACTGGTTCAAAACATATTTAAATCTAAGAAAAAAACAAATTTACATAAAAAACAAGACATGGAATATTGACTTAATAAAACTTTAACTGTTATTTAATCCTACATAAAGCCACAGTATTGGTCAAGATGCCAAACAATATTCTTGGTTATGATTTGGATACAATAGAAACATCAGATGTTTATACAAGCAAACTGTTCAGCAGATACAACTTTACTGATTCTAAATTTACATGTACTTGTTTTCAAATAAACAAACTTTTCCAAACCTATAAATACAAGTATATACTGAATATTTTTACATAGAAACTGCATGCAAGATTTCTACAATATAGAAAACTCAATCTTTGGTCCCTTTCTAAAACCTTTCAAAGGATAATGTTGTATCCTGCCACCTAAAAAATCATTTCTTTCCTTTATTCAACTGTCATAACAGACACAACAAACTGTGCCTCCTTCCACTTTGTGTACAGTTAACAAACAAACCCACACAGTTACTTTGAAATAAATGAATGGATACTACTGTATGTAATCTCTTTCCATTGTTTACTATTGTATAAACAGACCTTAAAACCATTTATATTTAACATTTATCAAAGTCAAGCTATATATTGAGATAATTGGTCAGTAAATATTAATATAAAATTATCTCCCCTGGCAATGTCTACAGTTACTAATTGTCTCCCTTGGGTACACATTGAAATAAGATAAGATAAGATAAGATATTTTATTTTCCAAATTAGGTCCCCAGGGGACAGTAATGATTTTTTTTTGATTTTTTTTATAATGTTAATGAAGAAATGTATAAGAGACAATGATTTCTACATATAAATTAAGATTTAAATAAATTCAGTTAAAGCATTTCACTTAAATTCCAAAAAGAGGGAAAAATTCATTTTTTAAAATGTCAATTCTTTAAATATTTTGCGAAGCAATACAAGGGCAACATTGCTCCCCAGATCTAAATCTCATTTCTTTTTTTAATATCTGTTTACTGTGCATTTCAATTTCTTTAAAGACCAAAATTCACAATATTAATGTACTTTTATTAAAAACTAATGCATCGCAAAATTTCATTATAAAATAATCCCCCACATATTTTTCCTATGACCTGGTTCATGAAAATTCTGGATCGGTGCCTATAAACCTTATTCATACTGCTCTATAAACATCCAACCTTTTCCCAAATCTAGCATTTATTTATTTGTTCTCTTAACAAAAGGAAACCAAGACTAGCACACCTGCCCAGGTACAACAGGTAACAACTGTCAGGTAATCAATGACTAGGGTCATGATTAAACCGATTACAATTTATACACTTCTAATAAAACTGTCCTATAAGATGGCGGCTCCCCCTCGAGTTTAAATTCCATTCTATTCCATCGAGGAAACACAATAACTGTAAAGTTTTTATTTCTTTTCAAAGGACTTAAGTCCAAATTCAGTTCATTCTTAATGATACATTTTCATTTCGGATTTAGTTATTATTTCCCAATAAACAAATTTAAAAACCTGTACATGCCAGGTATAGTGAAGTTTAATTCAGACAAAATGACAGGATTGATTTTCTATAGAGTTTAATATTACCTTGGTCAAATGTTGACCTCTTTTATACATGAAGTAACCCCAAAAGTTTTTAGCATAATTTACTATGACTCTCCAAATTTTTTTCACATCAGTAGGTAATCAATTCTAACTGCATAACCTTTTGCATTAGAAAATTCCACACTTATTGAAATGTTCTTAAATGTCACACCAAGGAAATTCTTGTTCATTTCAAGTTATGTCATTTTTTTTTGTTTTTCTGAGTTGAAACTTGCCAGATATTTATTTAAATTTTTTAATTACACCACACCTTTTACAAACAAAAAATTAAACATGCACATTATCTATAATCAAACACTCGTCCCAAGCAGTAACATGCAAATTAGATATTTTTAGCCCCTACATTGTATAATGACAAAACTTGAAGGTGAAAACACTTTACCATCTTTCTCCCAATCAGAATTTAGAAAGACATATGATCAGTTAAAATTGTTAATATTATACCATTTCAAATGTGCAGATCTAATGTTCTAAAAAACAAACTCATCAGACAAACAAATTGTGGAATATGATACATATATAAATTTTTTGTTCATAATTGTTATTGATTTATATTAAGAATCTGATCCCTGCCTTTTCTATTGTTTCATAGAAATATTACAATATAATATTAATTTTGGATCAACATTTAACTGATAAACACTGAATCTAAATATGGTAAAGGAAACCATGTTTTGCTCAAAATTTCCACAGTTTGGGCAAAAAAAATAAATTTCAGAAATTCTTTTCTGACAAAAAATCATCCAAAATACACCACCAAATATAAAATAAAAAGTTAACATTTATTTTAACATTTATAAGCAACTGGAGAATGTCAGTATTTATGCAGTACTGTAAAATCAAGTGTCACAACTCCAAAACATTCAAACATGTCAGGAAATTATTACCCATTTAAATTTCACCGAAACTAACTAAATATTGTCAGAACAGAAAAAAACATCACAAATGTTAGTTCTGTGGACCAACTCTAATACATTTCAAAATATAAACAAGCTCTGTGGACCAACTCCAATACATTTCAAACTATAAACAAGCTCTGTGGACCAACTCCAATACATTTCAAAAAATAAACAAGCCCTGTGGACCAACTCCAATACATTTCAAAATATAAAAAAGCTCTGTGGACCAAGTCCAATACATTTCAAAATATAAACAAGCCCTCAGTGGACCAACTCCAATACATTTCAAAATATAAACAAGCTCTGTGCACCAAATCCATTATATTTCAAAATATAAACAAGCTCTGTGCACCAACTCCTATATATTATTTCAACATATAAACAAAGTTTCTACTCTTGGCAGCCAGTTAAAAAAAAAATCACAGCCGGCGTTTACATAAAACATTAATTATTGTACATGATGTTATGTATATTTTTCAATTTTTCCCAAATCAGGAATAATATTTTTATATTATCATATATGTGGGACCAACATTGCACTTAACAGCAACAATACTGCCATAAAATGAACAGCAAAAAACAAAAACATTTCCCTTTCAACTCCAAATGTAGTACATGTACTTCATACCTAGAGCTAAAATCATAACAATTGACATACCAACACTTTAGTGTGGTAACCTAATTAATGACCATTATATGTCTATATTTATTATGTAGGTCCATGAATGAACACTTCACTATATGCTAGTGTGGCCGATTTTTTATGACGCCATTTATCATGTTGGTTGTTTATAGTACATTTAGTCCCTGTTTTATTAGTATTGTTTAGTACTTGACCATTTTGTGGTTATAAATGTCCCTACTTTATCTTGTTATTTCGTAAGTGGTGAGTTGTTGGTACATGGTCCAACATCTATAGTGCATAAAAAAATTTAAAAAAACTTTGGGAATCAATAAAACATTCAACAGCACAGAGAGGACAAAATTCAATACCGAAACGTGTGATATATCCCTTGCCATACATTCAACAGCACAGAGAAGACAAAATTCATTACCGAAATATGTCATACACATGTATATCCCTTAAGCTTTTTTTTTTTAATAATCTCTCGTCTGAAATTTACAGATTCATAAATACAAGTTATCTGCCCTTACATGTAACTATAAATACCCACAGAAAAATGTCAAAAAACATAGTTTCCATTTTGCTAATTCTTCTCTTTCAATAAATCTGTCAAATTTGTAACTGTAACATTTCCCTTGAGCCTGACCTGTACATTGTATATTAACGAAAAATTGTTATATTCAGTTGACTTCAAATTAACATTTTTCTCATGTTAATATACCTGTTTTACTAAAATTATATTCTTCAGTGTCAGTCAAGCTTCTTGAAAAGTTTAGATCAAAGAAAAAGTAAAAAAAGTCCAAATTTTAATTATTATACCCTCAATAAATTTACTGCATTTTGTTAATAAACAAATTACATTTTATATTTCAATGAGCAAATACATTGTTGCCCAGCATTTTAAAATTGTAGATGTAAGTTACTGTAGCAACCCCATGCACCTGTCAACTTTTAAAATTTTAAACCTCTTTTAAACTTAAAAATGATGTGTTCAATGAATACAAATATGTATATTCAAATCAATACAAAACATTTTATTTTAACTTTTTGAACAACCGATTGCCAGCAAACTTGGCAGTCACATTACTATATTTTAGACAAACTGTATGGCCTTTATAAAGACAAGTCTTTTGTTCAGTAATGACAAGATAAAGATACAATAAAATTACAACAATATAACCTTAGTCATTTTTAACAAAAAATGTTAAAGGATAGGTGTCAAACTAGTGTAAATGATCTGTTCGCGTTTTTCTGGTGGCATTCTATCCTGGTCATGCGATTTTGTCGTTTTAAACGTTTGGATGCCTTACTTGATACTCCGGGACACATTAAATGCCAGCATAACAAATGGGAGATATAATTTATAGAATGGTAACTCTGAAAAAATCTTACTCTATTGTATAAGGAAACCATAAATCTATACCAAACTTTATGTACCTAAATATTCCTGAATTGGACCGATCACTAGTAAATACAAACTATTTACTTCACTGAATTCAGACACATAAACTTCTTATTCTTTTTTTTCAATTAAGGTATAATAATTCAAGTAGTGGATATCCATGTACAGGATGAAACTTCATCTGAAAAACCTGCATTTTTCAGCAACTGCATACATGTACATGAAATTATTAACAAATTTTTAATGAGTAAAATTCAGATCTAAAAGAACCTGTTTTCTCCATATATAGACATCTTCTTCTATATAAGCAGTGTTACATCTGAGTAAGAATTTTTTTATATAAATGTTCAACGGAATATAAATGACCTGTGACAGAAAACCTTGGGTCTTAGTCAATTGAGCATTGCAATTTTCTAACAAAAATGTGAGCCCACCCCCTTTTACAATAATAATACAACAGATTTGATTCAATCTGAATATATTGCAACATTTGATGAAATTTAACCTATAAACAACTTTTTGAATCATCAAGCTGCTTTACAATTTTATTACAGACTAAAATAACACATTTAAGTAAACTGATATAAATATTGATTATACTAGGTATGATAAATTTGAAATATTTTTATAGATTTTTCCCTCTTTGAAATAATAAAAGCTTATCAATATGACAACCTGTGTGTCTAAAGATATCACAAATATTTCTTCAATAGGTGAAACCCTTTTCAAGAGATTATGTGGTCCTGATTAATTCATTAATAAACTGGAAACAGAAAAATTTCCCATTATTTGTTTTTCATATTGATGAATAAATACCAGGTGTAATGTTTTTGTAAATTGTGGTACCAACGTTCCAAACAAGTACCTAGCGGGTCTCTTTATTAAAGAGATAAAATTTTTCTGTTGTTAGCATATAGTTCAAAGCAACAAATTTTCTCCAACGTGTTCCTATTATTTAGGTCTATATCTGGGTAAGTGTAAACATTTAAGCTAATATTGTCAGAGTCTTAAATTCATTCTAAACAAAAATAGATGCCTGATACTGCTAATCCTGTCAGACACTGAACATAATTTACCCCCTCACCCTCCTTTGCTCAACCTGAGAACTAATTACTGCCTACTATTATTATACATTAACATTATTGAAAGAGATTCTGGTAGACTTAAATGGTCAGAATTTGTAATTTTTTGTGATAATACCAATGTAATTTTCTTATTTTGTTCACTTTTTCAAGGGAGATAACTTTCAAAGTTAAATAATATAACAGAATTAAAAGAATCACATATATATGGAAATCTACAATAAATTATATTAAATCAATTGTTTTACAAATATAACAATAAAATGGTCAAAATTATTTATTTTTAAAAAATTTAATACAATTGTATTTCTTAATGTTTTTTTTACTATATTATTCAATGTTTTCATTACATCGATTTAAAAATGTGTCAAGTCTGATAAGTACCAGTCTCCAATTTTTTTTAAAAAGATTATACCAAGAAAATGCAGTTCAATCAAATAACTTACTTAAGAAAGATTATGTAAATTTTTCAATTGATCTAACATGTTTCAAATTACAACAATTTTATATCTTCTTTCCCCCAAGCCAAATGAATTTTTTGAAACATATTTTAATACATGTACATTTGTCAAACAAATTAATGCAGACACAAAAGAAATAGCACATTGCTTAAATTGTTTTCACTTTTCAAAGTTTTGTGTGTTTAGTTGGGGTTTTACACTGTTTTCATCCCAATTGGCTATTTCGCGGCAGCCAGTTTTTATTGGTGGAGGAAGCCGGAGTACCCAGAGAGAACCACCAACCTTCGGTAGGAAAATTGTCAATCCTTGTCAATTAAGATCGGAGTCGAATACACCCCGGCTGGGTGAGATTCCGACTCACAACCTCAGCATTGACAGGCTAGTGATCATTAGGAGTCACGACGAACTACCTAGACCACTTGGCCAACCGAGGCTCCTTTTCAAAGTGTAAATCCCAAATTTATCTTTTTGTCAAAGGACCAAACATTATAAATATATGTCAAGTCTGTCCTAATTATTTTCACTGAAGTGCATACATGTGCAATCTTGTCTGAAACAAAAACACATGTAATTTCTGTGCATGTTAATTTCATTCTATGTGTTGTAAAATCTTGTCATACCACAAAGCCTTTTTAAATATAAAGTAAAAATTAATTTTCACGTACAACTACAAAATTTATATATACTTGGAATTCTACATGTATAAGCTTATAATTTCTGGGTAACTTTTTTGTACATGTGGGTTCATGTATCATATATTATATTACTTAATCATAATTCAACATTAGGAAGACTTGATATAGGGACTGAAAATTGGTTTCCCATAAGACTTAATATAGGGACTGAAAATTGGTTTCCCATAAGACTTAATATAGGGACTGAAAATTGGTTTCCCATAAGACTTGATATAGGGACTGAAAATTGGTTTCCCATAAGACTTAATATAGGGACTGAAAATTGGTTTCCCATAAGACTTAATATAGGGACTGAAAATTGGTTTCCCATAAGACTTGATATAGGGACTGAAAATTGGTTTCCCATAAAGGTGAAAATTTCCCTTAAAATTTCTCTCTTCAAAGACTGAAATGAAATTAAACTAACATTTGCCCATTAGGCTATAAACTAAATGATCATAAAAATTGATCAAGTAATTTGATTAGGATGATTGATCTTATCTGGAATCTTTATGTCCAGTCATAAACTTATATCCACTATCAATCACTAAGTAATGTTTATTAATACTATCATTTTCTTACTTATTTTAGTGACAATTTGTACATTTCTTCACATGTATGGGGAGAAACTGAAAAATGACTAACATTAAATTTGCTTGCTGTTGTGTAATATTTCAGCCCTACAGCTAAATTTGGTCAAGATTTGTACATAATTTGTAAGAAAGTAACAATTTCCCCATTTATCATAATGTGTCAAGCTGACCTTCACAGTAAAACTTGAAAATGATTGAAGGAAAACTATATCCACAATATACGGATATATGTTAAATTTCTATATCCACAACATACATGAGTACATGTTAAATTTCTATATCCACAATATACATGTTAAATTTCTAAGTCCTACTACAACTGTATACATACAATACATATATGGATATTTTTTCAACATGGAACCAACTGATTCTGATTTTTTTTTAAATTAAAACCCACAAGCATCATAATTTTCTTGCTTTTTTTTCTTTCTTAAATAAAAAACAGTGTCTCATTTGCAATCTTTCATGAATCATTATAAAAACTTGACAATGTAACTTGGTAATATTCATTTTAAACTTCATATTGATATACATGATGTACAATGTATATACACAAGCAACCCACCACATTTTCAAATATACAAATTTAAAAATTAGAATTTTATACCAAATTTACCACCTGGCATTTCCCAACTAAAGCACCAGTCAAGATGACTTTTAACCCAAAGATTTATATTCATTACGACATGGCTTACTTTATTTTAATATCATTTTCTAACATAAACCACAGAAGAAATTCAGAATTAAAATTTTACATGTCTAGCATGTCTAGTGATATACACTGATTATCATTCTAAAATCACTGTGGACATAAATTATCTAATCTAAAATCACTGTGGACATAAATTATCTAGTCATTTTGTATTATTCTCATTTAAAGGAGATCATATTTTCATTTCATGAATTTTTGTTAAATTTAATTATATGCTTATGTATTGCTTGAAATCTATGTTTATTTAAGACAGAACAGACCAAAATTAGACATCTAGTGGCCAAATGACATATATATATATATCTTCAACGAGTGTTCAGACATAAACTTTAGAAATACTATACTGCTATAACATGATGACAATTTTGTAACATAAATATTTCCTACCTCAGTACAGCTTGCTCTTGGACTAGATTGTGATCCTGTTACAGCACAAACAGAAACATTGATGTTACTTCCATGGATTTCTCGGTCCAATTCTACAGTTGCACTAAGAACTCCAGAACTTTCACCAATTTGGAATAACTGACCACTTTTTCCTCTGTTGTTAATCCCAGTAATATAAAAATTTTCATTTGCATATGGATTTGTATACACTTTTACCAAAGATCGACCTGCACTCTCATTTTCCTGAACTTGAACCGAGTAAACAGAATTTTCAAACTGGGGTCCTGGCCCAATTGAAGGCACAAGAATTACTGTAACATCCATTTCTTTAGACTTTGGTGTCATCCCATTATCTGATGCTTTTACTCTTACAGCATATGTTCCTGGAGAAGATGGTAAAGAGCTGGTAAGAGAAAGTCGGCCATCCGTAGAACCTATGGTGAATTTATCATTTTGCGTCAACAGCATGTAAGTTACTCGACCATTGTTTCCATCATCAGGGTCCTCGGCTAAAATAGTGGCAATATGACCTGGGGTTGTCGGATAAGTCAACCTCACTGCATTAGTAGACAGAAAAACTGGTGTATTATCATTTTCATCAATAACATTTATCACGATTGTTTTTTCTGCTGATTTTTTATTTGTAACAGCTTTATCAGTAGCAGTAACAGTCAACGTGTAAGAAGAAACCTTCTCCCTATCTAAGTCAGTACCCGAAAAAGATATTTTTCCTTGCTCTGGGTCAATTGTAAACATGTTACGGACTGGTTCTTCATTCAGTATCCCATAAGTCACCCGACCATTCACTCCAGAATCTTTATCATCAGCAGTGACTTTCATAATCGACTGAAAAGAATTTGCATTTTCAGTAATGGAAGCCATATTAGGAGTATTAATGAATATTGGCGAATTATCATTTTCATCAGTAACCTTAATAGTTAGGCTTGCATAAGTTGGAAGTACACTCGGTGTTCCTTTATCTCTTGCCGAAACATTCAATTTATATTCATGCCTTGTTTCGTAATCTAAACCTTTTTCCAAATACAGTTTTCCAGTGTTGGCATCTATAACAAAGGTACCGTCACTACCAGTAACATAGTATGAAATGTCTGCATTTATTCCTAAGTCAGTATCTGAAGCAACAAACTGAATAATTTCATCTCCAACGACTCGATATTCCGATAAAACAACTTCATATACTGACTGTGCAAAAAGTGGCGAGTTATCATTCATGTCCAAAATTGAAACTGAAACAGTACAAGTTGCACTATTTTGATTAATTCTTCCAGAGTCTGTGGCCAAAACTTTCAGAACATAGCTATCCTGGGTTTCACGATCTACAAGCCCAACCAATGAAATTTGTCCATTTCCTGAATTCATTTCAAAGTTATTATCCTCATTTCCAGAAATAATTGAGTAAGTTAAAGCCTGATTTTCACCACTGTCTTGGTCGGTAGCTGATACTTTTATAATGGGCGAGTATTTTGCAGAGTTTTCATTGACCTTAGGTCTATAGATGTTTTGGGCAAAGACAGGTGCATTGTCATTTTCATCCAGAATGTGAATATCTACAGTTGCCTTATCTTGTAATCTGACAAGTCCATTATCAATGGCTATTACTTCAATTGAGTAAAATGTTTTCCCAGTAACTTGAAGTAGTTGCTCTCTATCAAATTCTTTTATACTCTTAATTTCACCAGTCTGGGAATCTATTGTAAAATTATCTTCTCCAGTGGACAGAAAATAAGAGATTTCTGCATTTCTTCCAATGTCTGCATCTTTTGCACTGACAGAACCGACAACTGTTTGGGCTAGACTATTTTCCTTGATATACAATGTATATGATGTGTTGACAAAAAGTGGTTTGTTATCATTGTCATCCAAAATGTTAATTGTTACATTAACAGCAGAGCTTCTTTGCTCTAGACCATTGTCTCTAGCAATAACAGTTAGCTGATAGTGATCTATTGACTCACGATCAAGTTTCTTAGCAACATATAAGGCACCATCTGGAAATATTCCAAAAGATGAGTCTCCATTTCCACGAGTAATGTTGTATGTTACTCTTGCATTTTCTCCAGAGTCCCCATCAACAGCTTGTAGAGTGAGAAATTTCTCATTTACCAAAACAGACTCTTTTAATGAGTATTCATATCCACTATGAGAAAATACCGGAGTATGATCGTTAACATCAATAATTACCAACGTAACTTGTTGAGCTGAAGAACGCTGTGGTGTTCCACCATCAGTAGCAGTTACTGTGAACTGATAAGTCTTGTCCACATTACTAATGGTCTGTATAGATTTCACTAGTGATATCAAGCCAGTGTTTCGCTCAATTTCAAATAGGTTTGATGATGGCTGCATTGTATAGGTAAGAACTGAATTCATTCCAGTGTCAAGATCAACTGCGGAAGCTAAATAAACTTCATTTCCAACTGGCAGATTCTCTGGCACATTGACTTCATGTTTAAAATATTCATACGTTGGCACATTGTCATTTACATCATTTATTGTAATTTTGACACTTTCCTCGGTACTTCTGCTGTCCGTATAAGCAACTACAGTGAGCATGTACTCTGACTTTACCTCACGATCAATTCCTCTGACTGAAGTTATTGCCCCTGTCAATTCACCAATATTGAATATATTTTCTGAGTCTCCATTTACTATTGCATAGCGAACAGTTTTTCCTGATGCTACAGCCCTAACGCTGCCAACTTGTTTTGGAATTGGGTTCATCACATTGCCCGAGTCCTCATTTATGTTGAATTTGTATGGCAGGTTTTGAAACTCTGGAGCAACATCATTAGAATTTATGATGTTAACTTCAACAATAGCAACATTTGTTGACGTGTGTGATGGATTTGGATCAGTTGCTTTTACTTGTAAGGAGTATGTTTTCTTTACATTACTGCTGAGTATTTGGGTATTCCTGATAATTCCTGTATTGGGGTCAATGGTAAATGCTGGGTAAGTTGCCATAAAGCTGTATGTTATTTTAGCATTAGATCCATAGTCCTTATCAACAGCAGTTACTTGAACAACTACAGACCCTGATGGCTTATTTTCATCAAAATTAACAAAATATTTCTGAGGATAAAAGGTTGGTTTTTCATCGTTTTGATCTGCAATCTTCAAATTAATAGTGGCAGTTGAGGATAAAGGTTGTGGTCCTTGATCTTTGGCAATTATTTTGATTTCATAAAACGACATGACCTCACGATCCATCACTTTCTCAGTTGTCAGTTTTCCACTGTTTTCATCAATCCTAAATGTATTTGGATATTTGACCTGTACCTCACTGTCTAATTGGTAAAGAACAGTTCCATTTAATCCTGTATCTACGTCATTTGCAGTTGCCATTAGAATTTCGTAACCAGCTGCAATGTTTTCATCTAAAGTTATATTGAATGTTGAACTGTCAAATTTTGGTGCCTGGTCATTCTCATCCAAAATTGTAACTGTAACTTTTGTAAAGTTGTAAAATGGAGTTGGCCCTCCATCATGAACAGAAATGTTCATGACAATTTTTGATGCTATATGGTAATGCATAATAGAATTAACAGTAAGTAGACCAGTCTTGTCATCTAATTTAAACCCGCTGTGTTCATTTCCGCTAACAACCATGTAAGTCAGGTCTGCATTCTGTCCAGAGTCCTGATCATGAGCTGTTAAACTTTCAACAAAACTACCCACTGGTAAAGTTTCTGGGATTGT
This sequence comes from Mytilisepta virgata, assembly GCA_028015205.1. Classification (NCBI taxonomy): domain Eukaryota; kingdom Metazoa; phylum Mollusca; class Bivalvia; order Mytilida; family Mytilidae; genus Mytilisepta; species Mytilisepta virgata. Next base: position 102,808,895 of record CM051520.1, read on the forward strand.
CAAACTGTACTCGGTTTTTGCGAAATATGGAACATGGTCATTGACATCTATAATATAAACTATTAGGTTATTATATGATGATTTTGGGGGTATTCCAGAATCTGAAGCTTTAAAGGTCAGATTGTACATACTAACTCGCTCCCTATCTAGCATTCCAATAAGCTGAACAGAACTATATTGGTTGTCTGAAGAAGTTATCATTTGGAAATGACCATGTTCGTTTCCAGATATTATTGACAGAGCTGAAATGGTTGTTCCAGGATCTGCATCCATTACAGTTACCAAGGCAACAGTAACTGGTGGTAAGGCATTTTCACTAACTGTTGAGTATGATTTGGAATTGTCTGGACGGTATCGAACTGAAATAGTTGGTGCATGGTTATTTTCATCTAATACTTTCACTGATATGTAGGCTCTTCCAGATAATGGTGGTGTTCCTCCATCAACTGTTGTCACGGTTATAATACAGCTATATGGTTCACAATCTAGGCTGTCAGCTGATCGGTCACATCTTTGATAACAATAAAGAGGTGTTTTGATCGTTTTAATTTCACCAGTTTTTGAGTCAATTTCAAACTGTGTGGAATCGTCCAACAATGAGTAAGTTATATCGTTGTTGACGCCTGTGTCATCATCAGAGGCAGCAACATGTATAACCAGAGTTCCTATGGGAGCACTTTCGTTGACTGTTGCCTCATACTGACTTTGGTCAAATATTGGTGGATTATCATTTACATCATCAACTTGTATTGAAATTTGTAAATAACCAAATTTTGGTGGACTACCATTATCCTGTACAGAAACATTTAGATGGTAGGATGCTCGCTCCTCTCTATTTAGTTTTTCTAGATTCCGAACTATTAACACTTCTCCATACTGATCAGGGTTATACAATACATCAAATTTATTCTCATCATCTCGTGAAACAATATTATAGTTTGAAACCCTTCCATTTTCACCGAAATCAGGATCAGATGCTGTTGTTAGTGGAACTTGATTTCCTATGACATTTTCATAAAATTTTATTGATTCTGTTTGGCGTGGAAAAGTTGGTGAATTATCGTTGATGTCTAAAATGGTGACTCTTACATTTATTGGATGCTGCTGACCATTTGGTGATGATGATGATGTTCCAGTAACAAAAAAACTTACAGTATTTTGTGGAAGTTTTTCACGGTCTATGACAATGTTTGTGGAAATTACACCAGTGTTTTCATTTAATTTGAATAAATTTTGTTGATCTTGAATATGATATAAGTATCCCGGTAGTATGGGCAAAGTTCCTACATTAGAATCTACGTTTAATTCTTCTAGAACACTATACGTTACTGTTGATATTTCAGGCGTCCCACCTGGATCAGGATTTTGTGAAATAACATCTAAAATTTGTAAAATTATTAAAAAAGTCAAGTTTAAAAATTTTCTCCATTTATCATGGAAATTCGTTCCTCGCCTAAATGCCATATTGTTATTCCCTGAGCACTCCGAATTTTGATCAATTTCCTCAATATATTTTCTCGCTATTCTGTTAGCATTTCACGTGTTTTGTGTATTTGTTTATGTAATGTAATTCCTATCAAAACGACACATTTTGATGTTAACAGTTAATACTGTTTGTTAGCAGAAGCCCTGTAATGCGAAATGTACACATTTTGAGAACTATTATACACAATTTAAGATCAACGATTGTTGACAAAGGTGATTTTTGTCCACACTCACCTGTGTTCAAACATGCTACCTGGATTTTCGATAAATCACACCTTCCGCGAATTAACAACAACGGAATGATACAAGAATAATACTTTCCTTACTGTCTTTCACTGTTATTCCATTTTCAAACTATAGTTCAAGTTTAAAATCCAAATCTTAAAGTTCCAGAAAATTATTCCTCAGACTTCCATGTTTCTTCCAAACAAACGAAGGCTTAGTTCTACGTCACGATTTAGAGCACACCTCCTTTGAATTGATTGAGAGTTAATAATACACACCTCTTGGGGGATAGTCAGGGAATAAATTTCAAATTCACCTTTTAATAAAATGAAAAAATTGAAATCACTTCAGTTCAAGCCATGTTATCTATCCAACAAAACTTAATTCTATGAGAATTTCAAAATATCTTCAATTAATTAAAAGTTGTCAAAAATCTAGATAGTAAAATTCCTGATCCCCAATTGTGCCTCAACAGGTAAAACCGGACGAAAATTTAATTCAATAACCGTGTTACGTATCAGGTTGGTATGTAAATTATCCCTAACGGATGATACATGTATGTCAAAATTATGAAATTATATTATTATCAGCTATGGGACACTTGGCATTTGCCAGCATGAGACTTGTTTAATTAAAGGACACGAATTATCTGTTATTTAGCTAGCAAAAAATAAGTAAACAAATTTCCATTAAATTTTCAGCAAGCTTAATGCAATTAACACTTCTTGCTATCAGTATTCTTTTTAAATGTAATCAAAAATACTAAAAATGTTAATAGGTTTCAACGTAAATTGTAATAATCATAATTAGATACCTATTCTGAATTCCCTATTTTGAAAGAACAAAGTATGAGAATTATATTTAATTCTATTGAAATTTTCAGTTGATGACATCCGTTAAAAGCAAAGATTCATTCCCGAGTCTAAGTTGCCTTTGCATGCATATGAATTTTGTATAGGCAAGTTTGGTTCAATTGCTCCAACAAAATGTATGTTTTGGTGTTCAAATTATTTTCGGATTTACAAACAAAAGTTTTTTTCGTGAGCATACCAAATGAAAGTTTATAGGAGTTAATACATACATATGTATTGTACGCTGGAAATAGATATATGGGTTTATTTATTTTTTATTTAAGATTTAATAGTTTATTGTGAAAACCAAAAGCCATACAAGTTATATATATGCATAACATGTATACAGTAAAACATGTTTATAGAGGAAAGACTACATATATATTATTACTTTTCCTAGCAGAACACGTTTTAGCAAAAATGGAAAATTCCGTTATCATAGAACAATACACGTATATTTATATGTATAAAACGATGGCACAACGTAATCTTGGTTGAATTGAAATTAATTTCCTAAATTACACAGTTGATATGGAATTTTATCAAATTGAATTAATGAGTAAACATATGTATATACATATTGAATTCACAAATTTTGTATATATAACTTTATAAAAGTAATCCCATTATTTGTCAAAATGTTCAAAGAAGTGTGATAACTTGAAAATATACAAATTGATTTTTGCAGCCAAACTGTGAAGAAATTATGCTATATTAGATTCAAATTAATAAACAACTAAGATAAGTATTGGAATCAGAAAATAAGTATTGGAATCAGAAAAGAGAGTATGATTGTTACAGCTATTGTTATCTGTGTTAAGAAGATAAAAATTACCTTTTTACTTTCCAATTTGACAATTTCTTTTTAAAATATTTAAAACAAAATAGCTTTAACATGTAAATTAATGCATTTATTGAATAGCCAAAAAACGAGAAACATTTTGTTTCTGTGTGTTCGGAAAAAAGGTAGAGCTTATAAGTCCGTTAGAGTTACCTCCCATAGCTTGTAATATTCCACCAATAAAGTATATTAATTTCAGGATTCCGGCCTAACCTTTGAATAAATACCACTAACTTACGTTTTCTATAGACATTTTTTTGCTCACAATTATATTTTTTTGTTAGGTATAACATAAATCCCCCAATTTCATCAGCCTTTTCGGGCTGAAGCACACTTCCAGCACGACAGAAACGCCACTAAGGCAGTTGAGACAAACGCCCCATCTTAGGAATTGCAAAATACGGGTTTGGAGAGGAAATGACATATTTTTTGCTTATTTTGCGAAATCAGCATGTTTACTAGTCTTTGCTCCTTTCAATTGGAAATCCGGCAGACAAAATGAAGCCCAGAAACGGAAAAATACTTAAACATAATGTTTAATTGAGGTCTGGAGCTGGCATGTCAGTAACTGCTAGTTATATTGATCATTGTCACTTTCCTTAGTTCCTTCTGTTACTTTTTTACATCAAACTCGGACATCTTTTGAACTGAGTTTTAATGTGTGTATCGCTGCATGTTTGTTTATTCCACATTGGCTAGATGTATTGGGGAAGGGTTGAGATCTAACAAAACATATTTAACCTTGCCGCATTTCTGCGCCTGTCTCAAGTCAGGAACCTCTAGCCGTGTTATAGTCTTGTGTGTTTTTTTAATTTTGGTTCATTTGTATGTTTCGGAGTTTAGCGTGGCGTCCATTTCGCCGAACTAGTATGCATTATTGTTTAGGAGCCAGTTGAAGCACACCTCTGGGTGCAGGATTTTCTCGCTCTGTTGAGGTAGCCTTGAGCTGTTTCTGCTCTTTGGTCAGGTTGTTGTCTCTTTGACACATTCCCCGTTTCCATTCCCTATTCTATTGTTGTGTTTATTCTTCATTCCACTAGCCCTGTTATACGAATTTCCGCAGCAACGCCTTTTTAAACCAAAGTTTTGCTTTTCCTTAAAATCCATCTCACCACCTTTGTTCCACAATGTTTGATATGGTTTGCGTATAAAGTACTGCATTTCACGGATAAAAATCTATATCATGAATTCGAAAACGTTGAGTTTATAAATATGTGATCGCGAAATTAAAATTTTTCTTTAATTTAAATTGTTCATTTCGGAATCGTTAACCTTTTGTCCTAGGAGAGAAGGTATACCTATGCAAGAAATCAGAGTACAGACAAAAGTGGTATAAACGAAGAAAGATGAATAGTAACGAGCAGCCCAGAAGGGCGTAAATTTTAAAAGCAGAACAGAGACTCTGAATTTCTAATTTTATAGAAAATACTCATTGCCTTTCTAAAGAAATATAAAAGTTTTAGAAAACCTTACTCATAGTCTAGAAAACTGGAAATTACCAACACGGACAGCCGTGGAAAATAAAGAGATTGATTTGTTTTTTTTGTGACTTGAAACGATTTTAAGACCTTGACATAATATTCAAAAGAAACAACGTATAGAAATATAAAAGATCATCGTATATAGTTGGAATATCAGTACACTTTCATAAAATAAAAAAAGAATGGAGTTTGAACTGGACAAGATCCAATCTTTACCAATTCATCAAATGGAAACGGTTCAACAAACTGAGCCGGATGCACAGGGAACGTTAAGCAAATGTTTAGTTTAGTTTAGTTGGGGTTTTCCGCCGTTTTCAGCACATTTGGCTATTTCGCGGCGGCCAGTTTTTATTGGTGGAGGAAGCCGGAGTACCCGCAGAGAACCACCGACCTTCGGTAGGAAAATTGGCAATCCTTGTCAATTAAGATCGGAGTCAAACACATGCACCCCGCCACAGGTGAGATTCGAACTCACAACCTCAGCGTTGACAGGCTAGTGATCATTAGTAATCATGACGAACTACCTAGACCACTCGGCCACCGAGGCCCCGTTAAGCAAATGAAAATGCCGCATGAAGTGACATATAAGTAGAGTCTCACTGAGAATAAGAATAAGAATAATTTTATTAGTATGAAATCCAAAAAAAAAAAAAAAACAATACAAACATACAACATTGACTAGAAAAAATATATAGCTTGTTGTTTTTATTATTGGTATTATAATTTGTATAATGTGACAACATGCCTCCTCTAAAATTAGCATTAAAATATATTATTTGTATATATATAACCAGAGATACAGAAGGAAATGTTGCCTACCTCTATTATATTTATTCGTTTATTCAGAAAGAAACAGAATATATATATATATAATTATCCATGAAACATACACATTTTATGTACTACCATTATAGTTATTTCTTTCATTATACATCTCACTTATACCATGAACAAATTAATCATAAGTATATCACATTCTTCACTAGAAAATATAAAATCGAATTTGTGTTCATTACACATTGAATTAAAACAAGGAACAAATCAGAAATTTCGTTAAAGATTTTAATCATAGATTTCTTAAGTTCTGTACATATTGTTATAAAATGGAATTCATCACCCACCTCTGTATGGCACAGGGGCCACATTCTATGTTCTAAGGCTGTTTTATTATATTAACCACATTCAATAGCTAGCATACTATTACTTATTCTTATTTTTGCATAATATTTTGTAAAATTTTTATCTAAATTCAATAAAAGATACTTTTACAGTTTATACTTTACTTTAAATTTTCTGTAAGTTCTTAGTTTATTTCCATTTATTGAAATATCATTATTAAAAAGACAGTTTTCCAAAATATATTATAATTTTCATTTAGCTTCTTTGTTAAAGAAGAAAGTAATTGTTTTTAGGAAAAGTACATTCATTTTCCCAAACATGTGAAAAAATCAATTTCCTATTTATATTTTAATTTTGGAAGCGAATTGCTGACTTTATAAACATTATATAATAAAGACAATTTTTCCTTTGAGTTAAGAATATGCAGCCAGAATCCCACAAAGGACTTCAGGGCCATGCAGGGTACATTCCCAATTCAGCTAACACAGCTAGATTTACTGCATGCCTTTGAATTAACTCTAAGTAGATTTTTTGCAAATTTGATATGAAATTTTATTAATTCCATTGATAAATATTGGGATTCAAGTGTTTTGTTGTTTTTTCACAATTTTTAGTGACCATATCTCATTACAATAAAATATAATTGGGCTAACACAAGAATCAAAAAGTTTCATATGCGAAAAATATGTGTCTTATCCGAATATATCATTTTTGTAAATACAAAACAACGCCTTTACGTCTTTTCTACAAATGAGATTTGCAGCATTGGTAAGCATTCCAAATGGCTTGAATAATATACCTAAATATTTTTATTCTGTATAATAATATTCAACTAATTCATTATTAAAAGTAAACTTATCTTTAGCATTTTCTCACCACTTTTATTTTAAAAACATTTCCTTTGTCTTGTCAAGATTGACTGTCAAGTTCAATTCCTCACAGTATGCATTTACTTTGTTTAAACAATTCTGTAATCCATTTGAGGATCCTGATATTAATACTAAGTAAAGTAAAGAAATACTAAAGGGATAATGGAAGGAGGGGAAAATCGAAATAAATGACAAACTCCGCAGAACAACGAAGACAAGACCAAAACAATACAAGCACTACAATTAAAAATTAAACATATATCGACAACACGGACCCCACCAAAAAACTGGGGGTAGACTCAGGTGCTCCGGAAGACTAAGCAGTCTTTGCTTCCTGCACGACACCCGCCATGCTGCCCATGTCAAATCCGGTATTAGGAAGGGACAACATCAATGGAAAGGTCTGTTTTCATTTGGAAAACGTTTTTTCATACCTGTCAAGCAAGTCACGATGACGTCCATAAAACTTTAATAAGGATGACTGCAATTTAAAAGCAACATACCCCGGTCTGAGCAACCTTTCTGCCAGGAACCTGGCTCTGTTTATATGTCACAAGCTCTGGAATAACGTATGAGTTGTGAAATATACACTCCATACGCCGGCGCCTCTGGAATATTGCCGCTCGAAAATGGGAAGTTGACGATTGGAAAGTCTAGGTCATTCCGTTTGTCTTAATGTTTTGTAAGTTATCAGCATATTAAAGGCAGGATAATTTTATATCATTTAATGTTATAGGATAACATGAGTTATCAAAAAGGGAGGTTAAGTAAATTTATATAAAGAGAAAATAAGGCAGGGATCAAAATACAGCCTTGTTTTACTCAAACCGTAGAAGGGCACATTTCAGCAATTCATTCAGGAACTTTAACTCCAAAAAGAACTTCTTTGTAAATATCATTTTACATGTTTGTAGAGAAGGGCCTCTCTATTTATAGTGTAAAAAGCTTTTTTAAAGTCAATGAAACAGGAAGAGATTTTTTGGATGATTTAAAAGCTTTAACATTGATAGTTTTTAAAGTAAGAATGTGATCACTAGTTCTACATCCCTTTTAAAATTTAATCTGTTCATGACAAATAATATTATTAGATTATAAATTCTTTTCTAAACGATTATATAGAACTCTAGAGAAAAATTTTCCTAAACAGCTAGAAAGGGCTATGCCTCTGTATTTTGAAGGGTTATTAAAACATCCACCTTTAAATATTGGTTTAATATGATTTTCCCTTCATTTAGAAGGATATCACCAGTAAAATGTATAAAGTTAAATAATTTCACATACATGTCAACATTCCGCCATAGTACAAGAAATTTTCAACATTTCCTTTGTTACATGATTTCTTAAGATTTCATAGCAAGCAGCACTTCCCCATCTGTTATACTAAGATTTCATAGCAAGCAGCACTTCCCCATCTGTTATACTAAGATTTCACAGTAAGCAGCACTCCCCCCTCTGTTATACTAAAATTTCATAGCAAGCAGCACTTCCCCCTCTGTCATACTAAAATTTAATAGCAAGCAGCACTTCCCCTGTGTTATACTAAGATTTCATAGCAAGCAGCACTCCCCGCTGTGTTATACTAAAATTTCATAGCCAGCAGCACTTCCCTCTCTATTATACTAAGATTTAAAATTGTGTTATACTTATTTAAAAATTCACCGTCAATACATGATTTGATATCAATATTTTAGTTATAAGTAGTATTCATAAGACTCTTGAAATATTCAAACCATGCATTAGCTTGTATATTTGAACTAGGATCATTTAGTTCATTTTTCATTAAAGTTTTAAAAGTTTTCCAAAACTCATCTCACTGTGACGTTATGTTAATGACGTAATTCTACACATCTTGACTTGGGCTCACTAACACACGCTTGTAGTTTTAAAGCTAATTATGCAGTAATTGTTGTTCCGAAAACAATGAACCAAATTTCATCTTAAAGTATTTATGCCTAGATATAAAATAAATACGAAAAAAACCTGAAATCAGTATTGAAAATTACAGTCCTTATTACCATCTCAGTCTTATTTACAGGATAACGGACTGAACTGAGTTCACAAAAGGCTACAAATTTTTGACCCATTAACTTCACTTTCGGTAACTTACTTTGACGATTTTTTATTTGTTATTTTTACGGAGAACTCGTATTTACTTTCAGTAAATATTAAATTTAATGTTCAAGGCAATGCATTCGGGGGGGGGGGGAGGGGTGAATAAATTTTTTTTTATAGATTATCGTGTTTCCTGCACATTTATATCGTAAAATATCAGCCACGAGCCACAATATGAGGCTTTTTGGCGAGTAAGCGCAGCGAACGAGCCTTAAAAATTCATCTTGTGTAGAGAGGCTGATATTTTAAAATACCTTTACGCAGAAAACCCGATAATGTGTTTATCGTACAAATTCTGTACATTTCAGTCGCCCCTGTAGGACATTGTTTACGCTTTGTTGTCCTCCTGGAAGTAAGATTGGCAACGTCTGCTCTCACATTGTGACGTCGCTAATAAGTCCTGCTCTCATATTGTGACGTCGCTGACAAGTCCTGCTGTCGCTGATAACTTCTCATACGTCAAACAGCCTCAATGCGGAGATTAGAGAGCCACTGGGCAGGGTGATATAGACGCAACGAAGTACAACAAAAATTATTTGACGTTTCTAGGACAAACCCTTTATATTTCATCAAAGGCTCCTTTACTCACAGTTCTATTACATAAGTGTGAATTTGGGATTTAATGAAATAGTTCCCGTGTGTATTACCCCATTGCGATACGCGCCATTATTGTTGAAAAATCAGTTTCGAACAAATATCGCCTGCGAAAGAGATTGTAAATTAGCTTAGGGCGGATTTTACAACTCTGCTGGTATACACTGAAGCATTCAAAATGATACAGTGTATTACATTATTTTGTTTTCCCTATGTGCAGGATAACGTTACATAACACATGAAATGAGCCAAACACCTTTGATCTTGCTGTTGAATAAATGGCATATACCGACTAGCTTAGTCAATAACTACAACTTATCCACTCTCACAAAGCATGTACCATGTTCCGCGTTCTCAAAATACACTCGGGGCTAGAAACATCACGCAATCGAGTCCGGTTTTCTCTTTATTTTGATCATAAGAATTAATTCCCAAATTTCATTATAATTAAACTTTTTAATTTTCAGGTTAAAAATATTCCTGATATATCTTTCAAAAATCTTTCGCAGAGGCGACATGCATGCAAAACACTGTCTACAAATGCAATTCTTCAGATTTTAGTAACATAACTGTTATATTGAAGAACTTTTTCACAAAAATTCGAGTACGGGTATATTTTTTTTATATCTTCTCAATGTTCGTGAACCTACAACGTACATGTATCAACGTTACATTAGTTGTTTACAAAACTTTAGGATAAACATGTTAAGTCTTGTAGAAGCAGATTCCATGTTTCCGTATATGTAATTGTACAATCTGTTACGCGTAAACGTTTTATAAACGCCATCATGACATTGTCTGAAAATTCCCTAAAATAAGTACCTTGTTGTAATCTTCAACAGTAGATGCCAAGAAACGAGCACGGGGACCCCAATATATCTTTATATCACCAGAACGCTCGTGAATGTAGCAATATAATATTAGTTTTTCACGAAACTGTAGTTTGACATCGATGGTTTTTATAATAGTCTTTATTTGCATATTTTTACCTATACCGGTCAAGCAAATACAATATTGAACAGTTCAAAAATCATAAAACAAACTATAGTATGAATTATCAAGTGAAATCTTGGCCAATGCGGACCTCATTTTCGCAATTTTAGTGATCGCTTTATAAAGTCGCCTGTTTCAGACAAAGGTTCAATATTTGGATTTAGTATATTTTTTACTGATTGAGTGGTAGCTATAATAATGTAGCTCCTGTGACTCGGCGGAGTAAAACGTTGTCACAGGAGCTACGTTATTGTAGCTAATTGAGTGGTTGTTCAAATTCGAATAGAATAAAATTTACAACTTTTTTTTTAAGAACTCGTTTCTTAAAGTTGAGCTTTGTATAAAATTCAAGAAGAAGAGATATTCTTCATCAATTTTATTGCACAATATGGACAATCTGTGTTCCCTATTTTTATAACATCCATTCTCAATTAACAAGAAATGGTCACTGACTCCGAGTTTAGAAATCAGTCAATAAATAGTCTTCCAGCTTAAATTCTGATTTGAGTTTGCTACGGAAAAAAACAGCGTCGAATTGTCTGTAATTGATGAAATGTTCCTTAGTAATTTTTCCTTGTATGTCTCTGAAACACAAATATTAAGTCTGTTTTTCAAAGAATATTAAATATTTTTGAAAGGGTTTTTAAACGTAGTAAAATTATTGATATTCAATCATTAAAGATATTTGATGCAAAGGTATACCATGTATATAAGCTTTTGGTATCAAATGTTTTATTAAGCAAAAAAGCCTCTCTATGCAGAGGATTTGTAGACTGAATTCTTATTTAGTCTAAAAAAAACCCCAAGGGGTACTATAAAGAAATCGGCAACGGTAGCGAAAAGAAATGAAAAGGGTTTGAAGAGGAAGGATTTACCGGAGACTAAGTCAGTGATCTAACGTCCTTGGTCAGATTCTTTAGTGATTCCTCACATTCTCTAATCAGTCGTTTTGTCGCCGCCTCTATCTGGTTACATTCCGATTTCAGCTCTTCAAGAGTTTAATGTTCCCTTTTCAAAATACACATACCTTTTAGTCGTTTCGTCTGCGCTCTCAATCGGGGTTTTTAGATTGGTGATGCGGAAGAAGTTCATTTTTAAATCAACACCGATCTCGAATAATTCTATCCGTCTGGTTCCAACACTTGTTCCAAATTTATCCAACTCTTAATTTATATATAAAAAAATACGGCTTCTTCGAATGACAAGCCATCTGCAAGTAATTTCAACATGTTCAGGCAAAACTGTCCGCACAATACTGTTCCTCTCTTCTGGAGTTCATCGATGCTGTAGAGGATCTCAGTGTGTAAATATTCTGCAGGAGGAAGACAATAAGAATCAAATATGCTTTCGTCGACTTGTCCTTGTACCAAAATGTCCAATGCATCCCTAGCCCGTTGGCGTTATGGAGATTCAAAATCCCACATTCACGATTTAAGTGTTTGTTTGGTATCTGATCTCGCCGCGAAAAGAAGATATTTTCAATTGATGTACTGCTTGTTCCAATTCCTAATGCGGAAGAATCAAATCATGTACGATCAATGGGTCCATTTATTTAAGCAGTCGCACAATGAAGTTGTTGAAGTTAGTCAGTTGGATGTCATCTGCATATTCTTCTAGCAGATCCCTCAGTGATTCATCCGAGCACCGTTTCAAAATATCTTTGACAACATGTATATCTCTATCTAAACGAAAGACCTTTCCAGTATCAAAACATTTCAAAATCGGATGATCAGACTCATCAAACTCTATGGATCTGAGCCAAAAGTATTTGATACCCTCTTGTGGATTGTGGGAAGTACTTTCCTTGGAAGTCCTTTTTCCACAACCACTTTGATCTTGTCATCATCATGACTACAATCTATTAACTTCATTCTGTTTAAGGTCCCCTTTTCAATTTTGTAATGTCCGTGTCTGCAGCGGAAATAGCTCTCTTGTTGATCTTTTCCGTGAACATGGTATTCAGTCTATTTCTGATGATGTTCATAAACTTATAAACTTGTTGTTGCTATTTCAAAAAAGCCTTGTAATCATTGAAGTTAATTTTATTCTAAATCACATTCTTCTTCACCCCTTTTGCTTTCTTATGTTCGTCATCATTTCGTTGTAGGCATACATCTGTGCGCGAAATACACGTACTCTGTCATATTCTTTCCCCGCATTCGTCTTTCAACATTCCTACCACTTTCTAATTTAAACCGGCAGGCATTTCAGAAGATGATCGACTGGATAATTGGATGTGTAGAACCTGGTTTTTGCATGTGGAATCATTTCGTTGTAAAAATATTCCGTCTCGATCTCGTAGGCAAACTGTCTGTGTTGGTAAACAAGAGCTTAGCCTTGCTTCCATACACCTTTCGTACGAATTTGAAATGAAAGTCGTAAAGTACCCATATTCGGCATCCTCCTTGGTCGTTTCGAGGTTTGGCATGTCTTTTTGGTCCATACACCCAAATTCACCACCGGAAGAGCTTGAGACATGGCCCACCCGTACAAATTGCACCCAGGTACCCAGGTACGTTAGATATTTAGTCGGTAGAGTTTTGTCGTAATCTTTGACATAGGGGTTATTTGCCTTTCCATGTAAGTGGGTGATCATAGATCCCTCCTTTAATACCTTGTTCGAACAAAAGAATCATGTTAGAATCACTCAACAGTTCCAAATTTGCCTTTGTCATTTTCAGTAAAATGTAAAATACCATGTAGGATCCAGGTGAATTCTTCATGCATTTGTCCCTGATTTTTTCTAAAATATCAGCCAATAACAATACATTGGTTTCAAGGTACAAATCATGATAGTCGTCCTGTCAGATTTATTCCAGACGTTCTTGGCATGTTTGTAGTCCTTGTCTCTGATGTCTTCGTTGTAGAGTGCCGAGTAAAATTCTTTTTTCGCTGGCAGCATGTTGTCGTTCAATTTTTGAGAACAATCCATGTAGTCATGAGGGTGAACGCCCTTTCTGATAACTAAGTCGCTCTTGTCGCCAAATCGTGCAATTATGGTTTTGAACTGGTCTGCTGTCAAATCTTTGGATAAGTTGTCCAACGAGTTGGGTAAAAGCCTATGCAAGTCCAAAATCCTCAGTTCAATGGCATCCAACTGTTTAGAGAAGCTAATGTACTTCTCTTCGGTGCCGGGGATGTGACAACGCCAAGCTCCTTCACGAACAGATGAGCATCTTAGCCGGATTAGTTGTGAAAGATAGTTGGAAGAAATTTAGATATCTGAAACTTGAGATTACACTCACGGTGTGTCGCTCCTGTGAATTTCCCATGAGATGGTCATGGTCTCGAACTTTGGCACCAGTTACAGCTTCACCGCAGATGTGACAATTCACACTCATCTCAAACCGTTTCTTGTTCTCGTTCGTCATCGTCATTGGTTCGTTTTTATTGTAAATTTCTTCGATTTCTAATGCCTCAAATTTCATTCTTCGAACGAATTCTGGAGCAACTTCTTCACCTCTGTAAACCACTGGTTGCTTGTACCAACCACTCTCGTACTAAAGGTTTATGAACTATATGCCTTTGGTGGATCAGGTTGACAAATATCCAATTTCATAGTAAAACACTCAATATCGGCGTACACTACGCCCTCATGGCAGGTTTATGGTTCGCGAAGCAGGCAAAGGTATTAGGTTGAGACATTTCAATCTGCCCCACCTTCTTGTTCTGACAGTACTTTGTGTGTCTCTTGAGAGGTGAACGAATTCAAACATCTGCAACAAATGTAAACTTGACCACCAAAACTGAGCTGATACCAGACGAGATAAATGCCTTATCCAGCGGTAGTGTTTCTTGTCGTTCTTGTCGGACAGTAACAGGTCGATTCCATGGTCATTTTGATATTTGGATATTCTCAAGGGGTACACATAGCCAAAAACATTTACAAAAATGTTTTGGTTTATCTTTTCGAACTGGTCGATGGCTTGTAAGGTGATAGGGAATTGGAGACCTTCGAACTTCAACTCGTCAGTCCATTTTTGATACTGGCTCAATCGGTCGGTATGTTTTTGATCGACTTCGCTGTAGTGTAGAGGTAATAAAATTGCCCATTTGCTATCGTTGTTTTTAACATTGATGATAACTTTCTTGGAAATATAGTAAGATCCCTTAAATGGTTTGTACCTGAATTGAACAGTTAGATTAAGAACTTGTTTGAAGAACCATCCATTTCAATTTCTTTATACTATCCCTTGGTTTTTGTAGACTCAATAAAAATTCGTTCGATTTTTTTTTGAGCTGAATTTGACCAGGAAATATGCTTAAACTTTCATCATGTTCATGGTGGGGCAGAACTGTTAATTTTATACTACTAATGCACAACGTATTATCAAAAGGTTAGAGCAAAAAGAGAGAGAACGGGTTCCCCCTTTTTTCTTCACATTTCAATCGATTAGCTCTACATACCGGCAAAATATAGAAAACTGAAGGATACTTTCAACTACTTGACTTGACCTTAATAGACCTTAATACACCAATTCCTCTTATCTGATTATAGAAAACTTAGCTACGTTATATTCTAATGGTTAAGAAGGGGCAACGACCCTTAGCCCACTTCTCAACTTCTTTGGTCATAATCCTTCTTGTTGGGTTTAATAACAATAAAATAATTGAATTGAAATCTTACTTAAATAAAAAGTGTTATGGATCTCCTTTCCACGGTACCAAAGAGTGCGTGACTCCTTTAATTTCATCTTGTGTTGATGGATTTAATAGGGTAGATAATTAAGAGAAACGTTTCCCTACCAACAAAACCGTTTTAACCGCCATATCTTGGTTTAAAATACATCGCATTTAAAATAATGCGAAAAGGTTTGACAATGGAATCTGTGATGGAATAGCCAATAGTAAAAAACAAACAAACAAACACACAAACAAACAAACAAACAAACAAACAAACAAAAAAGAAGAAAGTTCAAAGTACAATCAAAGACTAAACTTTGGGTGTTTTGGAGAGCAGTAGAATGCCGTGAACATTGTAGATCTTTCATGTTATCTCTGTTCTAACCGCAACCATACCGATCCTACGTAAGTGCAGACATCAGAAATGTTTATTTTTATAAATGCGTTATCTCCCTTTGCACAGTGTGGTTTTTTTCATAATAAGCTATAAAAATAGTTTTTCAACGTACATGAGGTATGTATTGAAAGTCCTCCATTTCTAAAATACAACCGACAGTGATGAGAATATACAATTTATTGCTTAATTTTCAAATAAAATATTTTACCGGCAGAAACAATTTTATTATAAAATATGAAAGGCTCCTTATAATAATTTCTGCAATAGATTAAATAAAGGCCACGATAAAATTATTGTAAAGTATAACTTGAATGGAGATGGAAATCAGTCTCCAGCACCCTCAAAATCAATTAAACAGCAAAAACAAAGGACAGAAAAACGACAGACATACGGGAAAATATTCATAAGAAAATAACTTTATTCAGGACCTCAGGAGGGCATTCATTGTATACGAATTGTTCATGAACACAATTACACATACACATAGACATTATAGCTACTGAAATACTTAATAATTGCAAAATTTAATATAGAGATGTAAAAATATATATTTCCAGTTCAGACAGAGTGCTTAAACATAATCTTAAAGTGGGATCACCACATGACACCAAGCGACGGTGCTTTTAGGAGTGTTCCTACTTGTGTCCAATGAGATTTCGTGTACTTACTATTCTTAAATACTTCCCTACACTTCATCGTAAACGATTGTATGCGATGCTTGTTCATGTAAAACAAACATACTGCTTAATCATTAATAAGTTCGAGAAACTTATTTGTTAGTTATTATAACAAATCTTTAGAGACCACATACCATGCTTTGTCGTCAGAGATTGTTAGTTATTATAACAAATCTTTAGAGACCACATACCATGCTTTGTCGTCAGAGATTGTTAGTTAATATAACAAATCTTTAGAGACCACATACCATGCTTTGTCGTCAGAGATTGTTAGTTGTTATGACAAATCTTTAGAGACCACATACCATGCTTTGTCATCAGAGATTGTTAGTTATTATAACAAATCTTTAGAGACCACATACCATGCTTTGTCATCAGAGATTGTTAGTTATTATAACAAATCTTTAGAGACCACATACCATGCTTTGTCATCAGAGATTGTTAGTTATTATAACAAATCTTTAGAGACCACATACCATGCTTTGTCGTCAGAGATTGTTAGTTGTTATGACAAATCTTTAGAGACCACATACCATGCTTTGTCGTCAGAGATTGTTAGTTATTATAACAAATCTTTAGAGACCACATACCATGCTTTGTCGTCAGAGATTGTTAGTTGTTATGACAAATCTTTAGAGACCACATACCATGCTTTGTCGTCAGAGATTGTTAGTTATTATAACAAATCTTTAGAGACCACATACCATGCTTTGTCGTCAGAGATTGTTAGTTGTTATGACAAATCTTTAGAGACCACATACCATGCTTTGTCATCAGAGATTGTTAGTTATTATAACAAATCTTTAGAGACCACATACCATGCTTTGTCGTCAGAGATTGTTAGTTGTTATGACAAATCTTTAGAGACCACATACCATGCTTTGTCATCAGAGATTGTTAGTTATTATAACAAATCTTTAGAGACCACATACCATGCTTTGTCGTCAGAGACTGTTAGTTATTATAACAAATCTTTAGAGACCACATACCATGCTTTGTCATCAGAGATTGTTAGTTATTATAACAAATCTTTAGAGACCACATACCATGCTTTGTCGTCAGAGATTGTTAGTTATTATAACAAATCTTTAGAGACCACATACCATGCTTTGTCATCAGAGATTGTTAGTTATTATAACAAATCTTTAGAGACCACATACCATGCTTTGTCGTCAGAGATTGTTAGTTATTATAACAAATCTTTAGAGACCACATACCATGCTTTGTCGTCAGAGATTGTTAGTTATTATAACAAATCTTTAGAGACCACATACCATGCTTTGTCATCAGAGATTGTTAGTTATTATAACAAATCTTTAGAGACCACATACCATGCTTTGTCGTCAGAGATTGTTAGTTATTATAACAAATCTTTAGAGACCACATACCATGCTTTGTCTTCAGAGATTGTTAGTTATTATAACAAATCTTTAGAGACCACATACCATGCTTTGTCGTCAGAGATTGTTAGTTGTTATGACAAATCTTTAGAGACCACATATCATGCTTTGTCATCAGAGATTGTTAGTTATTATAACAAATCTTTAGAGACCACATACCATGCTTTGTCATCAGAGATTGTTAGTTATTATAACAAATCTTTAGAGACCACATACCATGCTTTGTCATCAGAGATTGTTAGTTATTATAACAAATCTTTAGAGACCACATACCATGCTTTGTCGTCAGAGATTGTTAGTTGTTATGACAAATCTTTAGAGACCACATACCATGCTTTGTCGTCAGAGATTGTTAGTTATTATAACAAATCTTTAGAGACCACATACCATGCTTTGTCATCAGAGATTGTTAGTTATTATAACAAATCTTTAGAGACCACATACCATGCTTTGTCTTCAGAGATTGTTAGTTATTATAACAAATCTTTAGAGACCACATACCATGCTTTGTCATCAGAGATTGTTAGTTATTATAACAAATCTTTAGAGACCACATACCATGCTTTGTCATCAGAGATTGTTAGTTATTATAACAAATCTTTAGAGACCACATACCATGCTTTGTCGTCAGAGATTGTTAGTTGTTATGACAAATCTTTAGAGACCACATACCATGCTTTGTCATCAGAGATTGTTAGTTATTATAACAAATCTTTAGAGACCACATACCATGCTTTGTCGTCAGAGACTGTTAGTTATTATAACAAATCTTTAGAGACCACATACCATGCTTTGTCATCAGAGATTGTTAGTTATTATAACAAATCTTTAGAGACCACATACCATGCTTTGTCGTCAGAGATTGTTAGTTATTATAACAAATCTTTAGAGACCACATACCATGCTTTGTCGTCAGAGATTGTTAGTTATTATAACAAATCTTTAGAGACCACATACCATGCTTTGTCATCAGAGATTGTTAGTTATTATAACAAATCTTTAGAGAATACATACCATGCTTTATCGTCAGAGATTTTTAAAGGTTTTAGACAAAACTTTGAAAACGGCCCTAGAAGTGAAATAAATGCAGGGGAAATGGCCCTTGTTCTTTGGTTAACATTTTCCTCTGCTCAGAATTTTTGATAATAGATAATCAGTAAAAAAATGAAGAGTATTATCATTCAATTTTGTGATCTCCACAATTATCTGCCAGATACTAAGGATCCAGTTACAATAGCCAATTCACTACTTGATGTATACTAATGGCATTGTTCTCTTATTCAAATCTGCGGAAGAAATGCAAGAAAAACTAGATGAACTCGATTTTACAAAAATGGCGTCTTGATATAAATAAAAAAAAAGACATTTTCATTACATGTCCAATCCATCTCCTTTTCCTGTGTGCTATAATATCGCTTATTTTTGATGTTCGTGTTCTCCGAGGTAGCTCTTCATTTGATATTTTCTCTGGCCATCTAATTCTTACTAGTTGTCTCAGACATCTGTTCTGAAAGGTGCCAAGCTTCTTTTTGTCTCGCTCTGTTGTTTTCCAAGTTTAGCTTCCGTATGTACGGACTGACACGACTAATCTGTTGAATAATTTGACCTTTGGATGGAAAATTTTGAGCACACTTCAAAATGCAAACGCAGGGTATATCAGAAATAAAGGAGATGGTATGATTTCAGACGTTATTTGGCCCGGCCCATCTGATATAATAAATTAAAAATTAAGATTTCAGATTCGAATTTGTATCATTTTTCTCGAATAATAATCTAACTTTCATGTTCTATCAAGCATTGTAAAAAAATCCTTCCCATGATGCAACAGTGGTGTCATGAACGTCTGCTAAATCAAGCATTTGAAGAAAATTGAGTGTTTCCGTAGTAGATTTTATGTCAAAACAACTATAAGCAACAATCTGGCTATATGTTATAACTATCCTTTGTTGAATAAACATTGTACCACGGTGGTTTAGTTGTTCAATATTTTCTGAAATTTTTATTTAAAATATTACGATTAAGAATAGTGAACCGAGGGTGACACATTGGCTAAATATTATAACTTGTTAGTAAATTTTTTCTTATGAAATGAATATTTCCCGAACCGTTTTATTTCACATTTCCAAAAGCAATCTTATTTTACATTTCCAGAAGTTAAAAGCTGGGTAATCTCTTAGCTTTTCTATAATTTGCATTCGATGCAGTTAAAAATGTTGTGATCATCTGGTTAAACCAGTCGTGGCATATCCTGTGAAAAATTAGGTCACTTAGATCATGACTTAACATGGAAATTAACATGTCATCCAACAGTCTTGTACATCTGTATCATTTGTAAAAATCTAAATTTAACGAGTACGACAATAACAATTACAAAATACAGCAGATGAGACAACGAGTTGAAGTTTATTTTTTTATATATATTTTTTTTATTTTAAAAGCTTTGTCTAAATATGAGACAGCATATCGGAAAATCATGCTGAAAGTTATCTGATAATATTCTTTCGCTATTAATAATCAAAATATAATATCAATGCTTACCAGTACTAATAAGGCTGAACTTTAGTAATACTTTCTTAGCAAACTTAAATTGTAATAACAAACTTGATTTTATCTCAACAATTTAGCCACAGTGTCCTTGTCTGACCATATAAAAAATAACAAAAAGAATTAAAAATAAAAAAAAAACCATATATATAAAATAAAATAATAAGAAATGGAAATAATTTGATTTATTGATAAAAAACAACTACAACAATATTAGTAAAAAGAAATAAGAATACTGTAATAAAGGAATTGAGGTCTATCTTTACTGATTTCAATGGGTGAAGTAATGGACTCGCTACTACTAGAGATTTGTTTTTCACAATATTCCATCGGAAGTAGCTTTTGTTCTTATATAGCCTTTCTACTTAAAAAAAATTAACTTTATTAATAAGTACCTGAAAACATTTTTCTTATTGTTTTCAGCGTAAATATTAATAATTATTCTAAAAAACTTAAATCATCGTTACTAAAATGGTGAAAAATGGTTACAAAATATTGCCAAATTCTTTCTGTTTGAAATTGCTAAAAAGACTGGTACAATACTCACTAGAATGACATTTCCTTAGGCTCCTAAACTGATGAAAGTCAGATAAGTTGCCTTGTCCATAAAAAAATCAAATATGCACGAAAAATGACAAAATTAGAAATTTTCGGTTAAATTAAAAAACGTGTCGACTTCGATGTGCTCAATATATCTTGTTAAAATCTTTTAATGGTCAACTGCTAATCAATGCTAAACATATAGCTTCAACTCCTATTTTGTGTTTTAATTTAATGAAAAACGTGAAGTAAAAAGCCTATATTATAGACTATTATACGACCCAAATATTTGACGACGTATGTACATATTATCAGGTTTTCTGCAAACGTATATCGTAAAATATCAGCCGCGAGACACAATGTGAAGCTTTTTCGGCGAGTGAGCGTAGCGAACGAGCCAAAAAGCTTCATATTGTGTCGAGCGGCTTATATTTTACAATATTTGTTTGAAGAAAACTTGATGATAAATTTATCGTATTGTTAACTAGCAATCTTAATGGAATTTCTTACTTTTCAATGGCCATCCGCCTTTAACCGGATGTTTTCCTGATATATTCGGGTCAACGTTGGGTCAAACATTATGACGTCGCTGATATATTCGGGTCAGCTCATATTAGGGTCGGGTCAACTCTTTACGACGTCACAGTGCCGAAATCCGGGAAATTGTGAAGGCCTCAGAAGGTCGATATAGCCATAGGGAAATACGATAATATGGTATATGAGCCTATCGTCATTGTCGGCGTCGTCGTTCGTATACGGTTAGGTTTCCGCTCGTTTCCTTTTGTTCTATTGAACGTATCCTTATAATATTTTATCACAATGTCCCCCCCATAAGAAAAACAGGATTTGATAATGTTTGTGTAACTTTTTAAATGTTTTTCCGATTTTTATTATTTTTGGTTTTTAATGTTCCTTGATGAAAAATTAATATTTCTTTTTTAACTATCTTATCGTTTTAGAAATATAAGGGGCCAAAAAAAGTGACACGCATTAATTTTCGATAAATTTTTATTTCTTATCCAATTTTTATGATTTTTTTTTAAATGGTTCGTCATAAGAAATATAATAAACGCATTTGTGTGTAACTTTTATGGTTGCAGAGATAAAAGAAAATAAAGGCACCATAATTAGCCATTTTGCAAAACACGTAAAATTTTTATTGTTCGTCAGATTTCAATGTGGATTTTTTTCTTTTAATTCATATTGATGCCAACAAATTTCTTCTATGTTTTACGGTTTTTGAGATATAATTAAGGGGTTAAAGGGCCAAAAAAGAAATATGGCTTTATACATGTTGTTATATGCAAATTCTTAATTTTTCATCCATTTTTATGTGGATTTTTGTCTTTTAATTCACCTTAATGAATATTTTCATAATTTTTTTTAACTTTTATTGTTTTCCAGATACAAAAAGTCAAAGTTAGCAATTTTGGAAGAAACATACAATTTTAATTGTTCATCCGATATCAACGGAGATTTTTGAGATTTAGGGAGTTAAAGGGGTAAAAAAGAATCAACGTAGCTGGATTTCTAAATGTTTTTGTTTTTTATATGGTTTTTGTGGTAGGTCTGTGTAATAATATCCAACACTTCATGGGGTGAAGCATAATGTCCATGGCAGATTTGTTTTACTTGTTTTCGGCCAATATCTTACGGTCATATCATACGGCACTAATTGTTATCCGCCAACATCTTACGGTCGTATCATGCTGCACTTAGCGAGCCTTTTATTTGTAATTCTAGCTTACTGTTTGAAATCAGCGGCCTTTAACACCTTGGACAATTAAATAATGAAATAACTGTATTGTTTCCGTTTACATTGTGCCAAGTAATGTATTATTTCTATGTAACAACAGTTGTTTTAGTGTGAGTTCAGATAGTTTCTATGTAACAACAGTTGTTTTAGTGTGAGTTCAGATAGTTTCTATATAACAACGGTTGTTTTAGTGTGAGTTCAGATAGTTTCTATGTAACAACAGTTGTTTTAGTGCGAGTTCAGATAGTTTCTATATAACAACAGTTGTTTTAGTGTGAGTTCAGATAGTTTCTATGTAACAACAGTTGTTTTAGTGCGAGTTCAGATAGTTTCTATATAACAACAGTTGTTTTAGTGTGAGTTCAGATAGTTTCTATGTAACAACAGTTGTTTTAGTGCGAGTTCAGATAGTTTCTATTTAACAACAGTTGTTTTAGTGTGAGTTCAGATAGTTTCTATGTAACAACAGTTGTTTTAGTGCGAGTTCAGATAGTTTCTATGTAACAACAGTTGTTTTAGTGCGAGTTCAGATAGTTTCTATATAACAACAGTTGTTTTAGTGTGAGTTCAGATAGTTTCTATGTAACAACAGTTGTTTTAGTGCGAGTTCAGATAGTTTCTATATAACAACAGTTGTTTTAGTGCGAGTTCAGATAGTTTCTATGTAAGAACAGTTGTTTTAGTGCGAGTTCAGATAGTTTCTATATAACAAGAGTTGTTTTAGTGTGAGTTCAGATAGTTTCTATATAACAACAGTTGTTTTAGTGCGAGTTCAGAAAGTTTCTATGTAACAACAGTTGTTTTAGTGCGAGTTCAGATAGTTTCTATATAACAACAGTTGTTTTAGTGCGAGTTCAGATAGTTTCTATGTAACAACAGTTGTTTTAGTGTGAGTTCAGATAGTTTCTATGTAACAACAGTTGTTTTAGTGCGAGTTCAGATAGTTTCTATTTAACAACAGTTGTTTTAGTGCGAGTTCAGATAGTTTATAGCAATGAACTCTATTGGTATTTTTTCTTCTGGCTTTGAGCATGTACAGTTCTATTATGAAACATGCTTTATTGAAATAATTACACAAGATGCTACTACTACAAGTTGATATTGAGGGGCAACTTAATATCAAAGCAATTGCGTCCTTCCACAGCAAAGTTGCTATTACCGAATGATAATTAGATCTGTTATAGGGGTCGATATATCGTGATATTAACAATGTCGATATGAAAAAGGCCACGTGTTAATATCACGTCGGTACCGAAGTACTGAGAAGTGGGATGTGACTTGACAACGAGTTTACCAGCAGAAATAAGTTTATATGTTCACTTTTCGACAAATTTTTTCTATAGATTCTAGATACAGTTATTAATATATTCAAAATACCTTTGTAATGTATTCAAACTACTAAATTTTTGTAAAAACTATGCATTGTGACAGGAAATTTACTCAAGGGCAAGCAGTTTGTGGACTCATCAGGATTATAGGACAAATCGCTAGTCTCTAATGAAAATCACAAATAGAATATTCGTTACTACGGAAATCGCCTTATACAGTTGTTGTCTGGCTCATTATAAGGGAATGTGACAATTCACCATTGTCCTCTGTTCAGATTATACTTAATCATCTTGATTAGCTGTAATCAAGTTTTTATTATCCCTGTGTATCTTGTCAACAGAGTTTATTTATTGATGGAATTGTTATGTTTTAATGTACAGTTAATGCAATAGTTTCTCAAATCAATTTCTCATTGTCTCGTGTGTGGTCGGTTGAGTTTTCTTTAGCACTCTTAATGTCGCTTGTACTCTGCCGGCTTAAAATAGTTCTAATTGACCAGAAATATCGTAAGACGCATTGCGTTTATCCGTTCATATTCTCAATTTGAAAAAAAATCTTGTTGCTGCCACTGTGGCAATTATCTGTTTTGAGTTTAATTTAAAAAAGAGAAAATAATTTCCATTGTTAAATATTCCAAATATCTGAAGCTTCATTTGTAAATTACCATTTAGCTTTGCCAGAATACAATGGAAACCTAACCCCCTCGCCCCCCCCCCCCCCTACCAAAAAAAAAACAAATAACAAACAAAACGGACGTGTAAAGCAAAATGTTTTCCCGTGAAATTTCATGATTATCTATCATTAGCATTTTGTCCGTTTCTATAAAATTGTGTCCGGAAATGGACTTTATTTCATGTGTAGTTTTGTCCTTTTTGGACAATATCTCGCATTGTGATTGTTATTCAATATTGTCTGGTCAAAGGGCAGTAATTCAAATTGATTTTCAGGACAATATTTCATGACCGATTATCGTGAAATTTTGTACCATCAATGAAAATCATAGCAGAGTCATAAAAATGTTTTATTTTATAGGAAATAAACATAAGTAATAAAATGATACAGCTATAAACATCAAAACTGTACCATCCACAATGGATGGCAAGAACATTTTTTTTTGGTCACGTTCACCAAATTTGTACTATCCACAATGTATGGCAAGAACATTTTTTTTTTGTGGTCACGTGCAAGAATTATTACATTGGTTTTAAAACCTGAAATTACTTTATATCTATAAACGTGTCCATGTATTACAATGCCTTTATGAAAAACCTGAAGTTTATTACTTTAATTCTATTAACCTGTCCATGTATTGCAATGTCTTTATGATAAACATGAAGTTTATTTCTTTAATTCTATAAACCTGTAGTGTCCATGTATTACAATGTCTTTATGATAAACCTGAAGTTTATTTCTTTAATTCTATAAACCTGTCCATGTATTACAATGCCTTTATGAAAAACACTTATTAATATATACTAATATCTCACTATATCCTGCTACTTATGACGTGAAAATGGCGTCTTTACATAGATAAAGAATGTGAATTGTCCAGACTGAACGGACAAAATTTCATTTATTATTATATTTCAAAATATCCGTGATTCGAGTTCCGTGGTTGGTTCGTTACGGTTTCGATTATTATTTCTAAGCAAAGTTCGAAGTTCATAGTTTTATTGATATAAAAAACCATGAAATACATTGCATACAAAATAATAAGACAAACATATACATGCGCAAAAGCTATGACGTAAACTGTTCTCTATTTTATCGTATTTCCCTATGGCTATATCGACCTGCCGAGGCCTTCAGAATTTTCCGTATTTCGGCACTGTGACGTCGAAAGAGTTGACCCGACCCTAATATGAGCTGACCCGAATATATCAGCGACGTCATAATGTTTGACCCAACGTTGACCCGAATAGATCAGGAAAACATCCGGTTATAGGCGGATGGGCATTGAAAAGTAAGAAATTCCATTAAGATTGCTAGTTAACAATACGATAAATTTATCATCAAGTTTTCTTCAAACAAATATTGTAAAATATAAGCCGCTCGACACAATATGAAGCTTTTTGGCTCGTTCGCTACGCTCACTCGCCGAAAAAGCTTCACATGTGTCTCGCGGCTGATAATTTACGATATAAGTTTGCAGAAAACCTGATAATATGTACCTATTCCTCTTTCATTTTGCGTTTTATGCATTTTATTTTTATACAGTAGTGTCATCTGCCATATATAGATGCGCAATAAGGTTTTACAATTTTAATTTTCTTAAATTCGGGCCCACTTGGGTCGAATTTAAAACGTTTTCATTTCAAGATTATGACACAAACTCTTTTTCAATTTTTTCAATTTATGCATTTTATTTCTAAAAATTATTGTTTAACGTCCAGTGGCAAACAGATGCATATCAGGACGAGAACATGTTGATATGATAATGAATATGATCCCTGCTTTGTACTAGACCGACACGCTAAGTCGGATTTTTAATGTGCTAGCTCACGAGGTAACTGTCCACAGGAAGACATATCACCTCACTCGGACACATTATACTGACTCCGAGCCGACCAGTCTTTGCTCTTACTCCTAGATGCCGCGTGCTTGGCGGAGAAGTAGCAAATACCAATTTTAATGTCTTTGGTTTGACCCGGCCGGGGATCAAACCCGCGACCTTCCGCACTCGGGGCGAGCGCGCTACCATGAGACCACCGAGGCGGTCATTTCTAATCAGTGTAAGGCACAATATTTAAATGTGCAATAAGGTTTTTGAATTTTAATTTCTAAAATTGGGGCCGACAGTTTGTGACATAAACTTGTCTTTAATTTTCCAATGAACGAATTTTTTTCTACATAGTATTGTCATGCATATTAAGTAGATGCGCAATAAGGTTTTAGAATTTTCTAAAATTGGGCCCACAAGGGTCGAATTTGAATATTGTCAATTTAAACTTGTGACGTAAACTCCTTATCATTTTTCAATTTATGCATTTCATATGAGTTGTATCATGCACAATATGTAGATGTACAATGAGGTTTTAGAATTTTAATTATCTAAAATTGTGGTCCACAGGGGTCGGATTTCAAAAATTGTCAATTTAAGTTTGTGACAAACTTTTTTCATTTGTAATTGGAGCTATTGATTTAATTTCTTCATAGGATGATTGCATAACATCTTTAAATGGGCATAAGGTTTTAGATTTCTGCAAATGGGCAAGTGTGCCAACTTATTGCAGAGGTGCGGATATAAATTCGATTCCGATAGACCAGCTGTCTAATTTCATAATGAAAAGTTTTCCTGCACAGTATTTTACTATAAAAACTGTCGACAGACAATATATCACAGTGAAATATTACCCAGACTGAACGAACAAAATTTCATTCATTATTATATTTCAAAATATCCGTGATCCGAGTTCCGTGGTTGGTTCGTTACGGTTTCGATTATTACTTCTAAGCAAAGTTCAAAGTTCATAGTTTTATTGATATAAAAAACCATGAAATACATTGCATACAAAATAATAAGACAAACATATATACATGCGCAAAAGCTATGAAAGGAAAGAACTAAAAACTGACTGAAGAATACACAATACAATTGACTGAAATGTATATAATTTTAAAACTGAACTAACATGAAACTTTAAAAAAATAAACAGACTTATGGGGCTACGTACAGTGTACATACATCTAAAGGTATGCGGTCTCTGTGGAGTGAACTCTTCTAGTATCTATTATTTATGACGGTTAATCATTTTGAGAATTATTTTAAATATTTGAAAGTTTCATAATATATTCTGCTTACATTCACTTTTATCCCATCAAAAATAATAAATCAACAGTACTAAATTATTGTTCTGACCCAAACGCTAAAATTTAATGTGGTCACTCAAGCATGAAATGTAGGTCATGTACACTTATATGTTGGTGATCTTTGTAGAACTAAAAGAGATGATGTTAGTCGTAGAATATCATTGATATATTATCACAGCTTTTTTAAAAAATAGACTGAAAATATTGTAACCGGACTGGCCTGACAATCAACCAGAGCGAGATTTGAACACTTGGATTTCTTGTCAGTCAGTTCGTACGCAACCCAGGTTCAATAAAACCAGCCTGACACCAACTTGTCACTCTTTGGGGACAAGGGTGAACCACAAAACACTATACAACAACAATGGACCAATGATGATGGATTCAATGTGATGATCTAATCAGAGTGTAAGCCAGCATGTTGGAATCTTGTTTTAAAATAATTAAGATGTGATGATATTATATTTATTTGGTACCAAAATAAATCAACAATGCATGAAAAATGATAATGTCAATGAAATGGAAAAATGTACTAGAAACATATCTAGTTAAACATGAAAAATGTAAATCAAAAATGCATGAAGGAGAGGTGGCATTTTAAATCCCGAGTAATTTCTTCATTGCCAAGTAAATCAGGTATACACAAAATTTCTTATCGATACAGGATCTCCGGTGTCTTTAATGTCATATGAAGTTTTTGACAAATTAAAACTAAATCAGGGATTAAGCACAATTGGTAGCACATTTACAACAGCAAATGGCAATACAATTCAAGTTAAAGGAAAATGTTCAGTAGATATATTAGTAGACTCACTTTCCATAACACAAGAAATGATTGTAGCTGACATAAAAGAATCCTCTGGAATACTTGGTATGGATTTTTTAATAAACAACGAAATTGACATACAGATAAGAAGTCAAACACTGAAATTACATGATAGAAATATACCTTTACACAAAGAAAAAAGTTCACAATGTTCTAGAATACAGCTTAGTAAAAAAGTTTCAATTCCACCATTAACTGAAAAGATCATAGAAGGACATCAAATAGATCAATTACAAAATACAGTAGGCATTATAGAACCACTAGATTGGGTTAAATCAAAAGGGCTCATTATTGCTAAGAGTCTTGTAGATACAGAAAACAAAATTTATATGTCTGTTATGAACCTTAACCCAACACCAGTTAAACTGAAACAAGGGGAAAACATTGCAAATCTGACAATTATTGATGGAATTTTTTGTGATAAATTTCAAGATTGTCAATTAAATCTTGAAAGCACTGACAAAAACAAAACTCAAATCAACAATATTTTAGAAAAAGATGATTTGCCAGAACATTTAAATCATCTTATAAATAATGTATCTCCTAAATTAACAAATGATGAGAAAGAAATGTTTTCTTCACTTATAAATGAATACAAAGATATTTTTGTTGGCCCTGATGGAGTTTTTGGTAGAACTGATAAAGCAACACATTTTATAAGCACAGGTGATTCAAAGCCAATTAAAGTTCCATTAAGAAGAACAGCACTTAAACAAAGGGAAATAGTTGAAAAAGAATTGCAAAAACTACTTGACTTAAAATTAATAGAACCAAGTAATAGCCCATGGGCAGCTCCTGTTTGCATTGTCAAACAAGTGTGGACCCTAAAAGATGTCTCGCCTGTCCGCGCTTGACCCAGAATAACATGCACTATCAAAGACCATGCTATCATTTGCCTACCATTATGGTACATTTGAAACAGACATGCGAAAGCTGTTATGTGATTACTTGAGCAATTAATTAATTGAGGTCAAGGACAAAAGCCATATGTCAGAAACTGACCTCATCAAAAAACCTTAATATGGTCACTGGACCGTGAATTGAGGTCAAGGACAAAAGGCATATATATATCCCCTGTCCACGCTTTATCCTAAAGCTTATATGACCAATAATACAGTAACTTCTATAGCTATAGTATATTGTCATAATTGCTTAAAACAATATTTTTAAAATCTTACTGTGCATTGCCAAGAACCATACCGGTCTATCAATTGCTATTGTCTGACTAATCTGGGAATTTGAATAGGCTACTGGTGTAATTTAAATGACCAACTTGATATAGCTTTACTACAACATAGGTTGAAAAAATTGTTCATGGTTTGCTTTTGTCTGGTCATCAACTAATCAAAAGTCCCTATGAATTGTCTAAAAATTCTATTGTATATACTAATATGTCTTGCCTGAAAAGGGTCTTGGTATTCTTTTCAGTTTGTATGGCAAGGTAAACCAAATTGGTCATTTAAATTTCACCTGTAATCTAATCAGATTGCTAATCTATTTTTACAACAGGTATTGTAAGATCGATAAGGTAGAAGACAATTCACAGTAAAATTTTGCAAGCTTTTTTAACCTGTACATGTATTTTTTTGACTTCCAAATAGTTTGAGTGAAAAGTGTATCTGTATGTGTGCTGTTTTTTTTTTTTTTTTGCAATAACAAATTCTATCATATTCAATTCATTTCTATGTTTATGTTATTATGACAAAATAAAACCTTGTAAAAGAGTAGGATCTTTTGACAGGAAACAATGTTATTTTTTTCTAATCCCGCTGAAAGTTAAATATGAGATATCATGCTGATGTATTAGAATTTATTAAGTGCTTCATCTGGAACAAAAAAAATGTGATCTGAATTAGTAAAACATGTAGTTTCTTAAATATTAACTTTAACACAAACTTTAACCTGAGTCATTCAAGCAGAAAATGTAGGTCAGAGTGACCAAATTATCATCTGAAGCAGCATCACTCTCCAAGACGCATCTACTGACCAAAGATGATTGATGTACCACATGTAGTATTTTAGATATGAACCTTTACACAAACTTTAACCTGAGTCATTCAAGCAGAAAATGTAGGGCAGAGTGATCCAATTATCATTTGAAGCAGCATCACTCTCCAAGACGGATCTACTGACCAAAGATGATTGATGTAGCACATGTAGTATCTTAGATAATGCAAACTTTAACCTGAGGTGGGACAAACGGACAGACACTTGGACGGACGGACGGACGGACTGACAGACAGACACTCGGACGGGCGAGATACTATATACCCTCCACAACTCAGTTGGGCGAGGGGATAACAATAACTAATCAATCAATAATTTTTCTATGGATCATCAAACTGTGCATTTTAAGTATTTCGTGCAAACCACCAAAAGATAAATAAATTGTCTCAAAATTTTAATGATTGCACCATACTGCGCGCACCATCGCTCATTTTATGTCAATTCTTCGAGAACCGGCATTCAAGTGATAAATCAATGGCTTTTTTGTATGCTAATTTTAAATTTCAGAACCACCCATATTTATATAAAATTTTGTGTCAACAAATATAACAATTTTGAAACAAAGTTTAAATATATACTTATCCTTTTTATATTTATATCAATCCAAATATTCTTATTGAAAGGACATCCACACAAAAATTAACATTACATTACAGACTTATTTACAAAGTCATGAATCAATAGATCAATAGTTTTGATATGTTTTAGTAGTTCTCACAATTTTGCCAGGGGCTATTGAGGGTTGTGAAATTATTTATGTGTGAAATTTAATAAACAAGATCTTTGGTTTTATGATCAACAAAATACTTTTTCTCAAATAGATTATATACATAATCATGTAAGTTTTGTATCAATTATCTTAGGTATGCCATTCGAAGAGAAAAAACTAGATGGAACTTTATACACAAAGTTATACTTCTCCCCCCCCCCCTTCCTGTTTGTCTATCCCCTAATTAAAACATTAGTGATCAATCTGAAAATATGAGGTGGGCAAGTTCTTATATATATGGCGAGTCTAGATATTGCAGTTGCTGAAAAATGGACTGTAAAAGAAAAAAATTGACAAAGTCACTGAACCATGAAATTGAGGTCAAGGGCACATGAAAGGTGTCAGACTGGCATGTACCCATACAGATCTTGCTATAAGCCATGTATGATGAGTCTATTCATTGTAGTTGCTGTAAAATAGACTTTAAAGAAAAAAATTGACAAAGTCACTGAACCATGAAATTGAGGTCAAGGACACATGACAGGTGTCAGACTGGCATGTACCCATATAGATCTAGCTATAGACCATATCTGATGAATCTAGTCATTGCACTTGCTGAAATATAAACTTTTGAGGAAAAAATTGACAAAGTCACTGAACCATGAAATTGAGGTCAAGGGCACATGAAAGGTGTCAGACTGGCATGTACCCATACAGATCTTGCTATAAGCCATGTATGATGAGTCTATTCATTGTAGTTGCAGAAAAATGGACTTTAGAAGAAAAAATTGACAAAGTCACTGAGCTGTGAAATTGAGGTCAAGGACACATGACAGGTGTCAGACTCCCATGTACCCATATAGATCTTACTATATACCAAATATGATGACTCTAAACATTACAGTTACTAAGAAAGGGACTTGAATGTAAAACTATGTCGCAGATTTTCGAAGTTCACTGAACCGTGCAATTGAGGTCAAGGACAAATGACAGGTGTCAGACTGGCATGTACCCATATAGATCTCACTGTAGACCAAATATAATAACTCTAGGTATTATAGTTTCTGAGAAAAGGATTTGAATGTAAAACTATGTCGCAATGTTTATGTGGGTATTGAACCATGAAAAAAAGGTCAAGGTCATCTAAAAATGTGCTGCTGAAAAGGTCATCACTTCATGCACCTGTGGACCAAAGATGAACATTGTAAGTATTATACTTTAAAAGTTATTAAGGTTTTACAAAAAGTTAACGCCGTCGCCGTCGCCGTCGCCTTCGCCGTCGCCGCCGGATTGCTATACCTATGTCTCGCTTCCAGCGACTTTCGTCGCAGGCGAGACAAAAAGGGATGGATCATTTAGGTTTTGTGTAGATTTTAGAAAACTTAACCAGAAAACTATAAAAGACGCATACCCTTTACCACGCATTGATGATACTTTAGATACACTAAACGGGGCTAAGTGGTTCAGTTGTGTTGATCTAGCAAGTGGTTATTGGCAGGTCAAAGTTGCAGATCAAGATAAACATAAAACTGCATTTGCTATACATAAGGGATTTACTGTCATGCCAATGGGTGCTTGTAATTCACCAGCTACTTTTAGTAGACTCATGAACAATGTTCTTGGAAATCTACAATGGCATAAATGTCTTTGTTATTTAGATGATGTAATAATTTTTCGAAAAGATTTTAAGTCAGCCCTAGAAAATTTACAATCAGTCTTTAAATGTTTCAAAGAAGCTAATTTGAAACTAAAACCAACCAAATGCTGCTTTTTTCAAACAGAAGTAAAATATTTGGGCCACATTGTTTCAGAAACAGGCATTAAATGTGACCCAGAAAAACTCCAAGCAGTTAAAAACTGGCATACTCCAACAAATGTAAAAGAACTCCAAAGTTTCTTGGGTTTTGCAGGATATTACCGTCGTTTTATCCCATCATTCTCAACTATTGCACATCCACTTACTCAACTGACACAAAAAAGTAGATCTTTTAAATGGGATAATTCTTGTGAAATAGCTTTTCAAGAATTAAAAGAAAAATTAATTACTGCTCCAGTATTGGCTTTTCCGACGTCCGAAGGTACCTTCATACTAGACACAGACGCCTCACAGACCGCAGGCGGCGCAGTGTTATCTCAGATCCAAGAAAACGGAGAGGAACGTGTAATTGCGTACTCGAGTCGAACATTAAATAGAGCTCAGCGACAGTACTGTACAACTAAACGAGAACTTCTGGCAGTCGTCATTTTCTTATGCCAGTTCCGACATTATCTATACGGTCAAAGATTTATCTGTCGAACCGATCATGCGGCGCTGGAATGGTTAAAAAACTTTAAGAATCCCGAAGGAATCATTGAGGGATGGATATCCATAATCGATACGTACGACATTGATATTCAACACCGAAAAGGTTATTTGCATCGAAATGCCGATGGTTTATCACGAAAACCGAACAAAAAATGTAAACGTGAAAATTGTCCTGAATGCACCGAAATGGCCACCGAAGTCGAATTCTTTGAAAACGCTGACATCAAGGTTTCTTCTGTCACAAATACAACACAAAATGACAAAGACACTGATACTATCAGGGATTGTCATGCATCCCAATTCAGTATCAGACCAGTCAATGTCAAAAACAATGATTTTTCTTTTAATGAAAATATACCAACAAACTGGTTAAAATCTTGGACAAATCAACAGTTACATGAAATGCAAGAAAATGACCAAGATATTTCATTTATTTTACAACTTAAACAAACAAATGAAAATAAACCATCAAAGTCAAATATTGAAGGGAAATCACAAGAGATAAAAGTCCTTTTTGGACTATGGGATTCATTAGTAGTAAATGATGGTGTTTTATACAAATTTTTTGAAAATG
Source organism: Mytilisepta virgata (assembly GCA_028015205.1). Lineage (NCBI taxonomy): Eukaryota > Metazoa > Mollusca > Bivalvia > Mytilida > Mytilidae > Mytilisepta > Mytilisepta virgata. The sequence continues at coordinate 102,842,962 of CM051520.1, forward strand.
AAAATAAGGGTGTATTTTTTCAACTAATAGCCCCAAAAGAAATTAGAAAGTTCATTTTTGAAGAACTTCACTGTGGTAAATCCTCTTCTCATTTTGGAAGAGACAGAACATTAGAAATAACAAAACGAAAGTTTTATCGGCCTAACATGTCGGACTCAATACGAAGGTGGTGTCAAAATTGTGACTTATGTGCAAAGCGAAAACCCGGTCCTGGGAAAGGGAAGTCACCTTTGAAAACAAGTAAACCCAGTGCCCCTTTAGATCGTATTGCTATAGATATTATGGGTCATCTTCCTCTTACTAGGAATGGCAATGAGAATATCATGGTATTGGAGGACTATTTTACAAAATGGACAGAAGCATTTCCATTATCAAATCATAATGCTATCACAGTAGCAGATAAACTTGTTTCAGAATTTATTTGTAAATTTGGTTGTCCATATCAAATTCATACAGATCAGGGACGAGAGTTCGAATCTGATTTGTTTACTGCAATTTGCAATAAACTTGGTATAGATAAAACAAGAACATGCCCTTACCGTCCACAATCAGATGGTCTAGTCGAACGCACCAACAGAACACTACAAGACATACTATCTTTATTTGTAAATGAACAAAGAGACGACTGGGATGACCATTTACCTTTTGTAACAATGTCTTACCGCTCTACACAACATGATAGTACAAAATGTACACCAAATTTGTTAATGTTAGGACATGAAATCCGATGTCCAATTGACATAATGTTTCCATTACCACAAAATCAGAACCCATCATGCAAAATTGCGTACGTAGAATGGATACAAGAAGCATTTAGAACAGCATTCGAAACCGCACATAAACAATTAGAAATAAGTGCATCAAGACAAAAGGAAACATATGACAAAAACTTGAGAATAAGATCATTTTCTGAAAATGATTGGGTTTGGAGATGGCATCCTCCAGAAGCCAACAAAAAACTTGGACTAGGCTGGACGGGGCCATACTTAGTTATTAAGAAAATAACAGATCTTACATACAAAATACAAATGAATGAGCTAGAAATCAAAATCTATAATTGTACATGTCGATCATCTAAAACCATACTTAGGTGAAACCGAACCTTTAAATTGGCACCGAAACCCGACAGAAAACATACAGATTAGTGAAAACAACACACAAGTTGACAGTAACCTATACACGGAAAATGATACACTAGATTCAGAAAATGATAACTCAGCGAAAGTAGATACAGAAGACAAAGTAGAATCTCCACATGTAAAAACTAGATATGGCCGTACAGTAAAATCAAAAATTATTTTTTCACCGTAGTGAACACAGACTAAAACACTGCTATTTTTGATGTTGTAAAAGGGCCCGTACAATATCACAAAAGGCAATGGTTATATTAATTTTTGTTTTAACAATGTGAAGTATATTTTACAGATGGCTGAACTAGAGATTACAATAGATGAGTCAGAATACAAGACGTTCAAAGATGAACATTTGAGGGAGCTATGGCCACCAAATGGATCGTATTGTAACGTACCTGAGTGTGGAGAGATTGAGTTTTTCCGTACATTTAAGGACTACAAGATACATTTTGGAAAAATCCATAGCGCAACAATTACTCTATATGTTTGTAATTTATGTAAACTTTCGAGAACAAAAATTCAGGACATGAAGAAACACGTTAAAAGTAGACACAAAGTTGAGGACAAATTTCACAAATTGAATGTAGAGAATAAAAACTACATAGACAACAAAGACGTTTTACCTTATCGCATAGGAACGCAAGCGGAACGAAATATCGCTGTACAAATTAGAGCAGAAGCCGTTAAAAGGAGAAGATTGGAACGGGAAAAAGAACAGGAAAAACGAAAGAAAGTTGCAGAAAATGTTAATGAACACTACATAGAAGACAAATTTTACAATGCCCGTGATGAGAAGCTTATATTCACACATAACCAGGACTCTTCAACCATGACCAGGACACTTATTAGAAGAAAATAAATGACATTGTATATATTTTTTTAATATTTAAATTTTGAACATTGAATACTTTTAATAATTTATTATTACCAAATATTTTTCAAAATTTTGCTTTAAATTTTTAAATAATTTGATTTGATCTAATTTATTTTTTTTAGATCAAATGAGTACATTTGATCTTTAAGTGGGGAGGAATGTGGCAGGACAGCATTAGAGTTATATTCAAAATTTGGATTATTTCCCTTTAATTTCTGTATTCTACAAAACCATTTATCATTTCCTGTTTCTAACAGATCGGAAGGTTTGTTTTATGTTTTTGGATGAACCTTGTAACTATATTTTCTTAAATGAAGTTTGATAAAAGATATTCATAAGGGAAATATAATAGATTTTAGCTTAAAGTTTGTCCCATTACCATTTTGACCATATATTACATTTTATTTAGATAGTTGTTGAAAACTATTTGACCTTGTCCAGATTCATATCTTCCACGAAGGTAAAAAGCTTATATATTATCACAACAGCCCAGCTGTTGACTTCATTATATATAGTCGTCTGGTCCAACTCTTTTTTATCTGTTTAGATATGGGGCTAAAATCCAGAAATCTAAATCGGGTTTTCAATCTTATTTGACAATGAAATTGTTTACAATACTGTTCAAAATTACTCGGGATTTAAAATGCCACCTCTCCTTCATGCATTTTTGATTTACATTTTTCATGTTTAACTAGATATGTTTCTAGTACATTTTTCCATTTCATTGACATTATCATTTTTCATGCATTGTTGATTTATTTTGGTACCAAATAAATATAATATCATCACATCTTAATTATTTCAAAACAAGATTCCAACATGCTGGCTTACACTCTGATTAGATCATCACATTGAATCCATCGTCATTGGTCCATTGTTGTGTTACAGTGTGATTTCTGGCTCAATAATACTAAACTCCAGTTCACACTTAGGGTTCTTTTATTCGTAATTCAGATGAAGTTTACACATATTACAGACATGAAGAAAACCCTGTAATAACAATAATAGAAAATAAAATAACAATATCACATAATTATCACATATTACATTTGTTATATTAAATGTACTTTTCCCTAGCAATACAATTCAAATATCAATAAAGGAAATATTGAATCATAATCATTATATCATTATAAACTAAGAGCATTCGAGATTACTCCATAAATATAATATGGGAGATAACTCTTAATGTCGGTTACAATATTTCAAGTGTAACATTAATGCTTATACAAGTTGCTATAGTATTAACAATGTAAACAATGTAATACCTGTGTGTGGCACAAAGTTTTTTGTCTGCAGTTTACAGTAAATCAGTATTCCATACAACTGACAACACCATAAAGCTAGGTTCTAACAACAGGCTCTTTCTCAGCACTACACCAATTACAAATCTATGTTTTACCTGCAATTCAATAATAATAACATAAGGGCCAATTCATAATTGAGCCTTTAACATAGCAATACATAATGACATAATAAACATTCGTTCCATAGGACAATACACATACAGTTCAGTTACTGTTAATAGTGCGCTTCGTACTTTTCATTACAATTATAAAAATGTAAACAATTACTATAGTGTGCGTCTATAAATAGACCACTAAAAATAACTCGACACTACATTGTAAAATCTATGCACCGTTATGTTTCGGTGTTCAATACACACTACACATAATATGTTTAGTAATATCCGACTTCAGCATAACAGTATTTTACAGTACAGAATATAAAAAAGGTAAAAATATACAAAATGAACTTACAGTTTACGCTATCAAATTTCACACAGTTGCAAGGGTACAGCTATAAGTATCATATCAGTGGCTAAGTTTCATTAACCATAAATTCAGCTGTCCACAGTATAAATTATGTCAAAGACGTTTTCTCAAAAATTACAAATGTCTGACCATTTCGAATCTCGTTCGCTCTAACGTCATCACCAATAAGAAACGAGATCGATACCCTTGGGAAACATCCGTAAACCAACTGACCACGAAAATCACATTCACACATCACGCACTCGCAGATACATACAAGATAAAATAATCTAATTAAATATATCAGAACTGCAGATTTTAACTGTCTTTAAATATTAATTATAGTATAACGTAAAAAGACCCTGTTACAGTTGTTTGTGGTTCACCCTTGTCCCCAAAGAGTGACAAGTTGGTGTCAGGCTGGTTTTATTGAACCTGGGTTGTGTACGAACTGACTGACAAGAAATCCAAGTGTTCAAATCTCGCTCTGGTTGATTGTCAGGCCAGTCCGGTTACAATATAATGCAAAAATGCAATCAAAGTCAAGTTACCGTAAAATGTAGGTAATGTGACTCATATGTAGCTGAGCTAAGTTGTACTTTATAAGATGACTGTAAGTACATATTATCAGGTTTTCTGCAAACGTATATCGTAAAATATCAGTCGCGAGACACAATGTGAAGCTTTTTCGGCGAGTGAGCGTAGCGAACGAGCTAAAAAGCTTCATATTGTGTCGAGCGGCTTATATTTTACAATATTTGTTTGAAGAAAACATGATAATAAATTTGTCGTATTGTTAACTAGCAATCTTAATGGAATTTCTTACTTTTCAATGGCCATCTGCTTATAACCGGATGTTTTCCTGATTTAATTACACCTTATGTAAGAATCCTGGGTTTTGATTGGTTGATAGCCAGTGTATTTTTCACCAATTTACTTTTATCAAATGAATATCGTTCATTTTTAAACAGCGCCGGGGTATATGCAAAAAGGATATGCCTTTTTTACCCTCTCTGCCGTGGTATTTGCCAAAAAATACTCTATCCGACTGGACGTTTGTAATGTCACGATCATCAATGCGTTTTGTACGTTAACATTCGGTGTAATTAAACAGATATCATGTTCTTGAGGGGTATTTGCGAAAAATACCCCTCCTTAACATGATATATCTGTTCAATATTCGGGTCAACGTTGGGTCAAACATTATGACGTCGCTGATATATTCGGGTCAGCTCATATTAGGTTCGGGTCAACTCTTTACGACGTCACAGTGCCGATATACGGGAAATTGTGAAGGCCTCAGCAGGTCGATATAGGCATGGGGAAATACGATAATGATAAATATCATTACTACATTACCATGGGTTCTTTAATAAAAACCTAAATGCTAAAATTTAATCAAAGTCACTCAGACATAAAACGTAGGTTGTAGTGACTCAGAGTTTGTTTCAAGTTGTGTTGTACTGTATAAGACGACTGCAGTTGTGAAATACATAAGTTCTTTAATATTAAACCTAAATGCAAAAATTTAATAAAAGACATTAAGCATAAAACTGTTGTTCAGTTGTTTTTGTGCTATAAAAGATGACTGTAGTTGTGAAATATTATCAATATTCTACCATAGGTTCTTTAAAAATATACCCAAACGCAAAAAATTTACCAGAGCCACTCAAACATGAAATATAGGCCACGATGAATCAAATTTGCTTACTTCTGTAGTACTATATAAGATGAATGAATAGATATAATATCTCAATACAGTTCCGAGAAACGGAAAAACTTAACAAAGTCACTCATGCACAGAACGTGAGTCATAATGACCCAACTGTTTGGAGAAATACATAATATATTGCAAGAGGATTATATTGGTGAAGTACCATTTTATTACCATGGATTGCTAGGATATGAAATTAAAGGCAACACTATAACCGATCTTGGTTTGTTTAGTTTGGTCTTTCCAGTGTGACGGTTCCGGTTCAGTACCCATACTCGTTCATTGTTCATGTTTTGATATAGTGACAAAAGAACAAGTCATGAGCTTTATAAGACAGATGATTTTTTTACTTATCATTCACATAAATACACACCAATTATAGACTGTTAGAAATTTAACACTGTGGGAAATAAAGGTAATAACCAAATCACCGAACTCCAAGGCAGCTGTCAAAAGGAATAGTAAAAAAAGAGGCAGTCCATACATAACAGGCAAAATCAAGGCAAGCACCGTTAAATGGAAATAAGCGTAATGGTCCTGACTTGGAACAGGCATTTCCGATGGAATTTGTGGGTTAAATCAGGTTTTACAGCGCGCCACCAAACAAAGTCGATAAAATCAGTAATCAAAACAGTACATAACATAGTTGAAGGTATTACGAAAATCCATCTTTTATAATCATCTTATCGTAAACAGAATATTTCTTGATATCTGAAATAAAAAGCACTGTGGTTTGAGACAAATCTCATTTCGAGAATTTAGATGTATAGAAAACCTCCCAGTCGCGATCCTTTTCATAGTCACATTGCCAACTGCATTCCACCCTCCAAATTCAGGAATTCTTAGTCTATGTCGTTTATTTTTAGAGAACGACGTAAACTCAAAACCCCTAAATTGGTAGATAACTTTGGCAAATAGGAAGTAAAATACGTAAGATGATGTCGTTTTGCAGAGTTTATTGAGTCCGCTTCATATTTGGATTTGTTTCCATTTGAAGACAAAAGTTAGGACAAATGTGATGACTTCAAATTTCCTATTGTTAACTTTCCCTTCTCGAGTAGCAATATACCAGAATCGCCTGCATATGGCGTCTACGTTTCTCAGCTTATCCGATATTCAACGGCATGCGTGACTTTCGACAAAGAAGATTACTGCTGTCACAAAAGCTTCGTAATCAGGGTTTTATCAAGGATAAGTTGATGTCATCACTGGGACATTTTAGGGTCGCCATCTCGGTTTGATTGAACGTTACAGTGTTCCAATATCTAAGATGAAGTTGGATCTTTTCCCACTGTCGTAACATTTCATGTACCTCCACCGATTTGTGACTACCACTGGACTGACTTTGTTGAACTTCACGACGGGTGCGGTATACGGAGCAGGAACTGCTTGCCCTTCCAGAGCTCCCGAGTTTACTCCTGGTTTTTATGGGAGTTCTTGTTGTTCATTGTTTTTAGTTTTCAGTGTTTATTTGTTATGCTTATGGTTGTTCATTTGTCTTCCCGGGTTTGTCTGTCTAATAGATTTGCTCCTTAGGTATATTTGTCCTATTTGGTACATGAATAGACTTTTATGTTTATATCTTGTGTGCACCGGTCTTAAAAACATATTCAAACTAAAACACAATAGGATTTAACTTTCAATGTGACAAAAGGAAGCATATTTCCTCCTTTCTACCTCATTTATATCTAAATTGATTTTACAGTATATCGGTCTACCAATCTCATAAAAGATTACATGGACTTTGACAAATTATCGAGGTCATGACTGTAATTGGTGTTAATTAAAGGTGAATTGTAGTCAATCAATCAATGGCCTTGCTGACTTTTTCGTCTGTTCTACTGTTTTGATGCCTATTTTTTGTTTTGTTTCAAACACGAACAAAATAATAAAGGGAGTTTCATAATTTGATATGTGACTAGATGGATATTGATATCTACTTTTTATTATTTGAAAACAAAAGAATATAGACCATTTCTAAATATGTACTTAATTCAATGAGTTCGGTACTAGAATAGAAGAATTTATATAAAATTAACAGACAGTGTCGTTCTCAGAATGCGTATTGTTAATTCAAACTCAAAGTACTAACGGACTGTTAGTAATCACCCCTTCCTTGGGTTAGAGTATCGGCTTCAATTACATATACAGAAAATAATGCTATACCGCAAGACTATATACCAGCTGTTAAATTTAGCCTTGGTATAGGTAATTTTGCACATATGATACAGCCAGAAGGGAACTGGTCATATTATCCCAGCGTACAACTGCAGAATCACGTGATGTCAAGTTACAACTGGCGTCAAAATAAACAATATATGAAAGAAGAGAATATGAAATGGGTTTTTCATATCAAACACCATATCAACCCTCGACCCATATCACCCCTCGAGCAAGCTCTTGGAATGTAACAAGTTGACTTTCAGGACACATTTGACCATTATTTGGAATGTAACAAGTTGACTTTTAAGACACAGTCGACCATTATTTGGAATGTAACAAGTTGACTTTTAGGACACATTTGGCCATTATTTGGAATGTAACAAGTTGACTTTCAGGACACATTTGACCATTATTTGGAATGTAACAAGTTGACTTTTAAGACACAGTCGACCATTATTTGGAATGTAACAAGTTGACTTTTAGGACACATTTGGCCATTATTTGGAATGTAACAAGTTGACTTTCAGGACACATTTGACCATTATTTGGAATGTAACAAGTTGACTTTTAAGACACATTTGTCCATTATTTGGAATGTAGCAAGGTGACTTTCAGGACACATTTGGCCATTATTTGGAATGTAACAAGTTGACTTTTAAGACACATTTGGCCATTATTTGGAATGTAGCAAGGTGACTTTCAGGACAAATTTGGCCATTATTTGGAATGTGACAAGTTGACTTTTAGGACACATTTGGCCATTATTTGATTGAAGAATTATAGCACTGCGAGTATTTCATCAAGAATCCAGTTGCCAAAGAACATGCATTTTGACACACAATGAAAAAATGATAGACTTTTCTTTATTGACAAAATTGCTGAAATATATATTTGTCTGTAACTGCTCTGGATAGTAGTCAGAGCCGAGCAAACAAATGTTTTAATAAATTTTGAATGCCCTTTATAAGTAGGACTGCATGTCGATATTTTACTGATGTCGGATGTCTAGGCCTTATTTATTGTAAAACCAATTACTTTCCAGAAGGTATCCCCAGCTCAGTTGCTATTATTTCGATGCTAGCCCGAAATTGATATTTAAATGTGCTGTTACAAAATTGTAAAATTGGTGATACTAGTAACTAAGGAATATCTCTCTCGTACATATCTCTCTGTCCTTGGATGGTTTGGCTTTACCCCTTTTGGTATTTTTGAATTTGCTCTTCAACCTTTTGCATTATTGTTTTGGTTTTTAACATTTTAGGCCTTGAGCATAACTGCTGAGTCTTAAATCGAAGAATTGTAAACATCTTGTGCATCAAAACTGGTATCAAAGAATTTTATTTCCCCATAGCTTTGTATTCGGTACCAGTGAATCGATAACGCTATCGGCCGGTAGGATGTCCTAAGGGCATCAGACCAGCAGTTATTAATTTGGCACCAGTAAGATACCGCTGACGGCGAATAGGACGTCCTGAGGATATCATACCAGTCGTTATAGATTCGGTACCAGTGAATCGATAACGCTGCTGGTGGATTGGACGTCCTGAGGGCATCACATCAGTCGTTATTGATTTGGATCCAGTGAATCGATAACGCTGACGGTGGATAGGACGTCCTGAGGGTATCATACCAGTCGTTATAGATTCGGTACCAGTGAATCGATAACGCTGCTGGTGGATTGGACGTCCTGAGGGCATCACATCAGTCGTTATTGATTTGGAACCAGTGAATCGATAACGCTGACGGTTGATAGATCGTCCCAAGGGCATCACATCAGTCGTTATTGATTTTGAACAAGTGAATCGATAGCGCTGACGGCGGATAGGACTTCCTAAGGTTATCATACCAGTCGTTATAGATTCGGTACCAGTGAATCTATGTCCTGAGGGCATCACATCAATCGTTATTGATTTGGAACCAGCAAATCGATATCCGCTGACGGCGGATAGGACGTCTTGAGGGCACCACGTCAGTCGTTATTGATTTGGAACCAGTGAATCGATAGCGCTGATGGCGGATAGGACGTCCTGAGGGCATCAGACCAGTCGTTATTGATTTGGTACCAGTGAATCGATAACGGTGCTGCCCAATTGGACATGCTGAGGGCATCAGACCAGTCGTTATTGATTTGGAACCAGTGAATCAATAACGCTGCTGACGGATAGGACGTCCATCATACCAGTCGTTATTGATTTGGTACCAGTGAATCGATAACGCGGCTGACGGATTGGGCATTCTGAGGGCATCAGACCAGTCGTTATTGATTTGGTACCAGTGAATCCTATAACATTGCCGGCGGATTGGACATCCTGAGGGCATCATACCGGTCGTTATTGACTCGGCAATTGCAAGTAATTAAGATACATATATCGGAGGTTTTAATTGATATACATGTATTTGTAAATAGTCACAGTCCTATAGGATCGGCAAATTTCAGTTTTTTTATGGACGGTGATCTTTTATTTAAATAAAAGGCCCTCGGACTTCGGACCACTACTAAGATAATTGGAACTAGATTTGGCAGCAGCAATTCTTTGGTTGCGCAGTGAATATTAACAAACTTTAAGGACATGTTTTATATTTTATTAAGACCTTACTCTATCTGAAATATCTAAACTAATTAAAAACAATCTAAGCAGTAAGTAATGTTTTAAAAGTCCTCTTTCAGAATGGCAATCCATTAGCCCAAAGATTCAACAGCAAAACATTAGGTCCTGACGTATTGTCAAGATGAATACCGATGAATGATGAAATGGCTTCTGAGAACATACAACTGATATTTATCAATTATGGACTTTTCTTGAGGTCAATAAATTATATATGGACCTGGTAGAATGAAATCGACCGAGGGCTTTAGTCAATAAATTATATATGGACCTTGTGGAATGATATCGACCGAGGACTTTAGTCAATAAATTATATATGGATATCATTCTACCATGTCCATACTATATAATGTATTGGCCAATTAAAAGTCTTAATTGTTATGTTAAATATGCACTTGTCACCGCCAATATGTTATTTGTTTTTGTGTAAGGTTCATATTTCATGTATTCATTAATCATTCATAATCATCATCATTTCATATTCATTTAAATCAATGACGTACATGTATGATTTTATTATTATTATTATTATTAGTTAGCATGACGTATATATTATGTACTGGAGCTCACCTTAATATATAACCTTCCGCGAACAAATTTACAGCGCTATTAATATTTTTTTTTAAAATTAAAGTTACTTCATATTGATACTTGCGCTTGGTGTGGTAACGGCTTTGGCTTATACCATGAAGCAACTTGCAGGTTGGTTTAAATTTCAATACTTACATTGAATCCGTTTGTCATTCTAACTTTAACGTAACATTTATTTCACTTACACTATTATATCTTTATATTTAAAGACCAAACCAACTATTGTTAATACGCACATCTCAGCGCATAAGTATTGTTCCATAAGACGTCTATGACGTTGATAGAAAATCCGCGAAACGTCGAAAAATCCGCGAAACTCTGTTTCACATTCGCGTTATTTTTGAAAAGCTAAAATGGCGTCGCGCTTGAAAGGGCGTTTTATTAAAACTAGTGAAAGGAAGCGCCGAAAAGACTACCGAGAGCGAATGTCTGAAGTTAAAAGGAGGAAAACAGATTTTTATTATCTACAAGAAACTCAAGATGCAAGCAAAATATGGGAAGAAGGGGAAAGAAGTAAGAAGTTTGCATGCCCACAAATTCATGCATATATGGTTTTAGTAAAAACTATTTACTTATATATTTATTAAAATTTAAAGCCTTTAAACCGATTATAAATGTTTTGATAACTAAAGATGAGTGACAAATATTAGATTATAGAGTAAATAGTGTATAATACAATACCCCCAGTAGATTCCTGATTTTATTCGTTTTCTTTACACTATACCATATTGATGCCCATAAATCGTTTTATGTGTATGAAAGTCCCTTTCGCCACAAAATTTCCACACGGAACTTTTTGCTTCGGCTCATTGTTCCTTGAAACAATTTGTGCCCTCACCTATAAATTTTTGCCAACCGAATTCACAAATACCCAATCACAATATTCTATATGTAGCTGGTCAACTTGTAATGCCCTTTTCAATGTCTTCAGGATTTTACTAAGCCAGATTTAATGCAGAATTTAAGAATTGTACAGAAACCTACATTTGATACACTTTAATCTTTCTGCTCTTTGAAGAGAGACAGGGGGCGGGTCCAGGTGAGGGCGTAATGGGCGTACGCCCCCCTCCCCCTTTTCAAAAAAAAAAATTAATGGAGAGAATTCGGCATAAAAATATCAAACCCTGACACTTTAACTATAAAATATACATGCTCCAAGTCAGGAACCGTTATATTAGTGCATTTCACAATTATTTTATGTTTTTTTAGCAAAAAAAAAGGTCCAAAAAATTTTTAGGTAGTTTTATTATACGTCCCCCTTTCAAATATCCTGGAAACGCCCCTGAGAGAGAGAAATGCATGTCCGATGAATTGCCTATTAATTCTAAGAGGCAATTGTTTGACAGATGATGCACAGATTTTCGTATTTTCAAATGTCATAGTTGTCGGAACTTACCACTGGATTGGAGTGATGTGTAAGACTTATGGTTGAGCCGTAACAAATTGTCTGATATACCACTAACTATCGGTAGTACCAGAATCTAGTATGGCCATTCACAGTTTCTTATGTTACCTTTTTTTTTTTTTTCGATGTAACCTGCATTGATAAGGCATAATGGCTATAGTTACATTTCCTGCAATTATGATATGTCTAGTAGCTGGTACCTTGGTGTTGGCACTGAAAGGTTTGGTTTTTTTTTTTTTAAATTAGCAGTAAATAACTATAAGTGTCGAAATGGCAATACATGGACAGCAATATCGGTATTGTGTTGTAGTTTTAGGGTTCTTGTTTTCCTTCAATGTAATGGTTTTATAACAAAACGTTCCGGACAGTTCCTAGCATAGATGTTGACAATTGAAACTTTTTCCAGCACAGAAACTAGTTATGCAACAAACACATAAAAATTGGCAAAATATTCTTGGCTTTCTTGCAAACACTATAAATTTAAATTTTGTCAAAATAAAATTAACTGAGGCACGAACTCGAACTCTTAGGTTAGTGTTGAAGCATCTATAAATGATAAGCGCAGCAACAAGATCAAAAATATTTTACCATATCATTCCAACCAATAACAAAATTGGTTTGAACGAGGCTTATACTATGTACATCGCCAGCGACACGGTGACTTGAAGGGAAAGTTCTTTTTTCCTTATTGTGACGTCATGTTTATTGAGAAAACAAAACTAAGCTTGGCGTAGCTGAATATGTCATTTTTTCGCCGTTAAATCCGTTTTATTTTTCTTATGAAGTCGGTGACCTATCTTTTTTTTTGTATTATTCTGACAACAATGAATAACTAAACACAGTATAAAAATTTAAGAAAAAAATCAATTACAGATTTTTCAAAATTCAATAGAATATGCAGTAAAAATTGGCCCAAATTTGCGCGGGAAAGGCCTTTAGAGCAGAATACGTGGTCATTGCGTTATGGGAAACCGTTTTCTTTGTTACAAAAAAAATATATATATATTCTGGAAGCCAACACAAAAGTCCGTATAAAAATTCGACTTTCATGACGGAAATGGCATCATTCGAAAAGTATGTCGTAAATTTAGCATCTGGCTGAATGTAAGCATTTTTTGCGGTACTATAGCAACGAAACGAATTCGGTGACCTATCTTTTTTATTCGCTAATATCGTTCAAAAAAACACCAAGAACGAATATGTTGAGTTTCAAGAAAAAATCAATTACAGAAATGATTAGTTGGTTTGGTCTTTAATTTGCAGAATAAATATTTACGGGCTTAACCATTTATTTTCTACGCCATTGAAGTTCTACAATACTCGGCGACACACTGTCAGTTGTCAATCAAGAAACCTTCCTCAGGATTTTCAAACCAAAATATGTAAAATGTGCATTTAGATAGTTCTCAACCTTGTGTAAAGCAGGTAGACAATGAAACATAAAGTTAAACAGATTTAATCAAATAAAGTTAAAGGCCACTCTGACCTACTTATGGTGCTTCATTGACTTAGGTTAAGTTGTACGTCCGAGTTCAGTTCTTTGATACCAAGGGACCTACAATCATATTACTTGGTGTCAGGGTGCAACCCGGGGATTAGCATATCTTCTCACCAAAATTAGGTCAATCTGACCTACTTATCGCGATTAATTGATTTATATTAAGTTTAACGTCCGAGTTTATTTCTCCGATACCAAGTGACCTACAATCAAATTACTTGGTGTCAGGATGCATCTCCGGGAGTAACACAGCCTTCCACCAAGATAAGGTCATTCAGATCTACTCATCGCGCTTCATTGACTTAGGTTAAGTTTTGCGTCCGAGTTCAGTTCTCTGATACTAAGCGACCTACAATCATATTACTTGGTGTCAAGGTGCAACCCGGGGATTAGCATAGCTTCTCACCAAAATTAGGTCAATCTGATCTACTTATCGCGCTTATTGATTTAGATTAAGTTTAACGTCCGAGTTTATTTCTCCGATACCAAACGACCTAAATCAAATTACTTGGTGTCAGGATGCATCTCCGGGAGTAACACAGCCTTCCACCAAGATAAGGTCATTCAGATCTACTCATCGCGCTTCATTGACTTAGGTTAAGTTTTGCGTCCGAGTTCAGTTCTCTGATACCAAGCGACCTACAATCATATTAATTGCTGTAAAGGTACATCTATGGGAGCTACACAGTCACGCACCAAAATTAGTTGGGGAACAAGGCGAACTTTGTAATCGTAGATTTCTGGTAGTAATATGGATTCAATATGCTTTAACAAGAGGTAAATACATGAGATATCCTGTAATCATGTGACCAAACTAACAAAACATGAAGAACCCGATATATGTAATATATTATATTATCCTGCAACTGACCTATTTACTAGCCAAATAAAGAATATTTTTATCGAAATTCGTCCAGTAACATGTTAATATCATCTTCTGGTACCCTTGTCTGTACTTGCAATTAAAGTTTATATAATGTTCTCCCTAGATTACGAGCCAAAACTCGCCTTCTTAAAATAGGCTAGAAGTGTACCATTGTTGACTTTTCACGGTAAATAATATCAGTTTGTTGCTAGAAGATAAAAACATATACATGTATTGTATCATTGATGAATATTTCCTTTTATTTTCTTACCGTTTAGGTCTTGATTTCCCATAAATTAAAAAAAAAATACTTTTAATGATTTTCTGAAAAAAAAGATATTGTATTAACTATTATTCTGTTTAAGATGGTCCTTAGATTAAAAATAATGTTATACCCAGTACTACTCTTCTCTGCGATGTAAATAAATAATTTTTCAATTTCCTATCGCAAAAGCAATATCATTCTTCTTTCTTAAATAAAAAAGACTCATTTACTTTTGAAATCTGGAGTGCCATAACACGAAACAAAACACATTGAACTATGTTATTAACATGTTTGATCGCTGCATAATCTAGAAAATCTAAATACAATTCGCTTTTGATATCTTCTTCAAAGAAAAATAACAAATAAAATTCATTAACAAGTTTCATTATGATGTCGGTATATACTGTCAGGTTATATACCTATAGTATTACATAATCGTTATGCTATATGCCACGACCAACATCCCTTGTAAAAGTCATTAATTGAGAAATGTCCAGAGAGCAGAACTTAATAAATCTATTGTATAAACTAAATCTCTAAATGCAGGCGGAAATAAATCTTTCTAGTTCAAGGACATGGTGGATATTAATTGTATAAACCAAATCCCTAAATGCAGGCGGAAAAAGATCTAGTAATGGAACAACTCTTTCATATTAATGTGAGGCTTTCAACATAAATCTAGCAGTTTATAGGATGTTCCTAGTACCAGTTCGAGCGAATTCTTGGTAAATGTCGGTCGCATCATATCTGTTCACTGAAGTATATCCTAGCATCAGTTCAAACGAATTCTTGGTAAATGTCGGTCGCATCATATTTGTTCACTAAAGTTTATCCTAGTGTAACGTGCAGGATGTCAGACCAACATGCCAGATGGGGGAATTGGTACACTAAAAGTTGTACCACGTTAATTCGTGCCGAGGTTACTCCCCCGGCTTTGCTGGGTGCCTATACTGCTAGTGGTAACGTAATGTTGATTCGAATGGCCCTTAGAACCTATTCCCTTGCCAAATGACCAGAGACCCTAGTGTATGCGTGTGTGCGAAAGTGTGAAACTTTTTGTTAACGACCACGGGTATACTTCTGACGGTTGTTCTCTCAGATATATAACCAGCGACCCTCTGGCTCTTATTCAGAGACAAAGTGGCGCCAACCCACAAGGACGGGATGTTATTGTCAAAAGGTAATGCTGTATGACCAAAGAACCACTGGTCCTTATTCAGGACCAGGTGCCAACTGCTACTAAGTAACCGGTTGTCAGGACCAGGTGCCAACTGATACTAAGTAACCGGTTGTCAGGACCACTTGTTATACAAGACAATTAGTTAATGCCTTATTCAGACAGTTAAAATGGTCTACTTCTTATTCAGAAATAGCCAATTGTACTTGAAAACCTTGTAAGAATTAATTGCCTTCCAAACTATAAAGTACCTCAGATTTGTATTGGTTGTGTTCTTACTCAGAACTGCCGAGCAACTGAAAAACTCCCGCTTATATACCTTATTTTGTAACCTCTAAACCAAATAATCTCTAATCCAAAATAAAATAATTCCGCACCACTTCGGCGTTTTACCCAACCCAAATATTACAATTGGTTTTGAAGTGTACTTTTAAACTTCGAATTAACCGACCAGGATCGGACAACGTGCATGTATCTTAATTCCGGATTATAGTCCGAACCTTTTCCGTAAATTACCATAGTACCAAAATAACTTGAAAACGAAAGTAGAATTTCTAATCGATCTTTTGACAATATAAATGAATTAAAAATTTCCCAATCTAGCTTAAAAAGTAAGTATAATAAATTTTGTCACACTAGCACCAGTTCGAGCGAATTCTTTGCAAATGTCGGTCGCATTATATCTGTTCTATGAAATATATAGATGTGAGGTAGTATAAACAAATCTTAGTAAATGTCGGTCGCATCATATATCTGTTCACTGAAGTATGTAGATGTGAGGTAGTATAAACAATTCTTGGTAAATGTCGGTCGCATCATATCTGTTCACTGAAGTATGTAGATGTGAGGTAGTATAAACAAATCTTGGTAAATGTCGGTCGCATCATATCTGTTCACTGAAGTATGTAGATGTGAGGTAGTATAAACAATTCTTGGTAAATGTCGGTCACATCATATCTGTTCACTGAAGTATATAGATGTGAGGTAGTATAACCAAATCTTGGTAAATGTCGGTCGCATCATATCTGTTCACTGAAGTATGTAGATGTGAGGTAGTATAACCAAATCTTGGTAAATGTTGGTCGCATCATATCTGTTCACTGAAGTATATAGATGTGAGGTAGTATAAACAAATCTTGGTAAATGTCGGTCGCATCATATCTGTTCACTGAAGAATATAGATGTGTGGTAGTATAAACAAATCTTGGTAAATGTCGGTCGCATCATATCTGTTCACTGAAGTATGTAGATGTGAGGTAGTATAAACAAATCTTGGTAAATGTCGGTCGCATCATATCTGTTCACTGAAGTATGTAGATGTGTGGTAGTATAAACAAATCTTGGTAAATGTCGGTCGCATCATATATCTGTTCACTGAAGTATGTAGATGTGAGGTAGTATAAACAAATCTTGGTAAATGTCGGTCGCATCATATCTGTTCACTGAAGTATGTAGATGTGTGGTAGTATAAACAAATCTGGGTAAATGTCGGTCGCATCATATCTGTTCACTGAAGTATGTAGATGTGAGGTAGTATAAACAAATCTTGGTAAATGTCGGTCGCATCATATCTGTTCACTTAAGTATATAGATGTGTGGTAGTATAAACAAATCTTGGTAAATGTCGGTCGCATCATATCTGTTAACTGAAGTATATAGATGTGTGGTAGTATAAACAAATCTTGGTAAATGTCGGTCGCATCATATCTGTTCACTGAAGTATGTAGATGTGAGGTAGTATAAACAAATCTTGGTAAATGTCGGTCGCATCATATCTGTTCACTGAAGTATGTAGATGTGAGGTAGTATAAACAAATCTTGGTAAATGTCGGTCGCATCATATCTGTTCACTGAAGTATATAGATGTGTGGTAGTATAAACAAATCTTGGTAAATGTCGGTCGCATCATATCTGTTCACTGAAGTATATAGATGTGTGGTAGTATAAACAAATCTTAGTAAATGTCGGTCGCATCATATCTGTTCACTGAAGTATGTAGATGTGTGGTAGTATAAACAAATCTTGGTAAATGTCGGTCCCATCATATCTGTTTTATGAAGTATATAGATGTGAGGTAGTATAAACAAATCTTTGTAAATGTCGGTCGCATCATATATCTGTTCACTGAAGTATGTAGATGTGAGGTAGTATAAACAAATCTTGGTAAATGTCGGTCGCATCATATCTGTTCACTGAAGTATGTAGATGTGTGGTAGTATAAACAAATCTTGGTAAATGTCGGTCGCATCATATCTGTTCACTGAAGTATGTAGATGTGAGGTAGTATAAACAAATCTTGGTAAATGTCGGTCGCATCATATCTGTTCACTGAAGTATATAGATGTGTGGTAGTATAAACAAATCTTGGTAAATGTCGGTCGCATCATATCTGTTCACTGAAGAATATAGATGTGAGGTAGTATAAACAAATCTTGGTAAATGTCGGTCGCATCATATCTGTTCACTGAAGTATATAGATGTGTGGTAGTATAAACAAATCTTGGTAAATGTCGGTCGCATCATATCTGTTCACTGAAGAATATAGATGTGAGGTAGTATAAACAAATCTTGGTAAATGTCGGTCGCATCATATCTGTTCACTGAAGTATGTAGATGTGAGGTAGTATACACAAATCTTGGTAAATGTCGGTCGCATCATATCTGTTCACTGAAGTATATAGATGTGTGGTAGTATAAACAAATCTTGGTAAATGTCGGTCGCATCATATCTGTTCACTGAAGTATATAGATGTGAGGTAGTATAAACAAATCTTGGTAAATGTCGGTCGCATCATATCTGTTCACTGAAGTATATAGATGTGTGGTAGTATAAACAAATCTTGGTAAATGTCGGTCGCATCATATCTGTTCACTGAAGTATATAGATGTGTGGTAGTATAAACAAATCTTGGTAAATGTCGGTCGCATCATTTCTGTTCACTGAAGTATGTAGATGTGTGGTAGTATAAACAAATCTTGGTAAATGTCGGTCGCATCATATCTGTTCACTGAAGTATGTAGATGTGAGGTAGTATAAACAAATCTTGGTAAATGTCGGTCGCATCATATCTGTTCACTGAAGTATGTAGATGTGTGGTAGTATAAACAAATCTTGGTAAATGTCGGTCGCATCATATCTGTTCACTGAAGTATATAGATGCGTGGTAGTATAAACAAATCTTGGTAAATGTCGGTCGCATCATATCTGTTCACTGAAGTATGTAGATGTGAGGTAGTATAAACAAATCTTGGTAAATGTCGGTCGCATCATATCTGTTCACTGAAGAATATAGATGTGTGGTAGTATAAACAAATCTTGGTAAATGTCGGTCGCATCATATCTGTTCACTGAAGTATATAGATGCGTGGTAGTATAAACAAATCTTGGTAAATGTCGGTCGCATCATATCTGTTCACTGAAGTATATAGATGCGTGGTAGTATAAACAAATCTTGGTAAATGTCGGTCGCATCATATCTGTTCACTGAAGTATATAGATGTGTGGTAGTATAAACAAATCTTGGTAAATGTCGGTCGCATCATATCTGTTCACTGAAGTATATAGATGCGTGGTAGTATAAACAAATCTTGGTAAATGTCGGTCGCATCATATCTGTTCACTGAAGTATATAGATGCGTGGTAGTATAAAAAAATCTTGGTAAATGTCGGTCGCATCATATCTGTTCACTGAAGTATATAGATGTGTGGTAGTATAAACAAATCTTGGTAAATGTCGGTCGCATCATATCTGTTCACTGAAGTATGTAGATGTGTGGTAGTATAAACAAATCTTGGTAAATGTCGGTCGCATCATATCTGTTCACTGAAGTATATAGATGTGTGGTAGTATAAACAAATCTTGGTAAATGTCGGTCGCATCATATCTGTTCACTGAAGTATGTAGATGTGTGGTAGTATAAACAAATCTTGGTAAATGTCGGTCGCATCATATCTGTTCACTGAAGTATATAGATGTGTGGTAGTATAAACAAATCTTGGTAAATGTCGGTCGCATCATATCTGTTCACTGAAGTATGTAGATGTGTGGTAGTATAAACAAATCTTGGTAAATGTCGGTCGCATCATATCTGTTCACTGAAGTATGTAGATGTGTGGTAGTATAAACAAATCTTGGTAAATGTCGGTCGCATCATATCTGTTCACTGAAGTATGTAGATGTGAGGTAGTATAAACAAATCTTGGTAAATGTCGGTCGCATCATATATCTGTTCACTGAAGTATGTAGATGTGTGGTAGTATAAACAAATCTTGGTAAATGTCGGTCGCGTCATATCTGTTCACTGAAGTATATAGATGTGTGGTAGTATAAACAAATCTTGGTAAATGTCGGTCGCATCATATATCTGTTCACTGAAGTATCTAGATGTGAGGTAGTATAAACAAATCTTGGTAAATGTCGGTCGCATCATATATCTGTTCACTGAAGTATGTAGATGTGTGGTAGTATAAACAAATCTTGGTAAATGTCGGTCGCATCATATATCTGTTCACTGAAGTATGTAGATGTGAGGTAGTATAAACAAATCTTGGTAAATGTCGGTCGCATCATTTCTGTTCACTGAAGTATGTAGATGTGAGGTAGTATAAACAAATCTTGGTAAATGTTGGTCGCATCATATCTGTTCACTGAAGTATGTAGATGTGAGGTAGTATAAACAAATCTTGGTAAATGTCGGTTGCATCATATCTGTTCACTGAAGTATATAGATGTGTGGTAGTATAAACAAATCTTGGTAAATGTCGGTCGCATCATATATCTGTTCACTGAAGTATCTAGATGTGAGGTAGTATAAACAAATCTTGGTAAATGTCGGTCGCATCATATCTGTTCACTGAAGTATGTAGATGTGAGGTAGTATAAACAAATCTTGGTAAATGTCGGTCGCATCATATCTGTTCACTGAAGTATGTAGATGTGTGGTAGTATAAACAAATCTTGGTAAATGTCGGTCGCATCATATCTGTTCACTGAAGTATGTAGATGTGAGGTAGTATAAACAAATCTTGGTAAATGTCGGTCGCATCATATATCTGTTCACTGAAGTATATAGATGTGTGGTAGTATAAACAAATCTTGGTAAATGTCGGTCGCATCATATCTGTTCACTGAAGTATATAGATGTGTGGTAGTATAAACAAATCTTGGTAAATGTCGGTCGCATCATATCTGTTCACTGAAGTATATAGATGCGTGGTAGTATAAACAAATCTTGGTAAATGTCGGTCGCATCATATCTGTTCACTGAAGTATGTAGATGTGAGGTAGTATAAACAAATCTTGGTAAATGTCGGTCGCATCATATCTGTTCACTGAAGTATATAGATGTGTGGTAGTATAAACAAATCTTGGTAAATGTCGGTCGCATCATATCTGTTCACTGAAGTATATAGATGTGAGGTAGTATAAACAAATCTTGGTAAATGTCGGTCGCATCATATCTGTTCACTGAAGTATATAGATGTGTGGTAGTATAAACAAATCTTGGTAAATGTCGGTCGCATCATATCTGTTCACTGAAGTATATAGATGCGTGGTAGTATAAACAAATCTTGGTAAATGTCGGTCCCATCATATCTGTTCACTGAAGTATCTAGATGTGAGGTAGTATAAACAAATCTTGGTAAATGTCGGTCGCATCATATCTGTTCACTGAAGTATATAGATGTGTGGTAGTATAAACAAATCTTGGTAAATGTCGGTCGCATCATATCTGTTCACTGAAGTATGTAGATGTGAGGTAGTATAAACAAATCTTGGTAAATGTCGGTCGCATCATATCTGTTCACTGAAGTATATAGATGTGTGGTAGTATAAACAAATCTTGGTAAATGTCGGTCGCATCATTTCTGTTCACTGAAGTATGTAGATGTGAGGTAGTATAAACAAATCTTGGTAAATGTCGGTCGCATCATATCTGTTCACTGAAGTATATAGATGTGTGGTAGTATAAACAAATCTTGGTAAATGTCGGTCGCATCATATCTGTTCACTGAAGTATATAGATGTGTGGTAGTATAAACAAATCTTGGTAAATGTCGGTCGCATCATTTCTGTTCACTGAAGTATGTAGATGTGAGGTAGTATAAACAAATCTTGGTAAATGTCGGTCGCATCATATCTGTTCACTGAAGTATATAGATGTGTGGTAGTATAAACAAATCTTGGTAAATGTCGGTCGCATCATATCTGTTCACTGAAGTATATAGATGTGTGGTAGTATAAACAAATCTTGGTAAATGTCGGTCGCATCATATCTGTTCACTGAAGTATATAGATGTGTGGTAGTATAAACAAATCTTGGTAAATGTCGGTCGCATCATATCTGTTCACTGAAGTATGTAGATGTGTGGTAGTATAAACAAATCTTGGTAAATGTCGGTCGCATCATATCTGTTCACTGAAGTATGTAGATGTGAGGTAGTATAAACAAATCTTGGTAAATGTCGGTCGCATCATATCTGTTCTATGAAGTATGTAGATGTGAGGTAGTATAAACAAATCTTGGTAAATGTCGGTCGCATCATATCTGTTCACTGAAGTATGTAGATGTGAGGTAGTATAAACAAATCTTGGTAAATGTCGGTCGCATCATATCTGTTCACTGAAGTATATAGATGTGTGGTAGTATAAACAAATCTTGGTAAATGTCGGTCGCATCATATCTGTTCACTGAAGAATATAGATGTGAGGTAGTATAAACAAATCTTGGTAAATGTCGGTCGCATCATATCTGTTTACTGAAGTATATAGATGTGTGGTAGTATAAACAAATCTTGGTAAATGTCGGTCGCATCATATCTGTTCACTGAAGAATATAGATGTGAGGTAGTATAAACAAATCTTGGTAAATGTCGGTCGCATCATATCTGTTCACTGAAGTATGTAGATGTGAGGTAGTATAAACAAATCTTGGTAAATGTCGGTCGCATCATATCTGTTCACTGAAGTATATAGATGTGTGGTAGTATAAACAAATCTTGGTAAATGTCGGTCGCATCATATCTGTTCACTGAAGTATATAGATGTGAGGTAGTATAAACAAATCTTGGTAAATGTCGGTCGCATCATATCTGTTCACTGAAGTATATAGATGTGTGGTAGTATAAACAAATCTTGGTAAATGTCGGTCGCATCATATCTGTTCACTGAAGTATGTAGATGTGTGGTAGTATAAACAAATCTTGGTAAATGTCGGTCGCATCATTTCTGTTCACTGAAGTATGTAGATGTGTGGTAGTATAAACAAATCTTGGTAAATGTCGGTCGCATCATATCTGTTCACTGAAGTATGTAGATGTGAGGTAGTATAAACAAATCTTGGTAAATGTCGGTCGCATCATATATCTGTTCACTGAAGTATGTAGATGTGTGGTAGTATAAACAAATCTTGGTAAATGTCGGTCGCATCATATCTGTTCACTGAAGTATATAGATGTGTGGTAGTATAAACAAATCTTGGTAAATGTCGGTCGCATCATATCTGTTCACTGAAGTATATAGATGCGTGGTAGTATAAACAAATCTTGGTAAATGTCGGTCGCATCATATCTGTTCACTGAAGTATGTAGATGTGAGGTAGTATAAACAAATCTTGGTAAATGTCGGTCGCATCATATCTGTTCACTGAAGAATATAGATGTGTGGTAGTATAAACAAATCTTGGTAAATGTCGGTCGCATCATATCTGTTCACTGAAGTATATAGATGCGTGGTAGTATAAACAAATCTTGGTAAATGTCGGTCGCATCATATCTGTTCACTGAAGTATATAGATGCGTGGTAGTATAAACAAATCTTGGTAAATGTCGGTCGCATCATATCTGTTCACTGAAGTATATAGATGCGTGGTAGTATAAACAAATCTTGGTAAATGTCGGTCGCATCATATCTGTTCACTGAAGTATATAGATGCGTGGTAGTATAAACAAATCTTGGTAAATGTCGGTCGCATCATATCTGTTCACTGAAGTATATAGATGCGTGGTAGTATAAACAAATCTTGGTAAATGTCGGTCGCATCATATCTGTTCACTGAAGTATATAGATGTGTGGTAGTATAAACAAATCTTGGTAAATGTCGGTCGCATCATATCTGTTCACTGAAGTATGTAGATGTGTGGTAGTATAAACAAATCTTGGTAAATGTCGGTCGCATCATATCTGTTCACTGAAGTATATAGATGTGTGGTAGTATAAACAAATCTTGGTAAATGTCGGTCGCATCATATCTGTTCACTGAAGTATGTAGATGTGTGGTAGTATAAACAAATCTTGGTAAATGTCGGTCGCATCATATCTGTTCACTGAAGTATATAGATGTGTGGTAGTATAAACAAATCTTGGTAAATGTCGGTCGCATCATATCTGTTCACTGAAGTATGTAGATGTGTGGTAGTATAAACAAATCTTGGTAAATGTCGGTCGCATCATATCTGTTCACTGAAGTATGTAGATGTGTGGTAGTATAAACAAATCTTGGTAAATGTCGGTCGCATCATATCTGTTCACTGAAGTATGTAGATGTGAGGTAGTATAAACAAATCTTGGTAAATGTCGGTCGCATCATATATCTGTTCACTGAAGTATGTAGATGTGTGGTAGTATAAACAAATCTTGGTAAATGTCGGTCGCATCATATCTGTTCACTGAAGTATATAGATGTGTGGTAGTATAAACAAATCTTGGTAAATGTCGGTCGCATCATATATCTGTTCACTGAAGTATCTAGATGTGAGGTAGTATAAACAAATCTTGGTAAATGTCGGTCGCATCATATATCTGTTCACTGAAGTATGTAGATGTGTGGTAGTATAAACAAATCTTGGTAAATGTCGGTCGCATCATATATCTGTTCACTGAAGTATGTAGATGTGAGGTAGTATAAACAAATCTTGGTAAATGTCGGTCGCATCATTTCTGTTCACTGAAGTATGTAGATGTGTGGTAGTATAAACAAATCTTTGTAAATGTCGGTCGCATCATATCTGTTCACTGAAGTATATAGATGTGTGGTAGTATAAACAAATCTTGGTAAATGTCGGTCGCATCATATCTGTTCACTGAAGTATGTAGATGTGAGGTAGTATAAACAAATCTTGGTAAATGTTGGTCGCATCATATCTGTTCACTGAAGTATATAGATGTGTGGTAGTATAAACAAATCTTGGTAAATGTCGGTCGCATCATATCTGTTCACTGAAGTATGTAGATGTGAGGTAGTATAAACAAATCTTGGTAAATGTGGGTCGCATCATATCTGTTCACTGAAGTATGTAGATGTGAGGTAGTATAAACAAATCTTGGTAAATGTCGGTCGCATCATATCTGTTCACTGAAGTATATAGATGTGTGGTAGTATAAACAAATCTTGGTAAATGTCGGTCGCATCATATCTGTTCACTGAAGTATGTAGATGTGAGGTAGTATAAACAAATCTTGGTAAATGTCGGTTGCATCATATCTGTTCACTGAAGTATATAGATGTGTGGTAGTATAAACAAATCTTGGTAAATGTCGGTCGCATCATATCTGTTCACTGAAGTATGTAGATGTGAGGTAGTATAAACAAATCTTGGTAAATGTCGGTCGCATCATATCTGTTCACTGAAGTATGTAGATGTGTGGTAGTATAAACAAATCTTGGTAAATGTCGGTCGCATCATATCTGTTCACTGAAGTATGTAGATGTGAGGTAGTATAAACAAATCTTGGTAAATGTCGGTCGCATCATATATCTGTTCACTGAAGTATATAGATGTGTGGTAGTATAAACAAATCTTGGTAAATGTCGGTCGCATCATATCTGTTCACTGAAGTATATAGATGTGTGGTAGTATAAACAAATCTTGGTAAATGTCGGTCGCATCATATCTGTTCACTGAAGTATATAGATGCGTGGTAGTATAAACAAATCTTGGTAAATGTCGGTCGCATCATATCTGTTCACTGAAGTATATAGATGTGAGGTAGTATAAACAAATCTTGGTAAATGTCGGTCGCATCATATCTGTTCACTGAAGTATATAGTTGTGTGGTAGTATAAACAAATCTTGGTAAATGGCGGTCGCATCATATCTGTTCACTGAAGTATATAGATGTGAGGTAGTATAAACAAATCTTGGTAAATGTCGGTCGCATCATATCTGTTCACTGAAGTATATAGATGTGTGGTAGTATAAACAAATCTTGGTAAATGTCGGTCGCATCATATCTGTTCACTGAAGTATATAGATGCGTGGTAGTATAAACAAATCTTGGTAAATGTCGGTTCCATCATATCTGTTCACTGAAGTATCTAGATGTGAGGTAGTATAAACAAATCTTGGTAAATGTCGGTCGCATCATATCTGTTCACTGAAGTATATAGATGTGTGGTAGTATAAACAAATCTTGGTAAATGTCGGTCGCATCATATCTGTTCACTGAAGTATGTAGATGTGAGGTAGTATAAACAAATCTTGGTAAATGTCGGTCGCATCATATCTGTTCACTGAAGTATATAGATGTGTGGTAGTATAAACAAATCTTGGTAAATGTCGGTCGCATCATTTCTGTTCACTGAAGTATGTAGATGTGAGGTAGTATAAACAAATCTTGGTAAATGTCGGTCGCATCATATCTGTTCACTGAAGTATATAGATGTGTGGTAGTATAAACAAATCTTGGTAAATGTCGGTCGCATCATATCTGTTCACTGAAGTATATAGATGTGTGGTAGTATAAACAAATCTTGGTAAATGTCGGTCGCATCATTTCTGTTCACTGAAGTATGTAGATGTGAGGTAGTATAAACAAATCTTGGTAAATGTCGGTCGCATCATATCTGTTCACTGAAGTATATAGATGTGTGGTAGTATAAACAAATCTTGGTAAATGTCGGTCGCATCATATCTGTTCACTGAAGTATATAGATGTGTGGTAGTATAAACAAATCTTGGTAAATGTCGGTCGCATCATATCTGTTCACTGAAGTATATAGATGTGTGGTAGTATAAACAAATCTTGGTAAATGTCGGTCGCATCATATCTGTTCACTGAAGTATGTAGATGTGTGGTAGTATAAACAAATCTTGGTAAATGTCGGTCGCATCATATCTGTTCACTGAAGTATGTAGATGTGAGGTAGTATAAACAAATCTTGGTAAATGTCGGTCGCATCATATCTGTTCTATGAAGTATGTAGATGTGAGGTAGTATAAACAAATCTTGGTAAATGTCGGTCGCATCATATCTGTTCACTGAAGTATGTAGATGTGAGGTAGTATAAACAAATCTTGGTAAATGTCGGTCGCATCATATCTGTTCACTGAAGTATGTAGATGTGTGGTAGTATAAACAAATCTTGGTAAATGTCGGTCGCATCATATCTGTTCACTGAAGCATATAGATGTGCGGTAGTATAAACAAATCTTGGTAAATGTCGGTCGCATCATATCTGTTCACTGAAGCATATAGATGTGTGGTAGTATAAAGAAATCTTGGTAAATGTCGGTCGCATCATATCTGTTCACTGAAGTATGTAGATGTGAGGTAGTATAAACAAATCTTGGTAAATGTCGGTCGCATCATATCTGTTCACTGAAGTATGTAGATGTGAGGTAGTATAAACAAATCTTGGTAAATGTCGGTCGCATCATATCTGTTCACTGAAGTATGTAGATGTGAGGTAGTATAAACAAATCTTGGTAAATGTCGGTCGCATCATATCTGTTCTATGAAGTATGTAGATGTGAGGTAGTATAAACAAATCTTGGTAAATGTCGGTCGCATCATATCTGTTCACTGAAGTATATAGATGTGTGGTAGTATAAACAAATCTTGGTAAATGTCGGTCGCATCATATCTGTTCACTGAAGTATATAGATGTGTGGTAGTATAAACAAATCTTGGTAAATGTCGGTCGCATCATATCTGTTCACTGAAGTATATAGATGTGTGGTAGTATAAACAAATCTTGGTAAATGTCGGTCGCATCATATCTGTTCACTGAAGTATATAGATGCGTGGTAGTATAAACAAATCTTGGTAAATGTCGGTCGCATCATATCTGTTCACTGAAGTATATAGATGTGAGGTAGTATAAACAAATCTTGGTAAATGTCGGTCGCATCATATCTGTTCACTGAAGTATATAGATGTGTGGTAGTATAAACAAATTTTGGTAAATGGCGGTCGCATCATATCTGTTCACTGAAGTATATAGATGTGAGGTAGTATAAACAAATCTTGGTAAATGTCGGTCGCATCATATCTGTTCACTGAAGTATATAGATGTGTGGTAGTATAAACAAATCTTGGTAAATGTCGGTCGCATCATATCTGTTCACTGAAGTATATAGATGCGTGGTAGTATAAACAAATCTTGGTAAATGTCGGTTCCATCATATCTGTTCACTGAAGTATCTAGATGTGAGGTAGTATAAACAAATCTTGGTAAATGTCGGTCGCATCATATCTGTTCACTGAAGTATATAGATGTGTGGTAGTATAAACAAATCTTGGTAAATGTCGGTCGCATCATATCTGTTCACTGAAGTATGTAGATGTGAGGTAGTATAAACAAATCTTGGTAAATGTCGGTCGCATCATATCTGTTCACTGAAGTATATAGATGTGTGGTAGTATAAACAAATCTTGGTAAATGTCGGTCGCATCATTTCTGTTCACTGAAGTATGTAGATGTGAGGTAGTATAAACAAATCTTGGTAAATGTCGGTCGCATCATATCTGTTCACTGAAGTATATAGATGTGTGGTAGTATAAACAAATCTTGGTAAATGTCGGTCGCATCATATCTGTTCACTGAAGTATATAGATGTGTGGTAGTATAAACAAATCTTGGTAAATGTCGGTCGCATCATTTCTGTTCACTGAAGTATGTAGATGTGAGGTAGTATAAACAAATCTTGGTAAATGTCGGTCGCATCATATCTGTTCACTGAAGTATATAGATGTGTGGTAGTATAAACAAATCTTGGTAAATGTCGGTCGCATCATATCTGTTCACTGAAGTATATAGATGTGTGGTAGTATAAACAAATCTTGGTAAATGTCGGTCGCATCATATCTGTTCACTGAAGTATATAGATGTGTGGTAGTATAAACAAATCTTGGTAAATGTCGGTCGCATCATATCTGTTCACTGAAGTATGTAGATGTGTGGTAGTATAAACAAATCTTGGTAAATGTCGGTCGCATCATATCTGTTCACTGAAGTATGTAGATGTGAGGTAGTATAAACAAATCTTGGTAAATGTCGGTCGCATCATATCTGTTCTATGAAGTATGTAGATGTGAGGTAGTATAAACAAATCTTGGTAAATGTCGGTCGCATCATATCTGTTCACTGAAGTATGTAGATGTGAGGTAGTATAAACAAATCTTGGTAAATGTCGGTCGCATCATATCTGTTCACTGAAGTATGTAGATGTGTGGTAGTATAAACAAATCTTGGTAAATGTCGGTCGCATCATATCTGTTCACTGAAGCATATAGATGTGCGGTAGTATAAACAAATCTTGGTAAATGTCGGTCGCATCATATCTGTTCACTGAAGCATATAGATGTGTGGTAGTATAAAGAAATCTTGGTAAATGTCGGTCGCATCATATCTGTTCACTGAAGTATGTAGATGTGAGGTAGTATAAACAAATCTTGGTAAATGTCGGTCGCATCATATCTGTTCACTGAAGTATGTAGATGTGAGGTAGTATAAACAAATCTTGGTAAATGTCGGTCGCATCATATCTGTTCACTGAAGTATGTAGATGTGAGGTAGTATAAACAAATCTTGGTAAATGTCGGTCGCATCATATCTGTTCTATGAAGTATGTAGATGTGAGGTAGTATAAACAAATCTTGGTAAATGTCGGTCGCATCATATCTGTTCACTGAAGTATATAGATGTGTGGTAGTATAAACAAATCTTGGTAAATGTCGGTCGCATCATATCTGTTCACTGAAGTATGTAGATGTGTGGTAGTATAAACAAATCTTGGTAAATGTCGGTCGCATCATTTCTGTTCACTGAAGTATGTAGATGTGTGGTAGTATAAACAAATCTTGGTAAATGTCGGTCGCATCATATCTGTTCACTGAAGTATGTAGATGTGAGGTAGTATAAACAAATCTTGGTAAATGTCGGTCGCATCATATATCTGTTCACTGAAGTATGTAGATGTGTGGTAGTATAAACAAATCTTGGTAAATGTCGGTCGCATCATATCTGTTCACTGAAGTATATAGATGTGTGGTAGTATAAACAAATCTTGGTAAATGTCGGTCGCATCATATCTGTTCACTGAAGTATATAGATGCGTGGTAGTATAAACAAATCTTGGTAAATGTCGGTCGCATCATATCTGTTCACTGAAGTATGTAGATGTGAGGTAGTATAAACAAATCTTGGTAAATGTCGGTCGCATCATATCTGTTCACTGAAGAATATAGATGTGTGGTAGTATAAACAAATCTTGGTAAATGTCGGTCGCATCATATCTGTTCACTGAAGTATATAGATGCGTGGTAGTATAAACAAATCTTGGTAAATGTCGGTCGCATCATATCTGTTCACTGAAGTATATAGATGCGTGGTAGTATAAACAAATCTTGGTAAATGTCGGTCGCATCATATCTGTTCACTGAAGTATATAGATGCGTGGTAGTATAAACAAATCTTGGTAAATGTCGGTCGCATCATATCTGTTCACTGAAGTATATAGATGCGTGGTAGTATAAACAAATCTTGGTAAATGTCGGTCGCATCATATCTGTTCACTGAAGTATATAGATGCGTGGTAGTATAAACAAATCTTGGTAAATGTCGGTCGCATCATATCTGTTCACTGAAGTATATAGATGTGTGGTAGTATAAACAAATCTTGGTAAATGTCGGTCGCATCATATCTGTTCACTGAAGTATGTAGATGTGTGGTAGTATAAACAAATCTTGGTAAATGTCGGTCGCATCATATCTGTTCACTGAAGTATATAGATGTGTGGTAGTATAAACAAATCTTGGTAAATGTCGGTCGCATCATATCTGTTCACTGAAGTATGTAGATGTGTGGTAGTATAAACAAATCTTGGTAAATGTCGGTCGCATCATATCTGTTCACTGAAGTATATAGATGTGTGGTAGTATAAACAAATCTTGGTAAATGTCGGTCGCATCATATCTGTTCACTGAAGTATGTAGATGTGTGGTAGTATAAACAAATCTTGGTAAATGTCGGTCGCATCATATCTGTTCACTGAAGTATGTAGATGTGTGGTAGTATAAACAAATCTTGGTAAATGTCGGTCGCATCATATCTGTTCACTGAAGTATGTAGATGTGAGGTAGTATAAACAAATCTTGGTAAATGTCGGTCGCATCATATATCTGTTCACTGAAGTATGTAGATGTGTGGTAGTATAAACAAATCTTGGTAAATGTCGGTCGCATCATATCTGTTCACTGAAGTATATAGATGTGTGGTAGTATAAACAAATCTTGGTAAATGTCGGTCGCATCATATATCTGTTCACTGAAGTATCTAGATGTGAGGTAGTATAAACAAATCTTGGTAAATGTCGGTCGCATCATATATCTGTTCACTGAAGTATGTAGATGTGTGGTAGTATAAACAAATCTTGGTAAATGTCGGTCGCATCATATATCTGTTCACTGAAGTATGTAGATGTGAGGTAGTATAAACAAATCTTGGTAAATGTCGGTCGCATCATTTCTGTTCACTGAAGTATGTAGATGTGTGGTAGTATAAACAAATCTTTGTAAATGTCGGTCGCATCATATCTGTTCACTGAAGTATATAGATGTGTGGTAGTATAAACAAATCTTGGTAAATGTCGGTCGCATCATATCTGTTCACTGAAGTATGTAGATGTGAGGTAGTATAAACAAATCTTGGTAAATGTTGGTCGCATCATATCTGTTCACTGAAGTATATAGATGTGTGGTAGTATAAACAAATCTTGGTAAATGTCGGTCGCATCATATCTGTTCACTGAAGTATGTAGATGTGAGGTAGTATAAACAAATCTTGGTAAATGTCGGTCGCATCATATCTGTTCACTGAAGTATGTAGATGTGAGGTAGTATAAACAAATCTTGGTAAATGTCGGTCGCATCATATCTGTTCACTGAAGTATATAGATGTGTGGTAGTATAAACAAATCTTGGTAAATGTCGGTCGCATCATATCTGTTCACTGAAGTATGTAGATGTGAGGTAGTATAAACAAATCTTGGTAAATGTCGGTTGCATCATATCTGTTCACTGAAGTATATAGATGTGTGGTAGTATAAACAAATCTTGGTAAATGTCGGTCGCATCATATCTGTTCACTGAAGTATGTAGATGTGAGGTAGTATAAACAAATCTTGGTAAATGTCGGTCGCATCATATCTGTTCACTGAAGTATGTAGATGTGTGGTAGTATAAACAAATCTTGGTAAATGTCGGTCGCATCATATCTGTTCACTGAAGTATGTAGATGTGAGGTAGTATAAACAAATCTTGGTAAATGTCGGTCGCATCATATATCTGTTCACTGAAGTATATAGATGTGTGGTAGTATAAACAAATCTTGGTAAATGTCGGTCGCATCATATCTGTTCACTGAAGTATATAGATGTGTGGTAGTATAAACAAATCTTGGTAAATGTCGGTCGCATCATATCTGTTCACTGAAGTATATAGATGCGTGGTAGTATAAACAAATCTTGGTAAATGTCGGTCGCATCATATCTGTTCACTGAAGTATATAGATGTGAGGTAGTATAAACAAATCTTGGTAAATGTCGGTCGCATCATATCTGTTCACTGAAGTATATAGATGTGTGGTAGTATAAACAAATCTTGGTAAATGGCGGTCGCATCATATCTGTTCACTGAAGTATATAGATGTGAGGTAGTATAAACAAATCTTGGTAAATGTCGGTCGCATCATATCTGTTCACTGAAGTATATAGATGTGTGGTAGTATAAACAAATCTTGGTAAATGTCGGTCGCATCATATCTGTTCACTGAAGTATATAGATGCGTGGTAGTATAAACAAATCTTGGTAAATGTCGGTTCCATCATATCTGTTCACTGAAGTATCTAGATGTGAGGTAGTATAAACAAATCTTGGTAAATGTCGGTCGCATCATATCTGTTCACTGAAGTATATAGATGTGTGGTAGTATAAACAAATCTTGGTAAATGTCGGTCGCATCATATCTGTTCACTGAAGTATGTAGATGTGAGGTAGTATAAACAAATCTTGGTAAATGTCGGTCGCATCATATCTGTTCACTGAAGTATATAGATGTGTGGTAGTATAAACAAATCTTGGTAAATGTCGGTCGCATCATTTCTGTTCACTGAAGTATGTAGATGTGAGGTAGTATAAACAAATCTTGGTAAATGTCGGTCGCATCATATCTGTTCACTGAAGTATATAGATGTGTGGTAGTATAAACAAATCTTGGTAAATGTCGGTCGCATCATATCTGTTCACTGAAGTATATAGATGTGTGGTAGTATAAACAAATCTTGGTAAATGTCGGTCGCATCATTTCTGTTCACTGAAGTATGTAGATGTGAGGTAGTATAAACAAATCTTGGTAAATGTCGGTCGCATCATATCTGTTCACTGAAGTATATAGATGTGTGGTAGTATAAACAAATCTTGGTAAATGTCGGTCGCATCATATCTGTTCACTGAAGTATATAGATGTGTGGTAGTATAAACAAATCTTGGTAAATGTCGGTCGCATCATATCTGTTCACTGAAGTATATAGATGTGTGGTAGTATAAACAAATCTTGGTAAATGTCGGTCGCATCATATCTGTTCACTGAAGTATGTAGATGTGTGGTAGTATAAACAAATCTTGGTAAATGTCGGTCGCATCATATCTGTTCACTGAAGTATGTAGATGTGAGGTAGTATAAACAAATCTTGGTAAATGTCGGTCGCATCATATCTGTTCTATGAAGTATGTAGATGTGAGGTAGTATAAACAAATCTTGGTAAATGTCGGTCGCATCATATCTGTTCACTGAAGTATGTAGATGTGAGGTAGTATAAACAAATCTTGGTAAATGTCGGTCGCATCATATCTGTTCACTGAAGTATGTAGATGTGTGGTAGTATAAACAAATCTTGGTAAATGTCGGTCGCATCATATCTGTTCACTGAAGCATATAGATGTGCGGTAGTATAAACAAATCTTGGTAAATGTCGGTCGCATCATATCTGTTCACTGAAGCATATAGATGTGTGGTAGTATAAAGAAATCTTGGTAAATGTCGGTCGCATCATATCTGTTCACTGAAGTATGTAGATGTGAGGTAGTATAAACAAATCTTGGTAAATGTCGGTCGCATCATATCTGTTCACTGAAGTATGTAGATGTGAGGTAGTATAAACAAATCTTGGTAAATGTCGGTCGCATCATATCTGTTCACTGAAGTATGTAGATGTGAGGTAGTATAAACAAATCTTGGTAAATGTCGGTCGCATCATATCTGTTCTATGAAGTATGTAGATGTGAGGTAGTATAAACAAATCTTGGTAAATGTCGGTCGCATCATATCTGTTCACTGAAGTATATAGATGTGTGGTAGTATAAACAAATCTTGGTAAATGTCGGTCGCATCATATCTGTTCACTGAAGTATGTAGATGTGTGGTAGTATAAACAAATCTTGGTAAATGTCGGTCGCATCATATCTGTTCACTGAAGTATGTAGATGTGAGGTAGTATAAACAAATCTTGGTAAATGTCGGTCGCATCATATCTGTTCACTGAAGTATATAGATGTGTGGTAGTATAAACAAATCTTGGTAAATGTCGGTCGCATCATATCTGTTCACTGAAGTATGTAGATGTGTGGTAGTATAAACAAATCTTGGTAAATGTCGGTCGCATCATATCTGTTCACTGAAGTATATAGATGTGTGGTAGTATAAACAAATCTTGGTAAATGTCGGTCGCATCATATCTGTTCACTGAAGTATATAGATGTGTGGTAGTATAAACAAATCTTGGTAAATGTCGGTCGCATCATATCTGTTCACTGAAGCATATAGATGTGAGGTAGTATAAACAAATCTTGGTAAATGTCGGTCGCATCATATCTGTTCACTGAAGTATATAGATGTGTGGTAGTATAAACAAATCTTGGTAAATGTCGGTCGCATCATATCTGTTCACTGAAGTATGTAGATGTGAGGTAGTATAAACAAATCTTGGTAAATGTCGGTCGCATCATATCTGTTCACTGAAGTATGTAGATGTGTGGTAGTATAAACAAATCTTGGTAAATGTCGGTCGCATCATATATCTGTTCACTGAAGTATGTAGATGTGAGGTAGTATAAACAAATCTTGGTAAATGTCGGTCGCATCATATCTGTTCACTGAAGTATGTAGATGTGAGGTAGTATAAAAAAAATCTTGGTAAATGTCGGTCGCATCATATCTGTTCTATGAAGTATGTAGATGTGAGGTAGTATAAACAAATCTTGGTAAATTTTGGTCGCATCATATCTGTTCACTGAAGTATGTAGATGTGAGGTAGTATAAACAAATCTTGGTAAATGTCGGTCGCATCATATCTGTTCACTGAAGTATGTAGATGTGTGGTAGTATAAACAAATCTTGGTAAATGTCGGTCGCATCATATCTGTTCTATGAAGTATGTAGATGTGTGGTAGTATAAACAAATCTTGGTAAATGTCGGTCGCATCATATCTGTTCACTGAAGTATGTAGATGTGTGGTAGTATAAACAAATCTTGGTAAATGTCGGTCGCATCATATCTGTTCACTGAAGTATATAGATGTGTGGTAGTATAAACAAATCTTGGTAAATGTCGGTCGCATCATATCTGTTCACTGAAGTATATAGATGCGTGGTAGTATAAACAAATCTTGGTAAATGTCGGTCGCATCATATCTGTTCACTGAAGTATGTAGATGTGTGGTAGTATAAACAAATCTTGGTAAATGTCGGTCGCATCATATCTGTTTTATGAAGTATATAGATGTGAGGTAGTATAAACAAATCTTTGTAAATGTCGGTCGCATCATATCTGTTCACTGAAGTATGTAGATGTGTGGTAGTATAAACAAATCTTGGTAAATGTCGGTCGCATCATATCTGTTCACTGAAGTATGTAGATGTGAGGTAGTATAAACAAATCTTGGTAAATGTCGGTCGCATCATTTCTGTTCACTGAAGTATGTAGATGTGTGGTAGTATAAACAAATCTTGGTAAATGTCGGTCGCATCATATCTGTTCACTGAAGTATGTAGATGTGTGGTAGTATAAACAAATCTTGGTAAATGTCGGTCGCATCATATCTGTTCACTGAAGTATGTAGATGTGAGGTAGTATAAACAAATCTTTGTAAATGTCGGTCGCATCATATATCTGTTCACTGAAGTATGTAGATGTGTGGTAGTATAAACAAATCTTGGTAAATGTCGGTCGCATCATATATCTGTTCACTGAAGTATGTAGATGTGAGGTAGTATAAACAAATCTTGGTAAATGTCGGTCGCATCATATCTGTTCACTGAAGTATGTAGATGTGAGGTAGTATAAACAAATCTTGGTAAATGTCGGTCGCATCATATCTGTTCTATGAAGTATGTAGATGTGAGGTAGTATAAACAAATCTTGGTAAATGTCGGTCGCATCATATCTGTTCACTGAAGTATGTAGATGTGAGGTAGTATAAACAAATCTTGGTAAATGTCGGTCGCATCATATCTGTTCTATGAAGTATGTAGATGTGAGGTAGTATAAACAAATCTTGGTAAATGTCGGTCGCATCATATCTGTTCACTGAAGTATGTAGATGTGAGGTAGTATAAACAAATCTTGGTAAATGTCGGTCGCATCATATCTGTTCACTGAAGTATGTAGATGTGAGGTAGTATAAACAAATCTTGGTAAATGTCGGTCGCATCATATCTGTTCTATGAAGTATGTAGATGTGAGGTAGTATAAACAAATCTTGGTAAATGTCGGTCGCATCATATCTGTTCACTGAAGTATGTAGATGTGAGGTAGTATAAACAAATCTTGGTAAATGTCGGTCGCATCATATCTGTTCTATGAAGTATGTAGATGTGAGGTAGTATAAACAAATCTTGGTAAATGTCGGTCGCATCATATCTGTTCACTGAAGTATGTAGATGTGAGGTAGTATAAACAAATCTTGGTAAATGTCGGTCGCATCATATCTGTTCACTGAAGTATGTAGATGTGAGGTAGTATAAACAAATCTTGGTAAATGTCGGTCGCATCATATCTGTTCTATGAAGTATGTAGATGTGTGGTAGTATAAACAAATCTTGGTAAATGTCGGTCGCATCATATCTGTTCACTGAAGTATGTAGATGTGAGGTAGTATAAAC
Organism: Mytilisepta virgata; assembly: GCA_028015205.1. Classification (NCBI taxonomy): domain Eukaryota; kingdom Metazoa; phylum Mollusca; class Bivalvia; order Mytilida; family Mytilidae; genus Mytilisepta; species Mytilisepta virgata. Next base: position 102,880,449 of record CM051520.1, read on the forward strand.
AAATCTTGGTAAATGTCGGTCGCATCATATCTGTTCTATGAAGTATGTAGATGTGAGGTAGTATAAACAAATCTTGGTAAATGTCGGTCGCATCATATCTGTTCACTGAAGTATGTAGATGTGAGGTAGTATAAACAAATCTTGGTAAATGTCGGTCGCATCATATCTGTTCACTGAAGTATGTAGATGTGAGGTAGTATAAACAAATCTTGGTAAATGTCGGTCGCATCATATCTGTTCACTGAAGTATGTAGATGTGAGGTAGTATAAACAAATCTTGGTAAATGTCGGTCGCATCATATCTGTTCTATGAAGTATGTAGATGTGTGGTAGTATAAACAAATCTTGGTAAATGTCGGTCGCATCATATCTGTTCACTGAAGTATGTAGATGTGAGGTAGTATAAACAAATCTTGGTAAATGTCGGTCGCATCATATCTGTTCACTGAAGTATGTAGATGTGTGGTAGTATAAACAAATCTTGGTAAATGTCGGTCGCATCATATATCTGTTCACTGAAGTATGTAGATGTGAGGTAGTATAAACAAATCTTGGCAAATGTCGGTCGCATCATATCTGTTCACTGAAGTATGTAGATGTGAGGTAGTATAAACAATTCTTGGTAAATGTCGGTCGCATCATATCTGTTCACTGAAGTATATAGATGTGAGGTAGTATAAACAAATCAAACACAAATATAAGAAATTTAACAAATACAACCGTCATTTACCCGACAATTTCACAATGAAAATTCTGGATAACTTTGCATTTATGAACGTTTGAATTGAGAAATAATACGGATGTTCAGTTCGTAAAATGAAAGGTGATGTTGTTATGTTTATTCTAAGAATAAATTTGCCATAAAATCCACTAAATATCTTTTATTTGCTTGTGTACTTGTTTCACTGAATTAGTCATCAGAGATATGAACTATTTCATTTCAAATATAATATTTTCACTGATGTGCTTGGCTTTTTGACATAGAATTTACAAAACATTTATTTGTTACTACTGAAAGTTACAGATACAAGGTTGAGTTAATTGTACCTATTTGCAGTTTAACACTTAATAAAGTGAGAAATTTCACCCTTGCTTAACTAATAACCATTCCTTAAGTTTTTCATTTCTTAAAATATATGTTTTGACATTTTTATAATTTACAAGATATCGAAAGATAGTCCCTCCTTGTTGCACCTACAAATATTTTGGCAAACAATGAAAGAATTTTATAAGCTCGAATTTTCTGTAAACCCGGATGTTCGGTGTATTTACATGACAAATTAAGCCAGTTTATACTGCAAGAATTTGGTACCAATATATTAATGATATTATTTGTCATTTGCGCATAGCGGATGAAGTTTTAAATCATTGAAGCGTCCTATACCCCAAACAATGATTTGTTATGATTATACCACTGTGGGATACCATGCCCTATAAAGATTTCATTTTGGGATAAGAAATTGGAATTTTCATTGAATGATTTTTTCAATTTTATTCGAAGTAGATTTCAAACTTTAAAGATTTCTTTTTTTTTCTGTCATGCTTATCTGCTCTTGGTTACTGTCGTGATTACATGCTCTTGGAATTTGTGCTTACGTGCTTACATGCTCTTAAAATTTCTGCTTATAATGTTTTTTATAATTTTCACGATCATTGGCATTGTCAGCGGTTCATTGCGTTTGAAGTTTAATCCAGAAAGGTGCTTCCTAAGAACAAAGTTTGGAATCATAGTAACCCATATGCTCTCGTTTTTTCGTTTACTTGTACGTATGCTCTCGTTTTTTCGATTATACTTGCATGTGCCTCTACAGTCCTATGCTATGTTTTTTAAATCCTTTATGACATGAGGGTTTATCAATAAAATAGTATTATTGCGTACGTTTTTCCATATTGGCTTAGTTATTGGTCCGAGGCAAGCAATATTGGACTTCGCCTCAGTCCAATATGGCTTGCTTCGGACCAATATCTAAGCCAATATGGAAATCCAATTATACCTTTATTGACTAACCAGTCCAATATCTCATATTGACTAGTCCAATATGATCCCTTTATTGACTAACTAGTAAAATATGTTATATTGACTAGTCCAATACGGCATATTGGACGGCAATCTAATTAAAAACCGATCTCTCATCGCTCCCGTTTTCTGATATGTCGCGTGGGAGATCTAACGAAATCCGCTTTGAGGTCACATGTGAGTGAACTGGAACTTATGAATTTATAATAATATGCAAATGAGTTGACTTCCTATCAATAAGCCAATCAAAAAAGTTTATGAATTCTGAGGACTGACGATTTCTTCGTTAATAAAACGAGTTACATCCCTTTACCACACGATCAACTTACAAGATCGCCTAAGCCGCAATTTCATTGGTCGAACAGGACACACCTACGAGGTCACTCACATGTGACCTCAAAGGGGGTTTCGTTAGATCTCCCACGCGACATATCAGAAAACGGGAGCGATGAGAGATCGGTTTTTAATTAGATTGATTGGACTGGTATGTGTCGTATTGGCGTATTTTCACATTTTGTATTGTATTGACAGGTTTTATCATATTTATGCTTATATTCTATTGTAAGTCAATAACTAATCTTTATAATCCAGGAAACATTTCTTGCCTTACGCATGTTATTACCATTTCTTTCTAGACGATTCAATGAAAACAATATTAAAATATAAATATTAATCGTTACTATATTTTGTTGTAGGGTATACACTAGGATCAAGTACTATCTCCCATGAACGTCAAAACTTACTGTAACCAAAAAAGACACATGTCGAATATAAAGCAGTTACATAAATGTATTGATATATAACGGGGGGGGGGGGGGGGGGGAGTTAACTAGCTGTACTAATATCTAATTATTCTTTTTTTTAAAATTTATTTTGTTGAACATTAATAGTTTTATTTATTAATTTGCAAATTACACCCATTCGGGTCACAGCAAAATACACAATTTAACAAACACAATGCAATACATGTACAGATTTAGCAAGACAACATTGTTATATAGACAAACATGTCAGAATAAAACAATTTTATGTAACAGTAATAGTCCAATTGTGAAGTAAGTCTTAGAAAATCTCCATGTTAGTTTCCCATAAAATGCTCAGCTTTTGTGACGTTCACAGTAACTCCTGCCTTATTTATTTTACCAATTTTATGGCATTTTTCCACCCTTGTCGTAAAGTTTCTCCTCGTTAAGAATATAAATAACCAGGTTTTGACCTTATTCACCTAAGACTACAACAGAGCGATCAGAGTTAATTAGAATAAAGTGAGCTATATTGCTTTTTTTATTCTACTGTCGCATCATATTGACAGTAACCTAATTTTGCATTATTTCCTGTGATTTTATTAGTTTTTTTAAACGATTTTCTTTGCTAGTGATTATATTTGTGACGATTTATGGGATAAGAGCTGAAACGCCTTTGTGTTTTATTTATTCAATATTCCTAAAAGTAAAGGTAACTTTGATCTGAAAGATAATTTTTATTTTTCTTGTTGATTGATGAAATCTATTAGCATTTCAATAATAAAACTCTGAAAAATAGTTCTGCTAACAGAGGACGAGGCCTAGATAGACTAAAATGATTCAATGTATTTAAAATGTTTGAATAGAGTATGTAATCTGAACATTGACGTTTAATGAAATTTTCCAGATAGACGCTACATGTCAGATTGAATAAAGGTTAAATTACTGTAAGTCAACATTACAACACTGTGGTCTCAGCAAACGGTTAGAGGATACACGAGATATATGACTAAAAATAAAACTTTCTTCTTTTTCTTTAGTAGAATCTGATTTGAAAAGATTTTGTTGCCACTAAATATGTTCTTGTGCTTAAGCGGAAAAGTACTTACATGAGTACCATTTCCATCACTCATTAATCCTTTAAACAAGAAGATAAAAAAATACTGTCTGACTCATTTTCTAATAAAGAAATTGGATTAATTTTGACTGATGATTGAGAGGTCAGAATGATGCTGCTTGTGGATTACAATTTGTTTAAGCTGTAATATCTTTCTCGGGATATTTTTTTAAAATATAGTCTTTTTGAATGATTGCTCTGTATCGCTTAGAAACTTTTGCAATTCATTTATGTTTGGCTTCAAGCAACGGTGCCGTCGGAAAATGTATAGTTTTCCATGTTAAAAATGCCGTCGGAAAATGGATACTTTTCCATGTTAAAAATGCCTTCGGAAAATGGATAGTTTTCCATGTTAAAAACGCCGTCGGAAAATGTATAGTTTTCCATGTTAACAATGCCGTCGGAAAATAGATATGTATAGTTTTCCATGTTAACAATGCCGTCGGAAAATAGATATGTATAGTTTTCCATGTTAACAATGCCGTCGCAAAATGTATAGTTTTCCATGTTAACAATGCCATCGGAAAATGTATAGTTTTCCATGGTAACAATGTTCTCGGAAAATGTATAGTTTTCCATGTTAACAATGTTCTCGGAAAATGTACAGTTTTCCATGTTAACAATGTTCTCGGAAAATGTATAGTTTTCCATGTTAACAATGTTCTCGAAAAATGTACAGTAAGAAAGAATGCCATTCCGATTTCCCTACAGTTCCATGTATTGCCACCTCAAGAATGTTGTACATGACGGATATCATACTGAATATTACGGACGGGGCCAATCTACCTTCCGATTAGCAACACCAATAATAATTTCAATGTTTTTTACCTAGCACCACTTACCATAATAAATAAATAAGTTCAAAATGCGAACACGGATGTGATATATGACATAAAGTAATTTCATCGTTCCAATTTTATTCAAAATTTAGCCATTTTGAAGGAGTTTTCAACCAAGTGAGTTCCTTCTTTATGCAGAAGCATAAAATGTACCATTAATGTGTAATCATTTCCCGGGTATATTGTAATCATTTCCCGGTGTATTGTAATCATTTCCCGGTATATTGTAATCATTTCCCGGTGTATTGTAAAAGATTGTACGTGATTATTATTATTACTTTTTGTGGGTTTAAAATATCAATACTTTATATGCAGAACCCTTCAAATAAACTTTAATCTTTGCTCATCAAAATCTTGAGTGAATGATGTTGGGCATTAAGGGACGCACCTCTTCAAAAGGCATGGAAATGATCCTCAATTTCAATGTTAACTAATGCACTAAAGTACATGTTTTGTTAAGAGAACAGACATCTGATTTTTCTTTGAGCTGTTGGAAGGAACTGACCTTGGATTCTGAAATGGGTTGTTTTTGGATCATCTATAGCCGAGGATATTTTTTTTTATAAATATACTAAAATCTAAATTTATTCACATTTTATACAAAAATTTAAATAAGGTTTATCCCGATTTCTTTATATGTAATAATTTGGTCATTCAAATTAAAAATCTGTTTACAGTTAATAATCTCCCAATAATGCATATTGATTTTATTTGCATTTTATTAATTTTTGCATCATCGATCACAATAAAATCTCCACCTTTCCAGTCTAAAGAATAATTTATAATCTTTTTCATAATATATCATTTTATTTTATCCTGATTTATTTAGCTTTGATATCACTTTGAATACACATCCATCCATGTCAAGCTAAGACGTTTTTCAATAGATAAATAAATACATGTATAGATACGCACCTTAACAATTATTTATATGTCACCAAACTATACAAGCATTTTCAAGTTTTCCAACCGAAAAATTACATCAAAGATTTCAAATTTCAATATTAGAATATATTTATTGCCACTCATTTCAGTATCAAAATGGGAAGATATATTATACTTCTGTGATTTATATATAGGAACACACAGATGAATAGAAATCATTTTACCTATAGCGATCGATGAGATCACACGCGCTTATAGGCCTTACAATTACAAAAGTTTGAGAAGTTGCGTGAAGGTGACGTACATAGATTTTATGCTACAAAGTACTGTCAGAATAGTTTGTTGATTGGCAGTAATTAATTGCTTATATTGATGTGCAACAGGTTCTTGGCAAGAACTGATTTTTACATATAACATGCCAACTGTGCTTAAGGTGTAAAATGAGGTTTCCATGTTTTCTCGCATTGTGCCTGATATTTTGTGCTGGATTTGGGACAGTCCAATGTACACCCAATTCAACATGCCCCAGGGAACTGAATTCCGCTTCTGGAAATTCCGGGTAAGTTTCCTTATTTATTCAATAAATGAATGCCACCTTTGGAAAATTTTAAGTAAATTTCAGTGGATTTTTAACATTTCAGATTCTGTTATCTAGAAATTCCTGTTGCCTCAAAAAAAAATTACGGTCCAATCAACTTTGACATTAAGATAATGTAACTCAACAAAAACAAAGCTTTTTTAAAATTCGTGTATTTTGCATTTTTCAAATGGACGTCGATTCTTTATAGATTCTCAGTAAGAGTATTTTTTATTTAAATCATTTACTTTTAATACTTTAGAGTGTAATCCGTCTGTTGTTGTCGATACACCATGCTTAATTTATTTTTATGGTAGATCGAACGCGGATAATTCGAATACTATCTACTTTCTAGGACCATTCACGGGATTTTCTATGGCTAAGAACCTCGATTGCTCGAACTACTATATACCTGAATATCCTGTATCGGCCCTATAAGTGTTTCTACCGCACGTAATAGTGTGCCATCTAATAGATATAACTAAATAGTCTGTATCGGCCCTGTAAGTGTTTCTACCGCACGTAATAGTGTGCCATCTAATAGATATAACTAAATAGTCTGTATCGGCCCTATAAGTGTTTCTACCGCACGTAATAGTGTGCCATCTAATAGATATAACTAAATAGTCTGTATCGGCCCTGTAAGTGGTTCTACCGCACGTAATAGTGTGCCATCTGATAGATATAACTAAATAGTCTGTATCGGCCCTATAAGTGTTTCTACCGCACGTAATAGTGTGCCATCTGATAGATATAACTAAATAGTCTGTATCGGCCCTGTAAGTGGTTTTACCGCACGTTATAGTGTGCCATCTAATAGATATAACTAAATAGTCTGTATCGGCCCTATAAGTGTTTCTACCGCACGTAATAGTGTGTCATCTAATAGATATAACTAAATAGTCTGTATCGGCCCTGTAAGTGGTTCTACCGCACGTTATAGTGTGCCATCTAATAGATATAACTAAATAGTCTGTATCGGCCCTATAAGTGGTTCTATCGCACGTAATAGTGTACCATCTAATAGATATAACTAAATAGTCTGTATCGGCCCTATAAGTGTTTCTATCGCACGTAATAGTGTGCCTTCTAATAGATATAACTAAATAGTCTGTATCGGCCCTGTAAGTGGTTTTACCGCACGTTATAGTGTGCCATCTAATAGATATAACTAAATAGTCTGTATCGGCCCTGTAAGTGGTTCTACCGCACGTTATAGTGTGCCATCTAATAGATATAACTAAATAGTCTGTATCGGCCCTATAAGTGTTTCTACCGCACGTTATAGTGTGCCATCTAATAGATATAACTAAATAGTCTGTATCGGCCCTATAAGTGTTTCTACCGCACGTAATAGTGTGCCATCTAATAGATATAACTAAATAGTCTGTATTGGCCCTATAAGTGTTTCTACCGCACGTAATAGTGTGCCATCTGATAGATATAACTAAATAGTCTGTATCGGCCTTATAAGTGTTTCTACCGCACGTAATAGTGTGCCATCTAATAGATATAACTAAATAGTCTGTATCGGCCCTGTAAGTGGTTTTACCGCACGTTATAGTGTGCCATCTAATAGATATAACTAAATAGTCTGTATCGGCCCTATAAGTGTTTCTACCGAACGTAATAGTGTGCCATCTAATAGATATAACTAAATAGTCTGTATCGGCCCTATAAGTGTTTCTACCGCATGTAATAGTGTGCCATCTAATAGATATAACTAAATAGTCTGTATCGGCCCTATAAGTGTTTCTACCGCACGTAATAGTGTGTCATCTAATAGATATAACTAAATAGTCTGTATCGGCCCTGTAAGTGGTTCTACCGCACGTTATAGTGTGCCATCTAATAGATATAACTAAATAGTCTGTATCGGCCCTATAAGTGTTTCTACCGCACGTAATAGTGTGCCATCTAATAGATATAACTAAATAGTCTGTATCGGCCCTATAAGTGTTTCTACCGCACGTAATAGTGTGCCATCTAATAGATATAACTAAATAGTCTGTATCGGCCCTGTAAGTGGTTCTACCGCACGTAATAGTGTGCCATCTGATAGATATAACTAAATAGTCTGTATCGACCCTATAAGTGTTTCTACCGCACGTAATAGTGTGCCATCTAATAGATATAACTAAATAGTCTGTATCGGCCCTGTAAGTGGTTTTACCGCACGTTATAGTGTGCCATCTAATAGATATAACTAAATAGTCTGTATCGGCCCTGTAAGTGTTTCTACCGCACGTAATAGTGTGCCATCTAATAGATATAACTAAATAGTCTGTATCGGCCCTATAAGTGTTTCTACCGCACGCAATAGTGTGCAATCTAATAGATATAACTAAATAGTCTGTATCGGCCCTGTAAGTGTTTCTACCGCACGTAATAGTGTGCCATCTGATATATATAACTAAATAGTCTGTATCGGCCTTATAAGTGTTTCTACCGCACGTAATAGTGTGCCATCTAATAGATATAACTAAATATTCTGTATCGGCCCTGTAAGTGGTTTTACCGCACGTAATAGTGTGCCATCTAATAGATATAACTAAATAGTCTGTATCGGCCCTATATGTGTTTCTACCGCACGCAATAGTGTGCAATCTAATAGATATAACTAAATAGTCTGTATCGGCCCTGTAAGTGTTTCTACCGCACGTAATAGTGTGCCATCTAATAGATATAACTAAATAGTCTGTATCGGCCCTGTAAGTGTTTCTACCGCACATCTAATAGATATCACTAAATAGTCTGTATCGGCCCTATAAGTGGTTCTATCGCACGTAATAGTGTGCCATCTAATAGATATACAGGGGGTCTTAATTAAATCCAATTCGTTTAAATGTTTTCTGTTCATAATACAAAATAGATACGTTGTTAAAGTACCATATTTTCCTATTTTAGATTTACATAAAATGAAGCTGACAATAAGTACAGATAATGTCAAAACAAAACATTTTTTCAGTCCGTATATAAACAGATGTGTAATTTATAAAAACCTATGACGTGTTACATGTAACAGTAGTTTTGAGACGATAGAATATCAAAAATAATTTCCCCAGAAAGATGTAGAGCGATTTAAACCCAAACTGACCAAAATATTAAAACCAAACACATTTTGCCAGAACATTACTGCTTATTTTTCAAAAACCTGAATGAGATTATAACGCTAAACTGAACATCAATACCAGAATTCAGTCAAATGAGCAGTTGCTATTTTCGAGGACCATCACTGGTATTCATTCGGTGCTAACAACAAATATTTCTGCAATGTGAAAGCTTTCATCTTATTCATTCGGTGCTAACAACAAATATTTCTGCAATGTGAAAGCTTTCATCTTATGTTTTCTGCAATGTGAAAGCTTTCATCTTATGTTTTAAAATGTTGCTTTAATATTTCAATCCCCAGAAAAAGATAGAAACCCACCTCGCCCCTAGATTATTTTTGCATTCTTAACTTCATTGCGAGTGAATTCTTTTTTAACTATAAAACGTAGTTAAATATAGTATCCTAAGGTGTTCACTGGTCTGAAACCAATGGGCCAAATAGAACAAAACCTTGCAGCAATGGTCCTTTGTTGGTCCTCTTTCAGAATTGTATCCGACGATCATGTCCCCAATGGAAGATTGCTACAAGAGTGGAACATAGTTTAATATAGGACCTAATGGGAAAAATCACTGAAAGATCTTCTTGTTTGAAACCAGTAAGCCAGTTGGAACTTGACAGCAATGTTCCAGTCTGCCACTCAAGATGGACATTGTCCAGGTGAGCGATACAGGCTCCTGGGAGCCTTTAGCTGTTAATACAGGTAGTAAAAAAAGATTAGAAGCAAAAATCATAAATACATCTGCGGTAAAATTATTGCGCGCATTGGTACTGTTTATGTTATACCTGGTCACCTTATAGCTGTTACAATTATCCTTCGAATGAAAGGGGAGAAATGTTTATTAATATATAAATCACATCATTAATTGTTTTGTATATTATAGAATTTACATTACTATATTCTTGTTGAAACTGATCATATGTAAGTAACCTATTGTTTAACACAAGATCATTAATAAAGTAAAATATTGTTTTTACAGTAAATTCTACCATCCGTCTTTATATATTAATTTAGGCAAATGGGCTGGTTCTAAATATCATCTGCTTTTCAGTCTAGATTTTCTTGTTTTTGTGAGGATAAATACTCATAATTTAGAAATATGTCTCGCAACAATGGGTCAAGTTTATCAACATGTTCATGTTCTATGTTCAGATATAGAATTTTATCACCCCCAAATATTTCAATAGTATTTGTGTCTATAGCAGTTGATATGTGATGACGGCCCAAAGAAACCGAGCTCTTCATTTCATTAGTAGACATAAAGGAACCAGCGACCGATAACTGACATTACTGTTGCTTTCTAATTGTGAAGTTAATGATTCATAACGTCACAGAAAACTGTGCAGTACAGTGGTCACACATGAATTTGATCTGATTTTTTAGAAATTTTAGCACGGCGGTAACATTAATAAATCGAAACTATTTATCTCGTGCATTAACGAGGGTACATTTAATACAAATATATGGCTGTCAAGAATTATTTCCTTTGTAATGTTGCAAGAACGTTAAGTTTCAAGTGACAACCATTTTAATTTATGAACTGGTAAATAAATGAAATCAAAAATGGACATAAAGTATAATAAACAAAGTACTAAACTTACAAAGTGACGTTTTCTAATAATAGTCTAGTCAGACTAAGTTTTAACCTCAAACTAATTGCAACAGAAAATATTTTAGTTCTGATCTATAGCATGAAGCCCCAAATATACACAGAAAAAAGTCTCATAAAATCTTACTTGAGGAAAACTCAAAATCAGCATTTTTAATTTCCTATGGAAATTAACATTGGAAAGGGAAGATAACTCCGCAAAAATGAGTCTTTTTTGTCAGTTTTTGGTTGATTTTCTTAAAATTCATGTAAAGTATAATACTTTGATGGGGTTATAAGTTCGTATTTGACTATATTATATAATCTTCTGCTCATGAAATGTACAAAAGCGAAATGTTATGGGTATTTTTATTTTTTTTTTGTGTATTTTTCATTAAAGAAATTGCAAATTTGTGGCTTTGTGACCATTTTGAAAAAATAATGTGAAAAATTGGTATTGCTTATATCTGTAAATTATATTTGATCAGCATCTACCTTGTTTAAAGAAACTTTAAACCAAAAAAAGAAGAATATATGCTTAATTATTTTTATTAAATTTCAGATTCTTTACCTTGACAAGTTGAAAATTTAATAAATGGTCAACTAATGAATTATGAAATCTAGGTAGTAGCTTGACAAAAGATATGAAAAAAACTTTAGAGTTGTTTGTTATACTCTAAAGACGGCTAAAATATCAAGAATCAATACAGTCTGCTGAACAGAAGCGGTAAAGTTATAATTTTGTATCAATTTTTATTGATATTTCTGCCTTTTTGCAGAGTTATCTCCCATTTTCAATGCAAATGTCCATAGGAATTTTAAAATCATGATTTTTTAATCTTCCTCAAGTTAGATTTTGTTGGACTTTTTTCTGTGTATATTTGGGGTATAATGCTAAAGATTAAAACTTAAAAATCTTCTTTTGCAATTACTTTAAGGTTAGGGTCAAATTTATGCTAGATTGACTGGACTATAAAGGACACGTGAACGTTTTCTCATAAAGGATAGTATAAAACTGACATAGAAATATGGAAGCCGTCATAGTGATGTTTTAGATTTTGTTTCACTGTATTCTTTATATGGTGTGGTTGTTTTATTTGTTTGATTTGCTGTTGATATTTATAGTTAATACACCAATGTATCTTCTTTATTTTTGAGTGTGTTCATCAAAGAATTCCAAAGAATAATCTCACCACGAAATTAACCTTCATGAACTTCTGCCATGACCAACGGCAGCCAAAAGAAAAGTTGGGTAAAATTCGAAATCTTGCCTAATAAATATAATTGTTATATTAAAAATATTGTAAAAATGTATATAAAACAATGGCTTTGAAGAAACAAAGTCAATGAAGGAATGCTATACGCTAGCACTTACATATGTAGAAATTTATGAATGAAAGTTAATCTTTTTTTTTCCATTTTGTTTTGTTTAAACCATTAACATATCAAATGTTTACCCCAATAACTAGAAGTGCTCGTAGACTTTCGATCGCAAATTATACGAAGGACAGAAGTGGAAAATCTTGTAAATACCTGCTATTCACTCAGTACTGCATTATTTTACCAAAGACATTAATAGGTTATAAATTAATAAATAATGACCAACAATCGTCCCCAGGATGCGGAATAAATAGCCTAATATTGTCAGACTAAATTGACCCTGTACTAAATCATGTTCTAACATTATTTTTGTTTCCATCAATAGAGCTTCCAAGCATATCATGTTAACGGACAACGTTTCTACATAGTGCTTAATATTACCCAAGTGTAAAAAGGTTAAGATTATTTAAACTGAAAAAGCCCATAAGTAGCAAATTCATCTTGTGTAGTCCCGAATTTTTCCGATAAAGATAAATAACATTTTCAGTTTTTGTTGTGTGGTTTATTCCACAAAATACAAGCATGTACGGAAAAGCGGAAACAATATTGTTGTGTGGTTTATTCCACAAAATACAAGCATGTACGGAAAAGCGGAAACAATATTGTTGTGTGGTTTATTCCACAAAATACAAGCATGTACGGAAAAGCGGAAACAATATTGTTGTGTGGTTTATTCCACAAAATACAAGCATGTACGGAAAAGCGGAAACAATATTGTTGTGTGGTTTATTCTACAAAATACAAGCATGTACGGAAAAGCGGAAACAATATCCACAAAATACAAGCATGTACGGAAAAGCGGAAACAATATCAAACATACAATAAATGTTTCATGATACCGATTCTAATAAACAGTATTAGCATATCTGGTTAAATTCGACTGATCAGTTCCTGACAAGGCCGGGAAAATATGCTGAAATTCGAATGATCAGTTGCTGACAAGGCCAGGGGAAATACAATAGCATATCTTGTTAAATTCGACTGATCAGTTCCTGACAAGGCCAGAGAAAATCGCTGGAATTTCACACAATAGCATATCTTGTTAAATTCGACTGATCAGTTGCTGACAAGGCCAGGGAAAATCGCTGAAAGTCGACTGATCAGTTACTGACAAGGCCAGGGAAAATCGCTGGAATTTCACACAATAGCATATCTTGTTAAATTTGACTGATCAGTTGCTGATAACGCCAGGGCCAGGAAAAAATGATGAAATTCGACTGATCAGTTGCTGACAAGGCCAGGGCCAGGAAAAATGACCGATTGGTTGATGACAAGGACAAGGAAAGATGCTGAAAGTCGACATGATAGCATATTTTGTTAAATTCGACTGATCAGTTGCTGACAAGGCCAGGGAAAATCGCTGAAAGTCGACTGATCAGTTGCTGACAAGGCCAGAGAAAATCGCTGAAATTCGACACAATAGCATATCTTGTTAAATTCGACTGATCAGTTGCTGACAAGGCCAGGGAAAATCGCTGAAAGTCGACTGATCAGTTGCTGACAAGGCCAGAGAAATTGCTGAAATTCTACACAATAGCATATCTTGTTAAATTCGACTGATCAGTTGCTGACAAGACCAGGGCAGGGATAAAAGCTGAAAGTCGACTGAAATACAATATCTTCAAAGCTATATCTTTTCTATGCAAAAAGTACTTATCTGTAGGAACATTTTTCATTAAGATTTTTTGCATCTACAAAAGTACATATTTTTTATAGCAGCATTCATATGGACAACATTTGTCGGAAAGAAGTTTAATAGGCTTCAAGAATTGTTCATTTTATAGCAGCATTGGTCATAGACACATTTTACTATTGTGAAAAGGTATTGGAATATTGTTGACAGCAGTTTTTTTTCATACGAATACGTTTTTCCAAGAAGCTCAATACAAAATAAAGGACATTTGATAGCAGCAGTTCTTATAAGCATATTTATCTCATGAAACACAATTTTACGGGTAAAGTTAAATCCATTAACTAATGAACTCAGGTAGGTAATAATATCATGATTGATATGAAATGTATGACTTTTTTTTTATTTAAGTGTCTGACTATCTTGACCATATAACCCTATTTCAAATCCATGATTTTTCATTGTCCCGAGCTTTTTAAATGATTATTTGTATCATGTTATATTTGACTGTGCTTCTATATTTTATATTTATTAATCTCATTGTAATTAATGCACTATAAATGCATTTGGACATCAATTTTGTTTAACGCGTCCCAGACCTCATAGATTGATCATAGGGAAACTGAACAAATTTGGAAACTCGTCTTATTTTAGCAACATTGTGAACAAATGTAATATAAGACTAGATTGAGGCAGTTGGAAACGACATGCATGAAGCTATAGCTATCCCACACTCCCCACATGTTGTATCCTTGTGCACCTTTTCACAATCATATATTTGAATGCAGGCCCAAATTTTGGAAAATCAAAATTCTTAAACCTTACTGCGCATCTGCATACAGTGTATGACAATACCGTATAAATAAAATGCATGAAATGAAAAAAGAAGAGCATCGATCACCAGCTTATAATTCCAAATTTTGGAAATTCGTCCCCTTCGAGCCCCAATTTTTGAAAATGAAAATTATAAAACCTTATTCTGACTCTATATACAGTGTGCTAATACTGTAGAGAAATTAGATGCATAAAATTAAAAAAGAGATAGGATTTTAGGTCACAAGTTTAATCTCCGTATTTTCGAAATTCGATCCCTGTGGGCCCCAACTTGTAAAGATTAAAATTCTAAAATCTTATTGTGCATCAACATACAATGTGTGATAATACCGTATAGAAATTAAATGCATAAAAGTTAAAATGCGTGAAAGAGAAGTTTGGGTCACAGGCTTAAATTTACAATTTTCGATATTCGATCACTGTGGGTCCCAATTTTTGAGAAAAAAAATATTTTAAAACTTTATTGCGCATCTATATACATTATACAAAAATACTGTATAGAAATGAAATGCATAAAATGAAAAATGAAAGAGAGCTTAAATTCTCTAAAATCAAAATTATAAAACTGTATTGCGCATCTACATACATTATGTGACAATACTGTATAGAAATTAAATGCATGAAGTTAAAAATGAACGAGGAGTTAAGGTCACAAGAAAGTGTGATGGACAGAGGGACAGACGGAATGGGGCGATAACAATATCCCCGAAATTCATAGAGGTGCGGGGATGATAATGATTGCATCCGGACATGAACTCCTAACACAGTAGTGCAACAGCATAAGAAATGGTCTGTAGGTGATATTCTACTCCCAAACTGCTAATAATGTGTTACCCTCCGTCGTTAGTCCACTTGACCGGTTGTTCTTTATCTAAATCTTTGTCATTGCAATCCAGACAATTTAAAGGGAGAGACCAGCAAAACTGGGGCGCATAATTGTTTTCTTCTTTAGCTCTACAATCATTCAAATTTTCCTATTTAAAAATTCTGACAGAAAATTACAGACCGGAAACAACTGGAGCACTTGCCACCTAAATCCATTTTCCTACTGTGGTTTCAAATAGTTTCTTTTCAGATTTAAAGTCAGAATGTTACTGTGTTATTTTAACAAGTTTTCGACTGATTGCAAGAAAACGTGATACAAACGAACGCATGATTCATACTAATGGAGAATGGATGCACGTATCGTTTGAGACGTATATCATGTTTAATTATTGCATTTGGTTCGACGTATATCATATTTATTTATTGCATTTGGTTCGACGCATATCATATTTAATTATTGCATTTGGTTCATATTTAAATGAAAACATTTAAGACATTTTTGGGTGCGTTTACAACATATATAATAGATAAATGAACATACGGTTTTTCTTAATAAAACTATTACACAGTCAAAAAGACATTAAATCAACATCGAGGATTAATTTATATGTTAAATATTTGTTGACAAATAAGTTTAATCGGTTTTTAAAACATATAAATTAACACACTGTGTTAGCTTTAAATAAAACACATGGCATCAGAATATTTCATAATTGAAAATTCAAAATCATCACATTTGTAATAAACTTTTTTGTCGCCCGTGCATAAGTCTAGAAGTCAGTGTGTCAGTGGTCTCTTTATTTTCATGTTATTTGATATGTAAGAATATTCGGAGATAGTACTTTATGATATCAAATATTTAGCAGACTGAAGTAGCCTTTGAAAAAACCAAGCTTCTCACAAAAATAGGAATTCTTCGGCAAAACAAAAAGCGTAGCACAGTTTGTCGCTACATTAATTCCGATAGTCTGATGAAAACCATTTCCATTAAAATACTGTAATTAAGGATACAACAGACACAACTAAGTCCGCTTACGTTGTGACTATAACTTTCCCACTGTTTCTTTCCATTTCTTGTGTGGTGATGTATAAAAAGTATAACAGGGAAGGTAAAAAATAACACATACACAATAAAAAGTATAACAGGAAAGGTAAAACATTACACATATACAGTAAAAAGTATAACAGGGAAGGTAAAAAATAACACATACACAGTAAAAAGTATAACAGGAAAGGTAAAACATAACACATATACAGTAAAAAGTATAACAGGGAAGGTAAAAAATGACACATACACAGTAAAAATGATAACAGGAAAGGTAAAAAATAACATACACAAAAAAGTATAACAGGGAAGGTAAAAAATAACATACACATCAAAAAGTATA
Source organism: Mytilisepta virgata (assembly GCA_028015205.1). NCBI lineage: Eukaryota > Metazoa > Mollusca > Bivalvia > Mytilida > Mytilidae > Mytilisepta > Mytilisepta virgata. Next base: position 102,897,382 of record CM051520.1, read on the forward strand.
ACAAGAAAGGTAAAAAATAACATATACACAATAAAAAGTATAACGGGAGGTAAAAAATAACACATACACAACAAAAAGTATAACAGGGAAGGTAAAAAATAACACATACACAATAAAAAGTATAACAGGAAAGGTAAAACATTACACATACACAGTAAAAAGTATAACAGGATAGGTAAAAAATTACACATACACAGTAAAAAGTATAACAGGAGAAGGTAAAAATTAACACATACACAGTAAAAAGTATAACAGGATAGGTAAAAAATAACACATACACAGTAAAAAGTATAACAGGAGAAGGTAAAAAATAACACATACACAGTAAAAAGTATAACAGGATAGGTAAAAAATAACACATACACAGTAAAAAGTATAACAGGGAAGGTAAAAAATAACATACACAAAAAAGTATCAGGAAAAAATAACATACAAATCAATCAACCCATCAAATTGACAGACATTCAGACAAAAAATAGCATAAAAGAGCACAAGGCTGTCACAAAAATTACTCGTCAGTCATCACCATGCAAATCTGAAGGAGGTCATTCTAAACCGATTGAATGTTTTAAAAAAAAAGTACAAATGACGTTAAACTTGTATCCGCTGCGTACGTTGTTCTTACTACCACCGGACTGACTTTGTCGAACTACACAATAGAATTTCAAAAATATTTGCCCCTGAAATGTACGTGCTTGAATGTATATTCAAGTAATTAATGAATTTTGCATTTACTTCTCATCATTGCTCTGCATTACCGCTAATCAGTAGTCAAGGGAAATAACTCTCTTGAAATTATAATTGTGGAGTCGATATTTCTGCTTTCATATGACTTGTTATTTCAGTACAACTTTATTAAATAATTATGTCTGTACCAATGCATTCATTTTTTCTCACATAATTTGAATTTGAAAGAGAACAGGCGTCACTGAAAAGTAAATTAAAACTTACCTACACTTTCATACATTATTAATTTACTTAACCAAATATAATGATTGAAACTGAAGAGGCGTAGTGTTACGACCCTTCAAATTCTACGTTTCTGATAATCAAGTGCAGCTTGTTACTGATAGATTATATACACTACACGTATTACACTACGATTACAATTTTCTCACTTCGACTCTAAGGCTGCGTTTATATCGAGGCTGAAAGACTAGCTTAATTAACTTCGACTTTAAGGCTGTGTTTATATCGAGGCTCAAGACTAACTTAATTAACTTCGACTTTCAGGCTGTGTTTATATCGAGGCTCAAGACTAGATTAATTAACTTCGACTTTAAGGCTGCGTTATATCGAGGCTCAAGACTAGCTCAATTAACTTCGACTTTAAGGCTGCGCTTATATCGAGGCTCAGAACTAGCTTAATTACCTTTGACATTAAGACTGCGCTTTTATCGAGGCTCAAGACTAGCTTAATATAAGTTTGTTTTTTGGTCTTCCAAATGTTTCGGTTTTAATGCTGCTGATGAGAGGTAACTCCTTGAAATGCGTCGTATACAGCATAGTATAAATTTACTATATTTAATATTAGTATCTCTGAATTGTTATTTTGAAACTCTTGGGATGATGCCTCTGCTGGTGGACCCTACGTCCCCGAGGGTATTCGCCAACCCAGTCGTCAGACTTGTCTTACATGATTATTCATTGATTTGTTACAGAAATTACCAGTATTTAGCAAAATTCAAAAATAATAGAAATACTAAGGGTTCGTTCCTTGTATTGCACATGGTAGATCTCCTTAGCTGAAATTTGGCTTCCTATTTCGGTATTTTTGGTTGAGTACTTCTTGTTTAATATAAGTTTGGTTTTAGGTCTTCCAAATGTTTCGGTTTTAATGCTGCTGATGAGAGGTAACTCCTTGAAATGCGTCGTATACAGCATAGTATAAATTTACTACATAATAAGTATCTCTGGATTGTTATTTTTAATTAACTTTGACATTAAGGCTGCGTTTATATCGAGGCTAAAGACTAGCTTAATTAACTTCGACTTTCAGGCTGTGTTTATATTGAGGCTCAAGACTAGCTTAATTATCTTCGACTTTAAAGCTGCGTTTATATCGAGGCTCAAGACTAGCTTAATTAACTTGGACTTTAAGGCTGTGTTTATATCGAGGCTCAAGACTAGCTTGATTAACTTCGACTTAAAGGCTGCGTTTATATCGAGGCTCAAGACTAGTTTTATTAACTTCGACTTTAAGCTGCTTTTATATCGATTGTCCTCGCCGTCCGTCCGTCACACTTTTTTTGTGATATCAACTTCTCTTTTGGGTTTAGGAATTTAATTTCTTTACAGGATGGTTGCATGCCACCTGCAGATGCGCAAGAAGGTTTGAAATTTATGATTTTCTAAACAAGGGTCACACAGGGGTCGAACTTCGAAAAATTCTGAATTCAAGCTTGTGACCTAAACTCATCTTTCATTTTTAAATTTATGCATTTTATTTCTATACATTATTGTCATGCACCATGTGAAGATGTGCAATAAGGTTTTAGAATTTTTATTTTCTAAAATCGGGGTCCACATCGGTTTAATTTCGAAAAATTGTCAATTAAGCTTGTGACGTCAACTCCTCTTTCATTTTTATTTTTTATGCATTTTATTGTTATACAGTAGTGTCAGGTGCCATGTGTAGATTTGCAATAAGATTTTAGAAGTTTAATTATCTAAATTTGGACCCACAGGTGTCAGATTTCAAAAATTGTCAATTTTAGTGTGTGTCATAATAGAATATCTGCACTTGGTTAATTTTATTTTTCTGTATTACTGGGATAGATACATTTGAATCGTATTTCTAATCCAAGGCATTTTTGTTCTTCCCATCTATTTTGTCCGGAAAAGGTTAGACATGACAAATGTATAATTTACATGTATTTTTTCAACATTTCTTAAGATTAAATACGATTTTGTATGAGAACTCAACCGACTCACTCACAAACTAAATAAAGTCAGAAGGACTTTATGTTGAAATTGTGAATGAAAAGGCCGAGTTTACACATCGATAAACTGAAGAATCCAACTTGCGTTGTTTAATATATGGCGTTGCAATCTTGAGAGTGACGTCCGTGCAGCAAAAAAATTTTCGCAGAATTTTTGAAAACGCCATTTTCATCAATTTTTAAACCATTTATCATTAAATTGTAACCATTATTGTCAGTATCATTCTTAAAATTTATTCTTTTACAACATTCTTCAGATTTAATGTCTCATTTGAAACTTTAAATAAACAAGAAAGCGCAATAATATATTTGCCAAATACGGGTTTATCGATTATAAACTTTTATGATTTTGCACTTCCGACCAATGAAATTCTTGTATTTTATCATATGCAAATAAAAATGGAATTATTACTATATATATAGTTTAATTTTCGTAGTTTATTTAACAACGATAAAAAACTTTTGGTATAGAATATTTTTAAATGAGAACTTCTTTCCTTGGAAGTTTCTGTGATATTTCTGATGGTTAAATGAGTATCTTGCTCCAATATTTTCTTGCATCTTTTTTGGTTAGATTTTACTAAACAACCGTTGTATTGTATATGTACATGTAAGTTGAATATTCAAAGAATTTTAAGACCCTAGGCATATGCATGAGGACATAAAAGGTTTTCTCGTAAATTCATCCTGTCACCGGTTCCGATTGTTTTTATATCATTTTTACGTACAAGTATTTAGCTTTCCTCGTACGTTTTTACAGGGTAGGAAATCGGAAACTAATCACTGAAGCTTTATTACACACCGATGTTTTTGCAGAGCAATTCTACAATACCAGATTCTACAATAACCATATGACTTCTTTACTTTTCAGAGTTGTACCCGTGTTAGACAGGTACGAATCTGCTTTGCTGATGCTACTTGGGTTCGGAGGATTTTCTATCATATTAGCTCTCTTCCACAATGCCGTCAGGAAGTACATCTTTCACGATGAACACAATCTTGATACGACGTTTGACGCAGGAGGAAACGTCAGTCTAAGTCTAACAGCTGTAACTGTTGCCTCTCAGTTATTTTGGCCGGGTGATATTCTGCACAGCGCAACACTTACAACGAAGGTAAGAATTACATCAATACAGAGGTACTGAAAGAATCAATTAAAATCCGAATTGAACTGAATTGAATTGAATTGAATTGACAAGAATATAGATTTGTTACTACTATTACCATAAGAATCTGACCATAAGAATCTCACCATAAGTAATCTGACGATAAATAATCTGACCATAAGTAATCAGACCATAAGTAATCTGACATAGGTAATCTGACCATAAGTAATCTGACCATAAGAATTTGACCATAAGAATCTCACCATAAGTAATCTGACTATACGTAATCTGACCATAAGAATCTGACCAGGAGAATCTGACCATAAGCAATCTGACCATAAGTAATCTGACCATAAGTAATGTGGCCATAAGTAATCAGACCATAAGTAATCTGACCATAAGTAATCAGACGATAAGTAAACTGACCATAAGTAATCTGACCATAAGTATTCAGACCATAAATAATCTAGCCATAAGTAATCAGACCATAAGTAATCAGACCATAAGTAATCAGACCATAAGTTATCAGACCATAAGTAATCTGACCATAAGTAATCTGACCATAAGTAATCAGACCATAAGTAATCAGACCATAAGTTATCAGACCATAAGTAATCTGACCATAAGTAATCTGACCATAAGTAATGTGGCCATAAGTAATCAGACCATAAGTAATCTGACCATAAGTAATCTGACCATAAGTAATCTGGCCATAAGTAATGTGGCCATAATTAATCAGACCATAAGTAATCTGGCCATAAGTAATGAGACCATAAGTAATCTGACCATAAGTAATCAGACCATAAGTAATCTGGCCATAAGTAATCAGACCATAAGTAATCTGGCCATAAGTAATCAGACCATAAGTAATCAGACCATAAGTAATATGGCCATAAGTAATCAGACCATAAGTAATCAGACCATAAGTAATTTGACCATAAGTAATCTGGCCATAAGTAATCAGACGATAAGTAATCTGACCATAAGTAATCAGACCATAAGTAATCAGACCATAAATAATCTGGCCATAAGTAATCTGACCATAAGTAATCAGACCATAAGTAATCAGACCATAAGTAATCAGACGATAAGTAATCTGGCCATAAGTAATCAGACCATAAGTAATCAGACCATAAGTAATCTGGCCATAAGTAATCTGACCATAAGTAATCTGACCATAATTAATCAGACCATAAGTAATCAGACCATAAGTAATCTGACCATAAGTAATCTGGCAATAAGTAATCTGACCATAAGTAATCAGACCATAAATAATCTGGCCATAAGTAATCTGACCATACGTAATCAGACCATAAGTAATCAGACCATAAGTAATCCGACCATAAGTAATCAGACGATAAGTAATCTGGTCATAAGTAATCAGACCATAAGTAATCTGACCATAAGTAATCTGGCCATAAGTAATCTGACCATAAGTAATCAGACCATAAGTAATATGGCCATAAGTAATCTGACCACAAGTAATCAGACCATAAGTAATCAGACCATAAGTAATCTGGCCATAAGTAATCTGACCATAAGTAATCAGACCATAAGTAATCAGACCAGACCATAAGTAATCAGACCATAAGTAATCAGACGATAAGTAATCTGGTCATAAGTAATCAGACCATAAGTAATCTGACCATAAGTAATCAGACCATAAGTAATGTGGCCATAAGTTATCCAATACAACTTTAATTTATCAACTGAAAAATAGTATATATATTAAGCTGTGTATTCACATAAAACCCTACAAGTAATATTTAATTTTGTTAAATATGTCGTTATTTCATCGATCATAAAAGTAGATATGTCTCTTGTGTTAAATGACCTTTGTTGAATTGGCTGAGGCTGTGATAGTTCAGAGCATCACACTCTATATTTTAGTAGTATTTTGCGATCCTATTGTCGATCAGCATTACTGACTTTAACAACTTTCAAATCTTTGTCTTCTACAACTAGCTTGCTATTGAATAAGTAATAGATATATATTAGGGATGTGGGGTACAAAAAATGTATGTCCCTTAATAATAACAGTAATAAATTGGTAGTACAGCTGACGTAATGGATGTTCGCATTTTCTGAAACCTGTTCTTACATGTACATTTAAATGCATTAAAAAAGTACCAAGAAATCGAACGGTTGTAACTTTATTTTATAAAACAGTAAAAATGTGTATTCTGTGATAAAGGTTTTGATGCACAAGAGGAACATAATTATTTTGTCGACTCACAAGATGTGTTGAAAGGTTTTGATACATAAGAGGAGCACATTTTAGTCGATTAGAGACCCACTATTTGTGTTGAAAGGTTTTGATACACAAGAGGAGCCCATTTTGTCCATTTATGACTCACCAGTGATGTTGAAAGGCTAAACTTATCACCAAAAAGAGTGGAATAATAAAACATATAAAGTTTTTGTGAAGGAAAATAAACCAAAGTTTCATATATTGAGCCCTGGCATCGAAACCTGCCTCTAGTTTGGTTTCAACCATTAATTGTCATGACCATATTTACATATATATGTGCATGTGCTTGGTGAAATTTGGCTGATATTGGTACTATTGTTTGAAATAACATTTAACTAATTAATTCTTGAGTCTAAATAACTTAATAGACATTTGTAAGAGAACAGCCCGTTCTTTGATGTTCTTCATCTTAAATTTTTCTGAATCAACTATTCAAAAGCTGCTCTCTTACATTAAGATGAAGACTGTTAGCAATAGAGGGTACCGTTTCACAAAAGCTACTCTCTTACATTAATATGAAGACTGTTAGCAATAGAGGGTACCGTTTCACAAAAGCTTCTCTCTTACATTAATATGAAGACTGTTAGCAATAGAGGGTACCGTTTCACAAAAGCTGCTCTCTTACATTAATATGAAGACTGTTAGCAATAGAGGGTACCGTTTCACATAAAGTCCTAAGAGTAACAACTAATCGTAAATCCTTCGAATATATACAAGTTACGACTGAACTTTAAACAGTACCCAAGCTAGCATCATACATGCAGAAAACAGAAAACGACATGATAAAAAAAATCCATCCTAATATCTCCACAAATTCAATTATAAAATAATACCTGAAATAAAATTTTCAAGCTATTTGTATGCATTTTATTACCGTGAAGCCATATCAGAGTAATCATAGCAGAGCTATCAAAAGAATTATTACCAGGTCGAATCGATAAAGAAAACAAATCATTTGTCACAGTCAAGGGTCATAATTAGGCTGTTGGTTAAATAACACTTAAAATGATTGGTTAGTATAGTGTTGACTGCTGGTCGGTGCCCGTTAAACTCTGTATAGATACAAAATAACTATTTAGTAATTGATAGTGTAGTTAATAAGCTTATCTTGTGGAAACAATAACGATGTCGAAGATTTGCAGAACAATTTAATTAGGAAGTTTTGTCACTGATAAAAATGAAAAGAATAAATATTCACTTAACGAATGGAAAGATAGCTCGTAAAGACTCCTTGAGTCAGACAGATTTTCCCTGTTTTCAACTTAACGTCAGAATAATTCTAGACGGATAGCATTTCACGTGAATATTTTGTCAAAACACCTGATTATATATTGACAATGATACATACTTGATGCCAAATTATTTTACTGGAATTTATACGTTTGATTTGTAACTAAATTCTTTTGTGTTGTACAAAATATATCAGTGTGTGTGTTTTGTAAAAGTACCTTTGTTTTTGTGAAACAACGTAAACCAATAACAGAATGAAAGTATCCATGTGTATATAGTTATTTATCACTCAGACATTACTTAAGCAATAATAGTAATGCAATTTGAATATGTAGGTCTGTTTCTCAATTAAATACAAGGTTGTACAATACCCTGATTAATTTTCAAAAAGCAATAAAATAGACTTATTTTTCAATTTTGTCGAATTCGCCAAATTACATCGTGTTTCATTTGCATAAAAATAGTGAATCACCACAAGTCATGAAATGGATTTATTGTAATTATATCGGTTGTTTGAATTTAACTAATTAGTGTATAGAACAGAATAAGTTTATTCTTGGAACAATGAGAATAAATATTTGTCGGATTATCGAATATCGAATCGAAGTCCACTTTCTACAATCATAAAAAAGGGTTTCATTAAAAATTACAAAGAGGGAAATGTATTGTTAGTCTGTCAGTAGCTGTCTACGTAAGATTACTTTTTAGATGATATCCAGATTTACTTAATGTTTTCCAATTCTTGTTTTTCCTAACATTGATAAATATAACAATCATTTCGTTTTTAGCTCGACTGGCCTATAATGGCAGCCACAGTCAAACTTAGTCTAACATAGGGCTGTATGGAAAAAATCATTGAAAACACTTTTTGTCTGAAACTACTTCATTATTATGACCCGGACAGTGATCCAATATTACTGCCACATCGAACTTAGTTGAACACATAATCGTATGGGAAAATTCATTTAAAAATCTTCTTGTCTGAAACCAATTTACCAATTTGAATCTGACTTGGCAGCAATGGTCCTTAGATTGTTCTCTTTCAGATTTATGTCCGATGACCCCGAGAGTCAGTCAAGTTGACCACCAGAACCAAATTGAGTTTAAAATAGGACCCTATGGGAAAACCAACCAAACTGACTGCTGCACTTAAATTTTAGTCCTGTTCAAGGTGGACAAATTAAATCCATGTGAGCGATATAAGCTCTTAAGAGCCCCTAGTTGAGGTATCTGACCCTACTTCATATATGTACATGTATATCTTTACGAAGATAGATTTCAGCAATTAATAATAGCCATATATTGGATAATTTTATATGAGAAACTAACGGATTTGCGGATATTTCGGCTTTGTACATTTCGGAGGATATTCCGGACAAGCTTATTATCATTGAAATAAAAATTTGAACTTTTAAAAGATATTTGCAAGTTTGCATTTCTGAGGTCCGATGTCCAACATTCATGGGTGTCATCGAATATGTTAAATATTTTGTGGCGATGAACCAGAGAGCGATCTTCACAACTCTATTACACACTGTAGTGTTTCAAATCTTCAGTTATTATGAAGATTGTTACTGTAATGCGTAGTTGTTTTTAACGTAGCATAGCATCTCACGTGTTTAATTGTATTATAATGAATACTATCTAATGTGCATTATAATAGTGCTCAGGAAACAAATTAAATATGTAGAATCTACTGAAAAAAATGAATCAAACATCTGCTATATCTATAATTTATTTTCTTACTTTTATTAACAATCCGTAATGACTTATTATTTTATTTCAAAATTGTACAGATAAAAAATGAGAAAATAATACTTGGAATGAAATAGTATAATATTTTAAGAAAAAAAATTACAGAAAGCAAGAATTGCTGTAGTCATTAAGCACTCCAAAAATTATAACGCAGACAAGGGTTTGCCCGATATTCCTCAGTCTATACAAGAACGATCCCCTTCTTGGCCTATTTGATATTCCTCAGACTGTTCTAGAAACTATACCAGAACGACACCCTTCTTGGACTATCTGATAATCAAATGGTCTCTGTTAAAGTCTTCGAATTTGTCACTTTATAATATTATGACAAAATGAATGCCTTGGTGATGCATATATATATATATCCCTATGCTGGTTTTATGTTTCCCACATTGACTCATTCTGAAGCTATTACATACTTTTATTGTACCTGACTTTTAGCACCGTTAATCAGAAATCAAAATCAATTTGCGAAATGTTCATATGATGTATCAAAATTAATATCTGATAGTTTTAAGAATTCCAAACGTACTATATTTTTGACCATTATGTAACAATGGATCTTTCTGCACAATTTGAAACATTGAAAATTATGTTTTAGATCTATACTGACAAAACTGTTGAAAATATACCTGTATTTGTCGACTTGTTTATTTTTTTTTAGAATGGAATAGCAGGACCATTTTGGTATACCTGTATTTGTCGACTTGTTTATTTTTTAAGAATTGAATAGCAGGGCCATTTTGGTATACCTGTATTTGTCGACTTTTTTATTTTTTTAGAATGGAATAGCAGGAACATTTTGGAATACCTGTATTTGTCGACTTTTTTATTTTATTAGAATGGAATAGCTGGACCATTTTTGTATGCTTAATTAATTTTTCAGATTGGAATAGCAGGACCATTTTGGTATACCTGTATTTGTCGACTTTTTTTATTTTGTCAGAATGGAATAGCAGGACCATTTTGGTATGGTTGATTAATTTTTCAGATTGGAACAGCAGGACCATTTTGGTATACCTGTAGTTGTCGACTTGTTTATTTTTTTCAGATTGGAATAGCAGGACCATTTTGGTATACCTGTAGTTGTCGACTTGTTTATTTTTTTCAGAATGGAATAGCAGGACCATTTTGATATGCTTGATTAATTTTTCAGATAGTTATACATGTAGCAGGACAATTTTGGTATATATAAAGTATCACAAAATACCGAAATAAATTTGATGCACTGTATGGCCATTTCGTTGACTGACAACTGATCAGCAGTGCTCGAGATCAAAATATTGGAAAACCGGTTAAAGATATAATGATGAATTTTAATAAGCACAACCATACAAAATCAAAACAATTAAAACAAACAGATATCCAAACTCAGCTAAGGGTTACCTCTGCATCTATCTGTAGTTGTCGGGTGCGGCATTTTCTCGCTGCGTTGAATACGCATTGGTAGCCTTGAGCTGTTTTCTGCTCTTTGGCCGGGTTGTTGTCTCTTTGACACATTCCCGGTTTCCATTCTCTATTCTATTGTTTATTTTTTAAGAATTGAATAGCAGGAACATTTTGGTATACCTGTAGTTATCGACTTGTTTATTTTTACAGAATGGAATAGCAGGACCATTTTGGTATGCAGTAGGAATCATGATTAATATATTTATATTCCCAATATTTTCTGTCCAGTTCAAAACGAGAGCTCCAGGTGCAAAAACATATCTACAGGTAAGTAGGAAAATTGTTTTGCCTTGCTTATAAATTAAATGTGCACGTGTGCTTTGCAACAGGTGATTCTATTGTACAGATTTCACGATAAACATGTTTCTGCAATTATTATTATATGTTGATTGTACTGTTTTTATTTGGAGTTTGTTATTACTGTTATTGGATGTTGACACCGTTTTTTTTCGGACCATTTAGTGCTTTTTTTCTGACTGTTGCCCCTCGTTGAAGGCTACCCGACAATCCCATATTCAGTTCTTGTGATTGTTGCTCCTTGTTGAGGGTCACCCGACAATCCCTATATGTAATTAATCCTTACGCATATTCAGTTCTTGTGATTGTTGCTCCTTGTTGAGGGTCACCCGACAATCCCTATATGTAATTAATCCTTACGCATATTCAGTTCTTAAAGATATGTTGTTTCATTAACTGTTATTAAGAAGCTTTCATTAACTGTTATTAAGAAGCGTACATTTTGTTATGAACATTTCAAACGAGCAAACAGATTTAAGTTTTAGTTATTAATAAGAAACCTAGTTACATTGGAAATGAGATTTCTTTTGTAGCAATCATGATTCACTGAATTTGCCGACAAATTACATTCCATCAGCAGTATTCAATGCCAACATGCCGACAAATTACATTCCATCAGCAGTATTCAATGCCAATATGCCGACAAATTACATTCCATCAGCAGTATTCAATGCCAACATGCCGACAAATTACATTCCATCAGCAGTATTCAATGTCAAATATTTAGACAATCGAAACATAAACCCAAATACATCAAACCACATTTAAATGATAATTTTTTTCGTATTTCGGAAAGTTCCAATTTAAAGCATTTTGAATAAATAAATATTTAACCGTGAGTTAATCAGAACTGACATAATGTATATCCTTATTAGTTTAATATAGTATGCTGAATAATAAATGTTCAAGATTTTAACTCTTTGCTAGAAATATGTTCTAAAATTTTCCTTTGTAAATAAAAATTCCAATAAAGTGAAATACGATATGCTTCAGTGATTTAAGAAATACCACCCCAGTGCTGATTTACACGCAAAAATGCCAATACATATTTAAAAACCGTTTTAGATCTTGTTATTCTGTTGCCCTGAAGCTGATTTCGAAAAGAACTTTAGATCTAAATATAAAATATTTATTACTAACATTGTTGTCCTTTAGAATTTTATACTTGTTTGGCGTTTTTGCACCTTTGAGAATCTAATAATAGGTCTATATGAGCATCTTTTTTAACTACCACTACGCTCGTTAATGTTATGTGACAACATATTATGCTTTGAGTTGCATCTTGAATCATTAAATATTGAAATTGCTTCATACATGTCGTGTTATTATGCAATGGTAATAATAGTGATGTTCTCGTACAAATTTCTCAATAAAAGTGTTTCATGAACTTGAAAATTACAAAACTGGACAATTCAAACGCAACGATTTTTTTTAAACTAGAAAACTATATTGACGGAATCGACAGTGATCCCCGCAACCACTGTAAGTAGTTGGGACACTTACCTATAGGAAAAAATTGCAAACCTTAATCCCATCCAAAAATAGTATGCAATCATTGTATCAAGAAATTAAATCAATAAACCTAATGAAAAATGGAAAAAACTTACAAGCTTACACCTACAATTTTTGAAATTTGACCCGAGTGGACCCCTGGTTTAAAATCCAAATTCTAAACTTACTGTGACGCAATTACATATAGTGTAGGACAATACTATATATAAACAAAACGTATAAAATGCTAAACGAAAGAGGAGTTTAGGTCACAAGCTTAAATTGAAAATTTCAATTTTTGATCCATGTGGGATCCAATTTTAGAAAATTTAAATTCTAAAACCTTATTGCACTTCTGCATATGGTGTTTGACAATACTGTATAGAAATACAATTTATAATTTGAAAAACTAAAGACAAGTTTATGTCACAAATTAAAACTAAGATTTTTTCAAAATCCGACCCCTGTGGGCCCCAATGTTAGAAAATCAAAATTATAAAACCTTATTGCGCATCTGCATATGGTGCATGACAATACTTTATAGAAATAAAATGCATAAATTGATAAATGAAAGAGGAGTTTAGGTCACAAAGTTGAATTAAAAATCCTTGTTTATAAAATCAAAATTCTAAAACCTAACTACGCATCTACAGGTAGTATGCAACCATTCTATATAGAAATAAAATTTCTATAAGGTGAAGGAGGAGTTGATGTCACAGGATGGACGGACGGAGACATTCGCTATATCCCCGAACTTTTTTCGAAAGCCATACCATAATAAGGGTTTCTTCGAAACTGAATCATCTTTTTTGTTAAGTAAAACGAAACCAAATTTTAGGCAGTGTAGCTTTTTAGCACTTACTTGTTTATAACATGGAGAATTTAATTAATAAAATATTCATTTGGATTAAATGTGGCGAAAATAAAACTTCAAAAGTATAAAAAACGAACGAAAAATGAATTAATGTAATTTAGGTACTACAAAACAATATAAAACTTGCCTCTTTTTTCTTTCAGATAATTCATGCACGATTTGGAAAATCAGCACATGTTGTATTTTGTGTATTTGCACTTTTAACAAATCTGGTCATAATGATCGGTTTGTTGTTAGCTGGACGGGCAACGATACAATCATTAACTCGAGATGCTTCAGACGAATTCTGTTTATTTACAATGGCAATATTGTTTGGATCCTACTCTTTGATTGGTGGAATAGGAACAACATTTTATGTCTCATATTTCAACGCTTGTCTCGTTTTCATTTTATTAATAGTTTTTGTAATCAAGATTCTACACAATCAGAATTCAGAGTTTGAAACAATTGGTGACGTTTCCAGGATGTACAAGTCTATTTCCTGTGTAGAGGGCCCAAAAGAGAATGAAAAACACAGTTATCTTACCTTTCGTTCAGGAGTAGCATTTTTATATGGCGTCATTGAAGTTTTTGTATCGTCTGCTGTGACGTATTGCGACCAGGCATCATGGCAGAGCAGGATAGCAGCAAAACCTGTTCAAGGAGTATGGGGTTTCATATTGGCAGGGTTTATCTGGTTTTCAATCCCATCGACTATGGCTACAACGACTGGGATGGCTTACATTGCTCTAAGTGCTGAAAATGGAACACACTTATTAGATCCTGGACAGATTGATGAAGGTAAACTCATTTGATTTGCATGGAGGCAACGAAATGATCTTTGATTCTAATTTTTTTTCAAAGTATCCACGAGCTTGTCATTGTTGGGAGCAGTTGACCGCGCGTTCTTTTTCAAAAATAGACTAAATGCCTATGTTTCACCAAATGTTGGACTCTAGATTTTGTCTTCTGTCAGTGTTTTGTTTTGCATCCTCCCTTTCATAAAAATCAAATGATTTCCCCTCAATTAGTTTTGCTCGCCTGAAATCTACATACATGCTAATAAAATACTACAATAAACGCGATAAAGTAGGTATTCACTTTGAATAACAGACAATTCAAGCCAAATTAGTAACCTTTGGTTTTTCATGGACATTTTTACCAAAGGGATATCGTGATCAGTTCGTACAATTTACCAAAGGGATATCATGATCATTTCGTACAATTTACCAAAGAGATATCATGATCAGTTCGTACAATTTACCAAAGAGATATCATTATCATTTCGTACAATTTACCAAAGGGATATCATGATAATTTCGTACAATTACCAAAGGGATATCATGATCATTTCGTACAATTTACCAAAGGGATATCATGATCATTTCGTACAATTTACCAAAGAGATATCATTATCATTTCGTACAATTTACCAAAGGGATATCATGATCATTTCGTACAATTACCAAAGGGATATCATGATCATTTCGTACAATTTACCAAAGGGATATCATGATCATTTCGTACAATTTACCAAAGAGATATCATTATCATTTCGTACAATTTACCAAAGAGATATCATTATCATTTCGTACAATTTACCAAAGAGATATCACGATCAGTTCGTACAATTTACCAAAGAGATATCATTATCATTTGGTACAATTTACCAAAGAGATATCATGATCATTTGGTACAATTTACCAAAGGGATATCATGATCATTTCGTACAATTTACCAAAGGGATATCATGATCATTTCGTACAATTTACCAAAGAGATATCATTATCATTTCTTACAATTTACCAAAGAGATATCATGATCATTTGGTACAATTTACCAAAGGGATATCATGATCATTTCGTACAATTTACCTAAGGGATATCATGATCATTTCGTACAATTTACCAAAGAGATATCATGATCATTTCGTACAATTTACCAAAGGGATATCATGATCATTTCGTACAATTTACCAAAGGGATATCATGATCATTTCGTACAATGTAGAATGTTAAAGCAGTTTTGTACCATAAAGTTATCATGAAGTTATTCAAAACTCTTTTCGTACCACAAGGGAAATCTAATAGATATTCAACGCCATTTCGTTCCATTAGAAAATTCATATAGATATACCATATCATAGTATATAGCTACTGATTTACTGGGTATAAGGGGAATAGTAAGTTTATTGTCCCCGAGGTACCAACTATTGCTTCGAGGCGTAGCCGAGGGCAATAGTTTGTATCGACGGGAATATAAACTTACTATTCCCCGAATATGTAGTCAGTAAGTGTTTTATTATACCGAAAAAACATTTTACCGGTCAATAGTTTCCAGTACTATTGACCGGTCAATAGTAGTGGAAAATATTGACCGGTCAATAGTAATGGAAACTAATGACTGGTCAATAGTTTCCAAGTTTAGAGACAGACAACATAGTTAAATTATTGCTTCTCTTAATTTTTATATAGAAAAAACATACTGAGGTATAATAATTATAATTGTTGGACAATTAAAAATTGATTGTTTAGATAGATCTAATTGTTTACATTTATTAAAAGAACAACATAAAGATAAAACAATCAAAATATGAAATCACACTGTATGTCGCTGGATTACTAGTCCTTACCATAAATTAAACGTATTCTTCTGTTTAAAGATAAAATGTCTAACTTTTGTTGATTGTCAGTAACATTGGGAGGATTTATTGTTTCACCCGTAGCTGTAGGCGTGTATGGTTCATCTACGCGAGTCCTCTCTTGTGTTGGATGGCCTGGTAAAGAGTTTGTAACTTGCAAATTTAATTGTTGTTAATTTCTGGTATAGACATAAACAGTTCACTTGCTAACAAATGTGTTGTATGTAAATAAGTAAAGTCAAGAAATACCAAAGGGATATTCGAACGACAGAAAAATCGTAACAACTGACAAACTCCGGAGAACAACGAAGACAAGACCAAAACAATACATGCACTACAATTAAAAACTAAAAACATATGAACAACATGGACCCCACCAAAAAACCGGGGGTAGACTCAGGTGATCCGGAAGAGTATGGCTTTCTCTGGAGATAAAATTAAATCTGGGCATCATTTCATTTAACATTCTTCACCAGTACCTTTATAAACTAGTAATAGTAATTACTAGAAATAAACTATGATCGTCTTTCTAAAAAAATTGCTTCTAATTTATAATAAAGTAATTAGCTGTAAAGATAATTTATATGGTTCAAAGGATCAACATAGACAGACACACAGACGATTCTTTATTAAAGTATCACCTCTTTACATCAAAGTATAAACATATATATATTTATATATATATTAGTATATTCGTATTTCATAAAATAAGAGCCACTCTAAAAAGAGTCATGAGAAACTATACACTAAGTTAAAACTAAATACAATATTCATACATAGTATAAAGACATTAGATTTAAGAAAATAAAGGGAAACAAATTACTAAAATCATATGTTACATGTAACGGAGTAACCATCTTTGTTACATGTAATGGAGTCACCATCTTTGTTACATGTAACGGAGTAACCATCTTTGTTACATGTAGCGGAGTCACCATCTTTGTTAAATAAAAACTTGTTTGATTTATATTTATTATATTTGCCAATTTTTTATCACTTTTTTATACTACTTATTATTTTTTTAATTTTTAATGATTTTTGAGGTGTACATTGAGGTCACGTGATTCCTAAGCGATACAATGTGGGTTTCCCAGCGGGATGTTATGGATGTCATTCCGCTGTGATAATATGGCAAGTTCACTTCTGGTTGTATCATATGGGCAAAACTACCTGCTCAACGCTAAACATATCATAAACATGTAACTATAGATTAATACATGTACTCATCCATATCGGACCCAGTATCATCCCGAGACTCTTGTATCATACCGCGTGCTTGCTCGAGGTCCGATATTGGTCGAGGGATGATACCCGGTCCGATATGGATTAGGTCATGTATGAATCTGTTTATCATAAACTGTCTAATATACGGCCTAATATGGCCATATCAGTCTGACCACGTGACACACCTGGTCTGATAAGTCCATATCAGCCCGGATCCGTTCGATTAGTACTTGAATAATGGGTTATTAGCACGAGGTGTGCAAATATGGGTTGTTAACTTCCGGTCATTACACATATCCAAAAATTATCATATTAAGTACTAAGTATATGATAAATAAATACATAAATCTCCGTATAACTGATATTTACATGTGATACGAAATAGTTGCTATGATACAGAATGGGTCATAAGGAACATACATTTGTGTGTACTTTTGTTTTCGCCTTGAAACGACCAGGTCCATGTTGGTAGGGAATGGTTATGGAACATAATTACGGTACGAAAAGGTTTTGACCAGAAAATGACAATGGAACTAAATGGTAGGTACGAAATGGTTATGGTTAGAAAATGACCGTCGTACGAAATGACTATTATTCGTCTATCCACTGGAAAGTCGTCTTTTGAATTGTTCCCTAATTATATATAGTCAGTTTTGTTTAGGAACTGTTTTTTTAATTACATGTATCATATACTGGCATATTGGGGATGAATGTTTTTTAAGATGTTATATGGTAACATCGGAAAACAGATTGCACGATTTGCAGTAAGACTTTACCTGTGATAGACTTGACTTGTTACTCTTTACGAAATTATTACAAGGTTACAATATTAACTTAAAACAATTAATGTTCTTCTTATTTCGAGTAACCGTCCGATTAACTTTATTGACGGAACGTCGGGTACCATGTAAGGAAAATCCGGGTTAACTTGGAAGATCTATATTCTTTTAAGTTGTTCAGTATATTTGTGCACTCATGTTTATTTGTCTGTTCCTAATGCCAGGCGTGACTTCCGAAATGACGTTAGAATACTTTTAGCAAACATTTACACGAAACTATGAAACTGACGAAACGCAGGAAAAGTAAATCACTATTAATTATTTATATTGCATAACTTGAATCAGAAAGTTATGTATCCAGAAAAGGCTGTTTTATACTTAAGACTGTAACTTTTTTTATATTCCTAAGAAAATTAATGAGTACAATAGTTCGAAAATGTCAGAAGCATATGAGAAAGTCCAAAAATATATACAAAAATGGCGCAACAGCCGAACGTAGTTTAACATAGGACATTTTGGGAAAA